>JACMZG010000002.1:3971068-4058568 GCA_018340805.1 Microvelia longipes
CTATGAGGTTCGAATTACATAACCTTCTATGAGGTTCGTATTACATAACCTTCTATGAGGTTCGAATTATATAACCTTCTATGAGGTTCGAATTACATAACCTTCTATATAATTTACAAGAGGATTGGTTATGTCATTAAAATCTTCAATTTTAAATAAAACAGAAAATCAATGAAGGGAAATTCAGTTAACCGTTCATAATCCTTTTTACCAATTTTTTCGTAAAAATTTATTTGACATAAAAAATGATATTTTTATGAGAATGAATTTTTTTAATAAGAATCAATCTTTACAAAATCAAGTGGAAATTTGTAAAAATTGATTTTAGCCCTTTGTAAATGGAATTGTTTTTTCAAAGAATTGAGAGGTAAAAAAGGGTTTCAAAAATATTTTTATTACCTCTTGGTTAATTATTTTCTTTTTGAGAGATGCTATTTTGTTTCTTATTTTCTTCATCGATTATCTGTTTAACTTATTCCAAATTAAAATAAGCTGGTAAGCGTGTGTAGCGCATTTTTAAAACTCTCAGAAAATATGGGCCACCCAGTGGCCTGCATTTTACTATTTTAGTCCGGGAGGAAACCTTCGAGTCCTTGAAGATTTTAGTCGAGGAAATCTTCACGAGTCTCTGAAGATCTTCAGAGGACTCGTGCTGATCATTGAGGCTAGATTATATTCTCTAATAACTTTATTAGATGAGAGGTTGAGAATTGCCCATCCTGCTGTCAATCGGGTACCACGTACCTGATTTTTTATTGTTTTTTCTAGTAGTCCTAAAAAATATGGCTAATTTTGTACAACTTCAAACCAAATTTTTCTGAAAATATACCTGAAATTATGAAGAAAAATTATTGTTTGCCTACCTAGAGTGGATCCTTTCATATGATTGCGCATGCTCAAAATTGTATAAAATCACACTAATTTCAGTTTTTTTGAAAAAAGTGGTTCCCTATGGGTCAATTGCAAAATTTAAAGAAAATAATTTTTAAAGGTTTTAAAATGTTTTATAAAATGAGTGTTAAATCATGAAAATCGGATGACTGCAACCAAAGTTATGGCTCTTTCAAAAACACCAAAAACTGATTAATTTATGCAAAGTCAAGGAATTTCTTTGAAAAAATATTGGCTTTTAATGTTTGTTTTTTGGCCATTTAACAAATGTCATAACTTTAAATGTAGTTATCTGATTTGACGAAAAAAAACTCTTGTTTTATAGGAAATTTTACCAGCTTTAAAAATACTCTCTTCATGTTTTGCACAAGACCTACAGAGAACCACTACTTATTACAACAAAAAAACTGAAATTTGTTCGATTTTCTAATATTTTGAGCGAGCGTATTTATATGAAAGGCTCCACTCTAGATGGGCAGACTATGCTTTTACTTCATAATTAAGGGTATACTTTCATAAAAATTTGTTTTGAAGCAGTACAAATTTGACTATACTAATTTTTAAGTTTAATCGATAATAAATACGTATAAATAAATAAATCATTTATAACAGATATTTACATTTTACTATTCAGCGTAATTGTAAAATTATATGTGCAATTCGGAAGATAGCTGCCGTGGTTACAAATACTTGTATAATAAAGTTTGTATACTAAATACTTTTTGTTTAAAGTAGTGTGAACGGGGAATGACGTATGTAAGATGACGAAGAAGGTACGTGGAGGTCAGATGTAGGTAGGTTGCCTGATATTTATATGATAGATTAAACCATACGTACATATGTGTAATGTTGGTATGTAGCCTTAACGTGTGTTTAATAACTTGCCCTTGAATCATCAATTTCGTTGTCTTATTAAGCTTTTACTTTATAATGTTTATTTATTGACCTTGTGAAGTTACATAACCTGATCTATATCACGCAAAAGTTTTATTTTATTTTAAAAACAGCGGCTACAATTTTATTAGAATCGTGCTAATTTTTGGTATAGGTATATTAAACCATACAAAGAACCCCTTAGTAATACATTTTATAGAATTGGATACATATGATTTTTGGAAAAATTGTCCAAAAACCCTTACAAAAATCTATATAATTTTTACGATCTCTGTATTTCACAAGAGTGTTAATACGATGTTTATAGCAACTTAAAATCACTTACTAATTGACAGTTTGCATTCGAATTTTAGGCATGAATGTTTGGTTAAGAGTTATAATATAGTAATTTATTCTCTTTGCTGTCTATTAACATTGTTTAACTTATCATTAACTGTGTTGACTTAATCGTTAAAATGATAAGATTGATAACATACTAAGTTTGTAAACTTATCACTGTTGCCAACTTAACATAGTTGAGATTATAAACATGAGACAGTGTTACCCGAGACAGGCTTGCCTATCTGTGTCAGTTTTGCCTCTATCAGGGAAAGGTAATATGATATTAATTGCCTGACTCGTTAGCTTAGATACCCCTTACCAATTTCCAAAGTTTACCTATCCTTAAAGTAAACACGATGATGAAATATCGATGTAAACGTATTAAAACAGCCCCTTTTTCCTTTATTTATTTTTCATATGAATAACCTTTATTTATGTTTTCATTATAAATAGGTATTATCTTTAAGTAATACATTTTTACTTTCCTTCTACTACCATTAGTATAAAGGAATTGTAGTCGCCCTTAAATCTGAAACCGAGATTTAACCATAATTATCCCTTTTTGTTACTTCATGGCGTTTTGAGTGAGAAAATGTTTTTAAAAAAGGTGTTAATACGGTTTAACACGTATTCAATATTAAAGAAGCGCATAAACACTTGGGCACATAAGGGCGATATAGGACTACCCATAGCTAAGCCTCTAATAACTTCATAAAAACGATTCTGAAACAAGAAATAGTTCTGCCTCAGAACTAGTTGTATGATACTTAAAAGGTCAGTGTTCTTCATCTTACCACAGTGTGCTCTTATTTATACTTAGAAGTTAGTTATAATATAGATATTAGTTATACTTAAGCAATATTGTAAATATTAGTTGCAATACACGCGTAGAAAAATCTAATGCAACCATGTAAATATTAGAAAAAGTAATGCATATAGTGTGCATACACGTGTAGAAAATCTAAAGCAATTATGTAAATTTTAGTTGCAATACTCGCGTAGAAAACTCTAAAGCAATTATGCGAATTATAGGTTGCAATCCTTCGTAAAGAAGTCGAAAGCAACTTTATAACACTTAAGTGCTATGTGTAGAAGTCGAAAGCAACTTTCTCTGCTCCAAACTTAAATTTGCACTGCTTTTTCGCCCTAAAATATGCCTCAACCGAGTGATTGTGGGAAAGTTTCATCTGAACATTCTTTTAGGTAACTCTAAATCAAGTTGTCATAAATATAACTTGATTTAGGGTTATCAAGTTATTATAATAACAATGAGCCCTACAAGCTCTCTCTCATAGTAGTTTCAAGCGTCTGTAAAATGAGAAGGCCATGCCAGCTTTAAAAATATGATGTCAATATTATAATAAGGCAAACACAACATGTGTTTAGTTTCTGTTGCTCTTTCGAATTCTTCTCACAATTCACGATACAATTTGGCTTTACCCAAACCCCCTTGCTAGATATGTTTGGTATTTGTAGCCTACAGTATTTAACAATTCTATCTTGTCTCTGTTCTAACCAACAACTCTAGGTTTGAGTTTGGAAATCAAGTTATGCATATTTCAACTCTATCAGACTTTTGTTTAACTAACCAATCTATTTCTCTTTCTCCTAATTTAGTTTTGTTATTGAATCTATTAGTCTTCGAGGAACTTTTACTTATTGATTAACCGTGATAAAATCCAGTTAGATTAAAACTTTTGCTTTAAGCTTTATACAGGGTGTTTCATATAAAGTGTCCACCAGAAAAGGAGGTGATAGTACTCCTTGAAATGAACAAAAATGTCCTATAATATAAACCCGATCTCCAACCGTTTTCCACAAGGTAATTTATATATCAAAAAAAATATTTGATCTCACATCAAAATTGTTAATAGGGATTTAAACTATTTCAAGCTAGAAAGGCGAAATTGGTATCATAGAAAGCTGAGTAATTTTAAGGACTTTAGAGACTTTTAATTATTTTATGTACAATGTAGAATAACATTGTAGACAATGCAAAAATGCCAAAAAAATATCAGTTTTTCCAACTTCTAGGAAGAATGGCTTAAAAGTTTGACTATTGAATGTATAAAATTATTTAATTTTCTTAAAGGGCAATCATAAAGAGAAGTTTTTTCCGTTCTTGGCTGAACTTTGCTCATCTCTTACTTCCTCTAATTCCCTACTACAAAAATTCCATAAATTCATTTAAAAAAAAATGTTTCATGCAAATTTTGGGCAAGTAGTTCCAAAATATTTGACATAGTTAGTAGTTGTCCTTTAGGAAATTTACTCAGCTTTCTAATGATACCAATTTCGCCTTTCTAGCTTGAATAGTTAAATCCCTATTAACAATTTTATGATGTGAGATCAAATATTTTTTTGATATATTAAATTTGACCTTGTGGGAAAACGGTTGGAGATCGGGGTTTATATTATAGGACATTTTTTGTTCATTTCAAGGAGTACTATCACCTCCTTTGGGTGGACACTTTATATGAAACACCCTGTTATAAAGCTTAAAGCAAAAGTTTTTAATCTAACTGGATTTTATCGACGGTTAATCAATAAGTAAAAGTCCTCGAAGACTATAGATTCAATAACAAAACTAATTAGGAGAAGAGAAATAGATTGGTTAGTAAACAAAAGTCTGATAGAGTTGAAATATGCATAACTTGATTCCAAACTCAAACCTAGAGTTGTTGGTTACAGAGACAAGATAGAATTGTTAAATACTGTAGGCTACAAATACCAAACATATCTAGCAAGGGGGTTTGGGTAAAGCCAAATTGTATCGTGAATTGTGAGAAGAATTCGAAAGAGCAACAGAAACTAAACACATGTTGTGTTTGCCTTATTATAATATTGCATCATATTTTTAAAGCTGGCATGGCCTTCTCATTTTACAGACGCTTGAAACTACTATGAGAGAGAGCTTGTAGGGCTCATTGTTATTATAATAACTTGATAACCCTAAATCAAGTTATATTTATGACAACTTGATTTAGAGTTACCTAAAAGAATGTTCAGATGAAACTTTCCACAATCACTCGGTTGAGGCATATTTTAGGCGAAAAAGCAGTGCAAATTTAAGTTTGGAGCAGAGAAAAATAAGGGGATACCTTAAAACTTTTCTCTGGCTTATTAAATTTGCTACGCTCATTCTTACCAATTAAGACTAGCTTCGCTCGTTTTAAGAATACGAAAACTGTATAGTTTATATTGCAGTATGTTTTTGGGTTCGCTTCGCTGGACCTTAGACACCATTAATAGTTATCAACAAACCGAGGGAGAGAAGCGAGTTTTTGCTCCCAAGGCATTCAATTTGATTCCTGAGGCCAAAGCCGAATGACGCATATTAATTAAATCACCTCGAGGCTTATCGATGTTTTTATTCAGTTGTTTCCCAAAGCTTACCGTGGGTACCATTCAGTTAAATCCCTCGGCTTCGTCTCGGGAGTTAAATACTTTGGTTCCCTCAGCTTTCGCTTTTGGAACCAACTGAATGCTCAGGGAAATCATAGGATTCTTTACTCCCTTGATGCATCCACACTATTTCTCGTTTACACATTCAAAATCAGAGTTATTACATTGTGAGTTAGAGGTCACAGACAGCTAAATAAACAATATTTTGGATATATAGAGACTGAATCGTGGACATTTAGTAAAACAAAAATATTTCAAACATTAGCTATAACATCACAATACATTTCCCTTTTTAAAAGATATATATATATATATATATATATATTATATATATATATATAATATATATATATTATATATTATATATATACATATATATAAGCAAAATAATTCTTATAAGTATGTGAGTCCACAAAATAACATTAACACACACATTTTCATTCAATTTATAAGAAATAGAATAAGTAAAATTCGTGCGAAAAACTTTTTTTTATATTTTTTCAGACTTAAAGTTCTTCTATTTCTTCAATTTGTTTTTCTCTTCCAAACTTTTTACATTAAAACAAAGTAAAGCCTTTAAATCATCCAACAGTCTTATTGCAAACTTTTTTTTCAGCCTAAATATGCTAAAAATAATATGGCATGAAGGATTATGTAAAATTATTCAAATGGAAATAAAAAATGTATCGCCATTATAGCTAAAATTATTTATAAACTAATATTATTCGACATGGTATACGAGTATAAGGGAAGATTAACAAGACAAACTATACTATTAAAATTATTACATTCCTCATATATACCGTAGGAAATATAACAGGAAAACTATTACTATTAAAAATTATTACATTTCCTCATATATACCGTAGGAAATATAACAGGAAAACTATTACTATTAAAAATTATTACATTTCCTCATATATACCGTAGGAAATATAATAGGAAAACCTATTACTATTAAAAATTATTACATTTCTCATTATACCGTAGGAAATATAATAGGAAAACTATTGTGTTGGCAAAAAAATCCTAAACTGAAATGTCAAAAAACTGAAAACAGAAAAACAGAATTGAACAAAAAACAGAACAGAAAAAACAGTAAAAACAGAAAGAACAGTTGTTTATAAACCTCCTAAATGGTTTTTACAATGATGTCTGTCTGTATGTGTGTGTGTGTAAATACTTCCTAGTGTATTTATGCTAGAGAATTAAAACTTGGTACACAAATTGGTACAGTCAATTGGTCTAGTTGCGCTATGCGGAAAATAATTTTGTACAACGACAATAACCCGCAATAAAGACGCAGCAAAAATGTTGAGCAAAAACTCGATAAAAAGCTATTAACTCGAGATTTGCCACCAATTTAGACATTTATAAGACTAACATATGAGCCAAATTTTATCTCATTATCAGATCTAGTTCAGTTTTTATAAAATGACTTGTGTACTTTAATAAAAAGATTGTAAAAAGTCGGAAATTATCCAATTAAGTCGATATTCAGCACTAGTGTATACCTTTAAAAACTTTTTGTAGATCTAAACAATTACTTTGGTTACGTAACTTCATTTTTACTTTTCCTCATTTACAGCGTAGGTAAATAGTAAAATTATTGTGTTTCCAAAAAAAGCGAAACCAAGAATTCACCCGAGTTATCCGTTTCAGGTTACTTTAAGACCTCCAAAGTTGTCTTTCTGTATGTGTGTGTCTGTTATCATCTTAACTCCTAATATATTTATGATAAGAGGTGAAACTTGGCACGAAACTCAATCTTGATGTCTAGTTTACTACATTTTACCATTTTCACCTGATCAGTCCTTCCCTCTAGACTAAAGAAAACACTGACTTACCTATTTTGATAAGAGGTGGTAGCGCGACGGACTGAGCCACTAGAGCCAGCCATATGGTCAATATCATCTTATCAACATGACGTCACCTGTCAGTACATCCTCTGAAACAAAATATTCTCTACATTAAAATCAGCACCAAATAAGCGAATAACAAGAAGCAGAGGATTGTTCATTATATCCAAAAATCTAACCGGTTTCGGAATTTATAGTCATCTACACAAAAGAGATAAGATTATCGCTTTCGATTCCAGAAAGCGTTAAACATTTCTTTTACGCCAGGCGTTGAACCCTTCTATATAAGCGTGATGACATTTCAAATGAGTTGTTGCCAATTCCGCACTTTCAATGACCTAATTGAGCTAAAAACCGAGCTTTTCTGTGTCAGAATTTCCTCGACCGAGCTTTTCTGTGTCAGAATTTCCTCGGCTTTAAGAATACCATTTCTCAGGTCTTCCTCTTTACATGTCTACTTGGCGAAAATAGAGACTTTTGTACTTACTGCCTTGAGTAACAATGGCACACTACTACGCTGTGGATTAAATAAATAAATAAAATAAATAAACCATTCCTTAGATTCTTAATTTAATAACACCTAATCGACCGAAAGCTGTGGTTAAAGATTATCCTAAGATTTTACAAAAGATTGATAGTTTTTATTTTTATAGTATAAATGTATATAAAATTTATTTAACACAAAAATAATAATTTTATACTAAAATTGCAATGCAGCATTTTATGACGTGAAAATATATATTTTAAAAATATTAATTAATATTAAAATATTAATAAGGGTAATTTCAGTCGTTACCTACTAAAGTAAACATATTTGGCAAATTTGCTTCAACTTATACTATATATATTAGTCGAACTTACTAAATAACGTACGTCGTATATACACTTATAAGAATACCATAATTAATAATAAATAACAATAACATACATAAATAGGTAAGTAATACAAATATTTACATGCAATAAATAAATAAATATTTATTTATGCAATAAATATGTTTTTTAAAATTAGTTTTAGATTAGTAGAATCTAAAAAGGAAAGAATACATTTACAAATATATTTATCACTTTTCTACAGGTTTATATACATCTATAATTAATAAAATTCAATAAATAAACATATAAGTATAACCAATAATAAGTAACAAATAACGAATTTAACTAATTAAGCAAAACAGAACATACATGCAATAAATATATTTCTTAAAATTAATTTTAGAGTACTCAATTCTATCAATAAATTAGTAAGATGAAAATCTATATTTATAATTTTTAATATTTTAATATATTATATTATTTTAATTGATTTAATGACTAATAATGTATTTTATATTCCTAAATAAACAGGTAAACTACTTCATTTATATTAATTTTAATTCTCAATTTAGTTAGTGCATGCATCCATTTAATTTTCTTATTAAGACTCAAAAAATATATATTTTATTGACATGCTTTCACTTATTATGCGAATGTTCAAAATTATAAAATAGATCATGAGATTTGTACATTACTACGTTGTGGATTACTTAGAACAAAAAATACAAATTGCGTCTGAAAATCTATAATTAATGCAGAGCCGGCTTTCAGCTTTCGTCATTAACTATGCCGGAGAGGTGAGTCTTATATATAATAATGCCCGTTTTAGGGCCTTTCGGCCGTTCAGGGTATTCGCCCGGCGGCAACACCCTCGGGTAGGTCACATCTACTATGCTTAAAGTAAAGCTAAAGTTGGCGAAATCTTTTTACATCAAATTCTATTCATAAAAACTGATAGCATAGCCCGGGCTGTGAACCCCGGACCTCCGGTGCCGAAGTCCAGTACTATACGACCGCGGCTACGGAGGCAGACACAGAGGTCAGTCTTAAGGCCCGTCTACAACATCTTAAGTTAAGTAGGAAGATCAGAGAATCGAAGAAGTGAAGAATTTCACTTAGAACAAACTATTTTGAAATTCCGCTCTTTAGACTTAAGAGATCCGTAACACGTCTACAACCTCTGAGTTGTTAAGTCAAGTTTTAAAGTTACAATTACACATATAGCTGTATTTAGACTACTTTTCTTCCTACCGTCTACACACATTTTATTTATTTACTTATTGTAACAACGAGCAGAGCTCAATAACAATTTTAATAAACATAAACTACTAATAAACTACTTTCCTTTCTACCGTCAACACACATTTTATTTATTTATTTATGGTAACAACGAGCAGAGCTCAATAACAATTTTAATACAATTTAAATAACCATTGCTTTTTCAATGATCTTTCCTTCCATTTTTTAAAGACTTTTTGCAAATATTTTTTTAATTTACTTCTAAAATCGACCGTGTTTTATTTATTTTAATTAATAAATAAAATCAAAAATGGATGAGGTAATTGTTGGGAGCGTTATTTTCCTATCTCTAGTATGTCTACAGACGTAGGAACCTCATCCATTTCAAAAACTATATAATTCAAAAATAAAAAAAAATATATTATTAATAAAAATATTCAAACAAAAACAATCACATATTCAATAATCACATATTCAACACACAATCAAAACAATCACATCACATCGTTTACAAAATATTGTAATCATTCAAAAACAGATAACGTAGTACATTCTTCTTTAAGTAACTTATAAAAAACCATTTTATGGTTTTCTTAAGTCAAGAGCGGGAAAAAGAATTATTTAAGAAGAAAAAGAGATTTTGAAAAATTCTTCACTTCTTCAATTCTTCCTAACTTAACTTAAGATTGTAGACGGGCCTTTATATGTTGCTGAAATCTCCGTTAAGGACTTGGAGCAGAAGCCTTGCTTCTGTGACCAGTACCCAGTCCGTGGGCACAAATCCCTCAGACAAGGTCTCTGAACGGTCTATTAACAGTACTATAGCATGCGATAGGGCTCCATATTTAACCCTATATTTGTCAAGATCATGGGATGGTTCGGATAACAATAATTCAAGAGTAATGTTTAATAATATAACTTTCAACACAAAAAAAGATAGTTCGAATAGTCTTTCAAATATTGTAACAGATACTCAGAATTCTAGACAGACTAAAAGAAAATTACAAATAAAGAAGTACATATGACATATATGTACTTAGACATATTAAGAAATGTATTAAAAAGGAAGGATCAATAAGACAAAATATAATATCCAACAAAAAGTTCTTGGAAACATATTAAGGACAGATATTCTTAATATATTAAGGACAGATCCTAAGACTAAAAGCTATATAATGAAGTATCTAAAGGTATAACTTAAGAGAACTACTCTACATGTCTACCGCTGACTGTCAAAGCAACTAGCGTAAGAATTGTCTGACTTTGAGGGAATATTTTTTTATAATATGGACGATATTATAAAACATGCCAGTTCTAGGTACCACGCCAGAATAAGAGTGGGTATTTCACAAGATGCATAAAAAATATGGAACTCAGTGTATAGAACAAAAAAAAAAGATAGACACATTTATTTTAATAAGGTAAACGCAACATACTACCCATTTAATTTTAAATACCGTAAATAAGTTATTAAGAATTATCTTATAACTAGAAGATATTTTATTAACTATGTAATTGAAAGTATATTTTTTGTTACTTATTGTTTTTGTAACTTAAAATATACCCTATTATTTTGACATTTCATTCCGTCTATCTTTATATTTATACAATTTATTTCTCACTATCTGTTACACATATTTTATTTTCTTTTTAATTAATTCGGAATAATGTCAGGAAATAGATGTTTGTTAGCAGCAAGGGAGGCTGTTACAAACATTGCTTCTGTGACAAGTACTGAATCCGGGGGTACTAATCCCTCAGACCAGGTTTCTGAACGGGTGTATGAACAATACTGTAGCAGACGATAAGGCTTCATATCTTTGTCAAGCAGTACATCCAATTTACTTCCTTAGGTCCCACTGATAGACAGGCTACAGCTCCTACCTGAAGTGCAGAAATTCCTGGGGCGAATTTTTGGCATGAGGCACAGAAAACTGTGTTAAAAGGGCCCAAAGCAAAGCTGGTTGAGGATCTTCTCAGTTTAAGCAGAAATGATCTCAGAACAGTAACTGGAATATTAACAGGTCACTTTCACGTTCGCAAACACCTTTATACCAGTGGCATCCTTAAAGACAACCCATTGTACAGGCTTTGAGAATCACATACCCATACCATTTATGAATTCCTGAAATTTCTCTGTCATTATATGACGTACATACTTCAAATTCGGTACACATGCTCAGCAAATTATTCTGATGAATCTAATGTCTTGCAATTTTCGATATTATGCTAACAAACTCATTTGTCAGCATAATATCTAACAAATGCTTGACCCCTGATAGACGCATTCTGTAGGTTTCAGAATGGCGTATACCAAATTTGGTGGGATCATGATAAAAAATTAAATCGTAGTTTGGGTATTGATATTAAATTATTTTTATCATAATCAAAAAAAAATGTTTGCACTTATTGTCGAAGTGATTTTTCCCTAAGAATCAGTATAATCTTTTGTCTAAAGTACAAATTAATGTAACTGGCACAATAAAATTATGTTTATCCAAGTTTTATCAAATTATATAAATTAATATACTATCTTGTGTTTCAGTTTAACATCAGCAACTAAGAAAAATAGGTCTTTTCAAATGGCTAGCATAGATAAAAAATATATATTAATATTGTTTATCTGTAATGACACGGCAAAATATTAAAAATAATAGGTTTGGTAAGGGCACGGTAGCAGCTTATTTTTCCTAACATAGATCACCCCACTTCTAAACAGTTTGACTCGAGATCTATTGACTTTTTCTCGGTGTTTTTATAAACGTCAAAGAAATTTTCAGGAACATTTTATCTTTGTTTTTTGGATGGAAATTCAATTTTGTGAGAAGAAAGTTTTTAGAGAACTTATACAAAGAATATTAAAACTGAAGTAAAAATAAAAAAAATGTTATCGTTACAAGTAATAGTTTGCAAACAACGGCAAACTATGAACTATGCTTGGTTCGCCATATTAGCCTCCATTTAAAAACCATACAGGTCTGAAAGTTCATATTTTATCATGTATTGTCATTAAAATCGGTCAATGTTTACGATATGTTAGCTTGACACGTACAAACACACACACAGGACTCACTAATATGCGTAAAATGAAATGGTTCCGACGTTTAATTCTCGAGGGGAACCTCAAAACTTTTCCTCACAACATCGGTTACACATTTGCTACACTCATTCTCAATACTTCAGACTCGCTTCGCTCGTCCTCAGAATATACGAATCGTATATTCATACTGCAGCATATCTGCATTTGCTCGAATACATTCGAGTAAATTCATTTCCATCCAGGCACTGATCTTTTATTGAAGTTAATCGAAAAAAAAAAATGAACTAATGCTGATAATAAAATGAAACGTGGCACATTTACTACTAAAAAATGGACTGAAATGGTCTTATTTACAAGTAAATTTTAAAAATTCAGACCGATCGACATATTTTCGAAAGTTTTGCTAAGTCATTATTATCATGACCCAAAGATTGGTTCTCGAAGCAAGATTCAACTCTTTACCATAGATTGGAAGATATGATAATAACACACACATACAGACACACAATGTGGTGAAAACCACCCGGTAGGTCTTAAAACTCATAAAATGGTCAATTCAGGTGAAATCTCGGTTTCGGATTTTTTCGCAAACACAACACTATTCCTATATACCTACATTATAAATGAGGAAATGTAAAAACAGTAGCAGGTATAATGGACATGCGTGCAAGGTGTGCTCAGAAATATGACAACCTTATGTGTGTTTTTTATTTTTAATAACTTTTCTTTATTTTATAAAGTACATAATACATAATTAAATATGGCATAAAGGATTGAGTGCCACACTAGAGGATTGCATAATCCTGTGCTGTGTGGAACATGTTTGATCATCTAAAATGAATTGCTGGATGATCAAAACATGGTTGCCAGCTCCCTCCTCAGTGACTCTTTGCATGCATAACAATGTAACCAGACTCCATGTTAAGTTAATGAAGTTTTAGCCCCTTGAGAAGTACTTCGACGCTCTATGCCAACGACATTTTACTTAGTTTCCCGCGAAAAGTCAAAGTCCTGACAGTAATCAATACCAGATAAGCCAACTCATTCTAGCATGCATAGGTATTCTAGCATGATTGATGGCTGATCACTGATCATCTTACACCCTTCAAATTTCGTTATATGTCTTGTTTAATCACAGTCTTACAAAATAAACTTTCTTAAAAGGGTCTCTACCACACAATGTAGTTGCTTTTCAAGCAAGAGTACATATCACTCATCAAGCCCAAATTTATTGAAATCTTTACAAGAACCAGCTCTTCTCTTATTCGTATGTAATCGCAACTGTAGCTCGCAATTTAACGCGAAGAACAAGAGACATGACTAAGATTCGGTTCAGACTACCTTAAAACTCTGGTGTAAGGTTCCAACCATGGATGACTAAAGTTATCCTCTAACCTATTAAGCTATCAATAATAAAATAGCTACTCAATAACAAGCTATCTTTAATAAACTTCCAATTTAGTTTCAATTTATGGAGCATTCTGTCAAAACCAACAATTCACTATACATGTTTAAAAATGCCTCCTTGAAACCAAAAGTAGCGTCGTATCTATTCGGACAACAGAAAACAAACTCCTTTATATTTCATAAAGTAAAAAAAATGTTGTTATTTTGTTTTCAATCCTTTTTTCCCATAAAAAGAGTTTTAAAACCTCTTTAACTAGAAAACAAAAAAAAAACTCTCTTTAGACTTTAATTAGGTAGATGTTGTAAAAGATTTCTTCCACGTTGGACCACTCCGCGGCCCACTGTGGCCTAACCTTTTTTGTGTCTTTTAATTGTATCATTTCGAAGAAAAGTTTTAATTAAATATTTCACCTGCAATTGTTGAAAACCAAGTTTCCAGGATTTTATTGAAGAAATACAATTGTTATAAGAAGTATAATCCAAGACCGGATTTACTGAACCATAAGTTAATAATTATTAAATTAATTACATTTTTCTTTCCTATCTCTTATAGCGGGATAGGCATACAAAGTAATAAATAATAATAATGTACTCTACTTTTTAATAAAATATATCCTCGTTTCAGCACATAAAGGTCCGAAACAAATACAGTCTCTGAATTTATGTGTAGATGTTTAAACACTTTTCTTGTAGATATGATAAAGGTCATATGGCAGAACCAATTTAAACAAAATTTTGTTTAAAACTTACATCTTACATAAGAGTCACCCGTGGTGTAATGGTTAAGGTACGCGGCCAATTCACAGAATGAATGGACTTTAGTCATGGGTTCAATCCCAGCACGGGCCTCTAGGATTTTTATGAGAGAGATAAAAATTCTGCGTACGACATCCTTCAGAAGGGATGTAAAGCCGGTGGTCTCGAGCCTGTGCGTTGCCAGGTACTCGTTAAAGATCCCTTACTCTAAATGAAACTGGGTATAGGCAAAATTTAGGACCCTCATTGTAGATTCATTATAATACTATACTGTTTCTGCCTTGTAGTTTAAAGTGTGTGGAGGTTTGGTTTAACAGTGAGAGCGCGTGTTGCTCACAGTTTTCACTAGACTATAAGAGTCAGTGAAAATATGTATAATTGCTTGAAAAAGCATGAGAGGAACCATAGAAATTCACGGCTCTTCTGTCTAGATTAGATGAAATACACCTACACTTGAAATTAAAAGAAGTAGAACACTATCTTAGGGAGCTGGCAAAAAGGGCCCAACAACGTGGCCTACTTGCCTGGTATTTACTACCACTCCCCCCATATCACTATCACTACATCTTACATTGTTGGATTATTGGATAAATACAACATGCTCTCTCAAAATTGCAGTTACTTTACATTTGGAAAAAAAATAATTCAAAAGGTAAAACAAATTTTTAACGAAAAAGACTTTTATTAATAAATGGTAATGTTCTAGGCCATTCTAGTATTTGTCGAATAACCTATAATATATTGAATAAAATATTGTTACTACTTCCACGGTTCAGAATACACAAATTGTATTTAAACAATACGTATGTGTAAAAATGTTTAGAAAAAAAATGTCTATGGGTGTATACGAATAATTTGCTTTTTCCCTTTGTGTGAGTGTATAGTATAAATGTATGGTTTCAGTGTGTACTTTAAGTATAAAATCACTAAATTTAATTAAATCATATTAGTAAGTATTATATGTATTATATTCATATATACATGTAATATTAATGCATGGAAAACCTCAGCTTTGCCTGATTTAAATATATATATAATATAAATATAAGTATATTAGTTTTAAAATAATATTCTAATTAATTTATTTATTTAAATAAACGGTTTATTATTATTATTAATAATAATAATATTAATGATCTATACCCAGCAAGAATTCATCCATAATTGTGGCTCGCTCTGGTCTTCAAATACGTAATCATATAATTGGGCTACATAATGGCCCGTGTTTTAAGGTTTTTGAGAAATATAATAGGATGCTTGATTAAAATTAAAGAAATCATGATACAAAATTTACAATTATCGGTCTTGATTTGATACAAAATTGCCCTTATAAATAAATCACTACAATTCAAATAAATCCTTAATCCTTGGCATTTTAAATTCATAATTTTCAAATAAAAATAAAGTTGAATTAAAGCAAAATATTAAAAGCAAGCATGTTTAAGGAGCAGATTTTTGGTTAAAAAGGATTAAAAATGGACGCTGCAGGCTTCTCGGGGTTTCGAGCAAAAATATAGCAGAAATATTTCTGCCCTAATCCTTCCATCCTCTTTAAGTATTTATTCCATTATGAGTTTCATTCACGCAATGACCTAAGGCTCTCATAGTAACTAAAAAGGTCTGGGTGGGTTATATTTTTTTACGCTTTTATTAAAGTAAAATAGGAACTTGATAAAACTATGCATATTCTTAAAATTGTAAAAAGTAAAATTTAGGAGTAGTTTTAGGCGTGTATATAAAACTTCACTCACACATAACGTGGCACATCATTTTTAACTAATGTTTACAAAAAGTACGCATTTTTACCTTAAATTTTTTTATAGGGGGTTCTGCTTTAACCAAATATGATTTACATTTCATGGAATAATTTCCGAGGGTACCTCGTAAACGTGTGTAAAACACATTTACGGGGCCAGGTCGCTACATATGAAGAACTAATTTGCAACTCAAGTCGTAGGTAGACCACTTAAAGCAAGATCTACGGAAAGAACGGTACAAAAGATACGTCCCTTGGGACGTAAAAAACGTATTTACGTCCCTTTAATACTTTCAATTAATACCTTTTTCATTTCAACCTAAATTGAATAACTTCATTAGTAGGTACTAAAAATCAGGAGCCAAAAAGATAAAGATAACTAAAAGTAATACAAGTTCTTAAAAGCAATTAAAAAACTTCCCAACTATTTTAGTGTAAGGGATTTGATCCTGGAAAATTTTGTTGAAAACGGAAAACTGTGTCAAATATTGCCGTTTGATGGCAACTTTCCCAATTGCAGTGTTAACAGAATGACTTAAAGTAATGTTTTGTAGGAAACAATGTCGCTTAGTTTATAGCAATGTAGAAACTTTTGATGTTAATGGCTTACAACCATTTAATTTGTAAAAATTAAAGATAAAATGAAAATAAATTGTGCGAGGGATACCTCTACAAGTAAAATGCTATGATCTATAAATTAAATAAATAAAACTAAATACGGATCGTCTAGTTCCACCACGAGCCGCATTGAGACTAAAAGGTACAGTCAAGTTCCGTCCCACGATTTTAAAAGATCGTAAAACAAACACAAAATATGTTCATATCAAGCGAATTTGCAAAGAAATGCGTTTTTCTCTTTATGAAAGACAACTACTGAAGCGAGTATAGTTGATTGATTCAATAAAATAAAACTCCTTAAATTTATTATTATTTTTACTTTTCCTCATTTATACCGTAGGTATATAGGAAAAGTATTGTGTTTGTAAAAAAATCGAAACCGGAATATCCGTTTAAGGAATTTATAAGACCTCTTGAGTGGTTTTTGCAAAGTCGTTTGTCTGTATGTGTGTGTGTTATCATCGTAGCGCCCAGTGTATTTGTGCTAGAGTGTTGAAATTTTGTACAAAAATCAGTCTACCGCTGTAGTTTTGCTATTCGGAAATAATTTTCGTATGACGTCATTAACCCGCAATAATGACTAAAAAATCATAAAACGCGGATAATTATTCGATCAGATTGAGATAAGACTAACATATGTGCTATGTTATGTTGATAATGATAATAATAAAAATCTCACTATCAGCATTAGTTTAATTTTTACTAAATGACTTGTGTATGTTTTTTAAAAAATTGTAAAAACTTAGAAAATTATTTAATTAAGTTTAAATTTGGTACAAGTGTATATTATTACCTAATACATTATACGTTTTAATACGACAAGTATATCCATGAGTTTTGTTCGATCATACGAATTAAGGAGCATTAAACGTGTTCAGTACTGTTTGGGTGACCGCCGAGAATGATACAAATGCATTTCCGATGATACAGCGTAGCGAATCCGATGTGATGAGGAAAAGTTCCGAGGAAACCCATATCCGATTTTAATTTTACAAAGGCCGGTCTTTACAAAGGCGATAGACAGGTCTATGCCAAGTTTATTTTGTTTTACTTCTCTTCATTTATACCGTAAGTAGGTAGGAAAAGTATTGTTTTCGCAAAATATTTGAAAGCGGAACGTCACCGGAATCATCCGTTTCCGGCCTTTTTAGGATATTCTGAGTATTTTTTTTTTCAAAGTTGTCTGTCTGAATGTGTGTCTCTGTTATCATCGCAGCTTCCAGTGTATTTATGCTAGTGATTGGAAACTTAAAAATATGTCTATAGGTAATTGTGCAATTCGAAAAATATTTTTTTAATGGCATCACTAACTCGCGATAGTGACAGCAAAAATCATAAACAGGCTAAGAAATGTTGGGATCATTTTGAGATATTGTCACGTATGTGGACATGTATAAGACTAATTAATATAAATGCTAATGTCTCTATCTTATTATCAGCATTAGTTCAATTCTTATCAAATTACTCGTGTACGTCATTTAAAAAAAAATTAAATAAAATCCTCGGTACAAGTATAACCACAATTTTTATTAGATCATAAAAGTTAAGCAGCATCGAGCGAGGTCAGTGCCTGGATGGGTGACCTCTAAGAATGATACAGATGTATTTACTAAATGAGGACGAGCGAAGCAAGTCTGAAGAGGTATTGCAGTATAAATTCAATGACTTGTACATTTTGAGGACGAGCAAAGCGAGTCTTAAGTAGGGAGGGTGAGCTTAGAGCTAGCCCTGTACCAGATTTTTAATTCTGTCTTATGTCACATTGTTGGTCTGAAGAAATTTTCTTATAATATGTAATGTATTGATAATTGCTGCTTTCTGTAGAAATTTATCAGAAATAATGCTGATAATGAAGTTTGACTATTTTTTTTAAATTTAATTTCAGTCCTACCCAATACATTTTGTGGTTATAAGAATTTATGAAATTTTGCTAAAACATGCTAAAAATTGTTATGTCCAGACAGGAGTCGCGGTCAAATACTTTTAAGAACTCTTGTGTAAGTCAATACACGTAAAAATTAAAATTTCTTCACAAACTCAAAGTAAGTAATACGGTTGAATAGGCAAAGGTATCGATGTAATATGTAGTTAACCTATAGAAATGTCTCACTCTGCGTCTCTATATTGATGTTTTTCGTCAGTTCATACTAAGGTGGCTGTAGAGTTGCCATGCCGATGTTTATTACTAAGGTTTCTTGTGATAGGATTATCATTTGGTTTCCGACTTACACGCGGAATATAATTATAGCAGAGAAGAAAAACTTTAAAAAACCAGATACATTGAAAATATGTGATGTTTCATTACTTTTGATGATTTGTTGTTAAATTAGGTGATTAAAAATACATACTTTTAATAGCAGCGATCTTCTTTTTCTTCACAACGAGCTCAAGAAGAACAGTTTAACAGTACCAGGGTATATTTAAGTGGGTCCCGTACGATTAATTCAGTATATGTATTAGGCATACTAATACCTATACAAACTCTAGTATAGGTGACTTTAAAACAGATAAATGTTTTGTAAATTCCACTAAACATTTCCTCAAATTGATCTCTTAATTAATTTACTGCTATTACTTTACTATAAAAAGTCTTACACAAGTTATAGTTAAAACAACGTTAAGTCTAAAAAAGGTCTAAGTCTAAAGAAGTAACACGTATAAATTAAAATTTAACTAGAAAATATGTCGCAAACAAGAATATAGCGCATTGTTTTTCTGGGTTTATGATATTTCGAAATTTTTACTGTCATTATTCTGGAATAATGACAGCATAACAGTCATAAAAACAGCACAACAGCACAACTACACTAGTTGTATGCATGTATACTAAAGTTTCTAGCATACATACACTAGGAACTACGATGATAACAGACACCATATGGAATATTTGTGGTCCTAGTAACCCAAATATATTGATTACTCATTTTATTATTATAAGCCTACTACGAAGCTAAATTAATCAGAGTTATTTATTAAAGTTGCACCCCTGTTTGTATGTGTCCCAGTATAATGGACGAATTATAAATATTTATGAAATAATAAACACTCTAACTATAAAGCAAAGACAATGCGAAATTTTACCTAAAATTTAATCTTAATTCTTTTGAGATAAAAACAATAGATATTGGCTCTTTAAACACAGAAAATGCTCTTTAAGATGCTCATAATATAGATATAAAAGCCAGACTAATCAAGCAAGAGTTGAAAAGATCTTTTAAATCTAGATTTCAATAGACCAGAGAGTTGTTTCTTTACCTCGTGATTTTAACTATACGTTGCTTTTACTCGAAAATATAAAATGAATATAGAAGGAACAAAAGAGTTTCCTTAAGTTCTTGTATAGACTTTTACATCTATACAAGATTTTATAACTAATGGAAAAATAATCAATTGGAAGTATATTTCAGTGACACAACCATTGACCAGCCGTATTTAGTAATCGACATTAACTATAGTAAATGAAAGTTTTTACTTATTAAAAAAAACTACTTAAATAAAATACTTATTAAAGACTAAAATAAAATTTACCTCTTTTCATTAAGTACGTCGAACTTAAAATAATCCTTAAAGACCAAATGAAGAAAAAGTAAGAGATGTAAAGTCTCAATCGGAAAATTCATTGAAAGTACTTTCTCTTGATGAGGCCAGCTTTCCTAATGGGAAATAAGGGTTGGTCCTGGGGGATCCTCAATAAACCTTTATCTGGGTCCCTTTAAAAACCCAATTCTACACCAAAAACACTTTGTAATTAAGGCAAATCAATTATAAGATACTGAAAACTTTTCCTCGTCAAACTTTCACCCCAAAACTAAAAGAGGGCTAAGCAAATCGATTTAACTATTTTATTTCGATTTTATACCACTTTTCTTCAACTCCAGGAACCTTTTCGAAATAAATTTGGCTTTCGGTATCTTTTTATGAACAAGACAATGTTTTGTTTCAAATGAACTAACAAAAGAAAAGGGAAAATAAAGGAAAATAATATAGAAAATGATCTCAGCATTTTATATTTTGTGATGAGAAGAGACAATATTTTCATGCATTTCATTAAGATTGACTTCAAAACCTATCTTTCTAAAATATAAAAATAAATTTAATAATATTTAGTTCACACTAGTACGAGTACAAGTAATTAAGCTCTTTTACCAATATTTCACATTCATATTTACAGTATCTACCTTTAATTAATATACTGAATTGTTAATTATTAGAAACCAGCGAGCGAAGCGAGCATCTTTTACTTCTTCTCATTTATACCGAGGATATAAAAAAAGTATTGCTTGCACTAAAACTTCAAAACTGTGATTTCACCAGAATTGTTTAGATTCACATGTTTTAAGACCCCCTGAGTAGTTTTTACCAAGTTTTCTGTCTGTATGTGGTGCGTAAGATAGCTTATTATAGCTTCCAGTGTATTTGCGGTAAAGAATAGAAACCAAAAACAAAATTCTATCTTAAGGGCTACACATTAACTAGTAATAATGACTTAGACAATAATAACATTAACTTATCAAAAATTACAAAAAATCAAAAACCGCGGAAGAATTTAATTTTAATTGCATGAAACGTATTTTTATATAATAAGTTTTAAAACTTATAGAACTAAATCATAATATATGTATCTATAAGTATATAGGTATTTTTGTAATTTTGTGTTTCTTTGTTATTTCTCTTTATTTGGCATTTCTGATGTAATTTTTTTTATTCTGTTTTAATTTGTAATAACTTTTTGTATAGGCACTGATGATGACCTCATGTTAGGTTGAAAGCACTTTGCCAATAAACTATTGATTTTGTTGAGAGACTCTATTCTTTATTTCCTAGATTTAAATCATTTACTAAGTTTTATTTCAATAAGCATAGAGTATATCCTAAAATGTTGTCAGTTTACAAAGCAGAATACAGCGAGGTACCCGTACCCGATTTTTGTAAAATGCTTATTATTTTATCCTAACAAATAAAATATTAAAGACAGTGAGTACCAAAAAGTAAGATCGTAAATAAGTTCAGGTTTAAAGTACAAGAGCAGGTGTTAGAGTTTATTTAGGAGTATTTATTTTGCTATAAGGTAAGCAATTATTTAACCTACATGGCTTCTCCTGGCTTCAGTATAATTTTACCTAGTCAGGGGTGGAAAAATCTAATTAAAACTATTTGAGAAACAACTGAATGTTTTCATGTTCATAAATTATCTTTATATTACAAACATATAAATAAATTGCAAAGGTAACTTTTGATAGTTAGCAATATTTTAATTAACATATTTATATCGTCTGGCAGTAAAATTACACATTTTAACAATTTCGATTGAAATTCAGAGCATGACATTGGAAGAATAGAAAAGTTAAGGTGGTACACAAAAAGATGCGGGCCACTTTTTTTTTGATAAGTCAAAATTAAGCCTACTTTACTCCTCGTAATTTTTTTTAAAATTGCAGTTTTTGAGTCTCCCAATTTCATTTTTGAAAATAAAATTTTTTGCCATTTATACTTCTAAATTAACACTAAACAGATTTGTGTTGTGGTCCGTGGTTCGACTCCCGCCATGACGCCTATCTTATTACCGATATTTTTCAAATGTAACAAAAAGAACAAGAGACAAAATATTAAAATACAAAACCTAACAAATATTTAACAAATCGGGTACGGGGTACCTCGGAACTTTTCCTCATTACATCGTATTCGCTTCGCTCGTCCTCAGAAATACAGTTCGCCAAATGTATACTGCAACATGGCTTAAGACTCGCTTCGCTCGTCTTCAGATAGTAAATGCATCCGTATCATTCTCAGCGGTCACCCATACAGCACTGACCACGCTCAATGCTCCTTAATTTATATCATCCAACAAAAATCATGGATGTACTTGTATTGAAACGAAACATAGTGTACATATTTATTAAG
This sequence comes from Microvelia longipes, assembly GCA_018340805.1. Classification (NCBI taxonomy): domain Eukaryota; kingdom Metazoa; phylum Arthropoda; class Insecta; order Hemiptera; family Veliidae; genus Microvelia; species Microvelia longipes. Next base: position 3,993,972 of record JACMZG010000002.1, read on the forward strand.
TAATCGTATACACTTTTACCCAATTTTAACTCAGTTAGACCATTTTCCATTTTTTTAAAAACGTTCACATGTCATTTGATAAAAATTAATTTAATGCTGATAATGTAATGAAAGTTGCACATATGTTGGTCTAATATATGCCAAAAACTGTCCACGTTTTATACATTTTAAAATTTTTGCAGATTATTATTGCGGGTTAGTAGCGTAATAAAAAACTATTTTCAAGTTAAACATAAGTCACGAAGCTTAAATAAAAATGTTAAACTAACTGCAGGAAAGACAAATATGAAGTTTTTGAGCCTTTAAATAGCATAGCATGACAAACTGAATTTTATAATAGATTTCTAATCCTTCTGCATGCACCCAACAATTAAATAATGCCTGAGATGACTACTATACAATCTAATAATTTATCTAAATATCTCTATAGTCTCTAAATACAAAATACCAATTATATCCCGTATAATTACGTTATTAATCATTATTAATTAAATTTTCTCTTTTCAAATTAGTGTAATCAATATTTAAACACGTATTTATTATGAAACTCGTTTTTCAATGCTTATAGCATTTTCCTAAGAGCTTTTAAACAATTCTGTTGTAATTTTAAAACTTAAAATTTTAATATAAATTTTCAAATGTGAAAAGTAATAAATTTATGCTGCATAAGGTTTTTAATAATTAGAAAAACCATTTGAAACGATTTTAAATTAACTTAATTACTAATATGTAATTATTTTAATAATAACATTAATTTTAGTATGCATATTGATTTAGAGAATTATCATGGTATGAAATAATTATTATATTTATTTATTTAAAATTATAAAAACAATATATATTCTTGATCAGTGAGCCTCCCTATAAAAAAACCAACAACACCATAGATATAATACCCGTAAACGAAAATAAGTATACTTATTTATTACGTAAAGATATAAACTTGTTCCAAATTTAGATTTTTGAACAACGTTTTAAGAATCGTTTCCAAGCCATTTAATAAGAATTAAACTAATGCTGATAGTAAGTTGAAACTTGGCTAATATTTGGTGTTATATATGACTATATGCGAGTTAAATCTCAAAATGATCAAAACATTTTTACGCCCTTTATAATTTTTTTGAAATTTAGAGTCATTATTTACATTTAATGACATCATGAAAAAAATTATCCTCCGGTTAGCATAACCTAGACCAAAAGATTGATTATACACTATAAGCTTCACCTCTCTAGCAATAATACCTTAGGAGCTACGATGATAACACACAGACACATACATATAAACACATATTTTGAAAAAAAACACACTTATGGACTGAAATCTATGTTATAAAAAATAAGGGGATCTTTTTTTTTTAAAACAAGTTCTTTATAGGCAAAAGTAATACAATATTTATATTGTGTATACCGGAGCCTTATTATATTTATTGATTAGGGTAATTTGTGCTTTATTTTATTTATTTATTTGTTATTTTTGTGGTATAAAATTTGATTTTTTTTTTTGGGGTGTGAGGGGGTTTGTTTGGGTCAAGGATAAATTTTATATTTTTTGGTTTGGGTATTTTTTTATTTTTTTATTTTTTTTGGGGATTGTCAAAAGATATTTTTGGTGGTGTTTTGAATAGGATTATATTGCATAGGTAGTTTACAGGAGTTTCAAAACGTTTGCCTATGCAGTCCGTGGACTGACTTTTGATGATTCAACCTGGCATTTGCCTGTAAAATTGAAGGAAACCACAGAAAAACCTCAATCAGGTTGATCGGACACGCGGGTCCTGGGTGTACAGGTTATGTTATTATTTTTTTTTACGTTTGGGGGTTTAACTGTTAAGGTTTGGTCTCTAGATTTTTTTTGAGACTAAACGCTTGAAATGTATAAATGCGGTAAATTTTCGTTAAGCATTTTTCGTAAAACAATGCACTCCCTATAAACCAACGTAATGAATGAGAAAAAGGAAAAAGCAACCAAAGAAATCGGAGTATCATGAAACTTTTTCTAACCTATAATTTTGTGCGTTTTATTTTCTGATAATATTTATAATTGTTTAATGGCGATCAATGACGTTATTAAGAATAATGTCTTAATAGTTTACGGCTAGACCTAAAGATTGTCTTTATACGCCAAGTTTTAACTTCTAGAATAAACATTTCACGACTCAACATACGACGATAACTCACGAGATAACAACGACTCAACATACGACATGGACTCAACATACGACGAACATGTCACGATTAACATACGACGATAACATGACGTAACATAACGACTTCAACATACGCGATAACATGTCACGACTCAACATACGACGGTAACATGTCACGACTCAACATACGACGATAACATGTCACAACTCAACATACGACGATAACATGTCACGACTCAATACGACGATAACATGTCACGACTTAACATACGACGGTAAATGTCACGACTCAATTACGACGATAAAATGTCACGACTCAACATACGACGGTAACATGTCACGACTCAACATACGACGATAAAATGTCACGACTTAACATACGACGGTAACATGTCACGACTCAAATTACGACGATAAAATGTCACGACTCAACATACGACGGTAACATGTCACGACTCAACATACGACTATAACACGTCACGACTCAACATACGACGGTAACATGTCACGACTCAACATACGACGGTAACATGTCACGACTCAACATACGACGTTAACATGTCACGACCCAACATACGACGATGACTCTCACAAACTACACAACACACTCATACAAACAGTTACCCCTTAAACGGATAATTTAGTTAAAATTCCGGTTTCGGATTCTTAGTGCTAATATATTACATTTTCAATGTATTTACGATATAAATAAGGAAAATAAAAAGCTACTCATGACATTTACAGCATAAATCACTACTATACATTTCTAATGTGTATAACAGATGTTTTCTTAACGTAATATCTTATTTGACACTATCATCACGCTTATGACAATTTTATGACAACTACAAACTTCTCGGGACTTCTGATTAGGGCTACAACCCAAGCAAATGTATAATTTGCACTTTTGTATGGCCCGGTACTCTGCTCTACAAGCGCAGAATCATTCCCATACTTAAAGTAATAATTTACAGAATCAAAACTACAACAGGACTTGTTAAACTTCTTAAGTTGAAGTTAAGTCAAGTGAGTAACTCCATCTGCTTTCCGAAGTAAAGACTTAGTCAATTATTAAAATGTTTTACTGAGGCACAACTTGTAGAAACTCCCCTGCCCTGTCTACTCTTAGTCGAAATAAAATATTCATAAATTTCCCTCTGAACCTGAATTGAAGAGATCCACGCTATGGATAAAACAAAGAATTGGGTACTAGATCCCTCGCTATATTTCCTCACAATTTAGGACTCGCAACGCTCGTATTCAGAATGTCATGATTATCGAAAGATTGTATCATTTGATACTAACGAGTTTTGCAAAACATGAATAGTTGACTCAATATAATTGTGCTAGAGACACCTAGGAAATGTAACAAGCAAAATGCAATGCTACATCTGGGAACTGTTCCATCATTCGACATTCATCATAATTGATGGCTCGACATAATGTCACATCCCACTCTGTTTCGTTATGTCTCGCACAATTATATTGTGTCGTATATTCTATATATTATCCAGTGACGCTACGCTCGTCATCAGAATGAAATTTTGATCCAAAGTCTAGGCTGTTATGACTCGCAACGCTCGACCTCAGAATTATTAGGCAACTATATTTTAAGACTATTTATTATAATTGATGGTAGATTAAAGCTTTAAAACGAAGTATATAGACCAAGAGCCCAGTGGTGTTTTGCTAATAAAAAGTGTAATGGCTGGAACCGGTCTCATTTTTTCGTAAATACCTTCCTGAACAAGGATCTGCAATTCTGCCGACTCGTATCGGATGGGTGTCCCAGGCAGAACGCACTTTAGGGGTCAAAGGTTTTGCCTGGAACACCCATCCGATACGAGTCGGCAGAATTGCAGATCCTTGTTCAGAAAAGTATTTACGAAAAATTTAGACCGGTCCCAGCCATTACACTTTTTATTAACAAAACACTCCTGGGCTCTTGGTCTATAACAATAGATAAATTGAAGGGCAAAGCCCAGCTGATAGAATTTATAAGGTAATTCAGTTGAAATGTTTTTATGAATGAAATATTTTTTTTGACATCTAAGGTTATAGTCCGGAATTTACGTCATTAAGAGAAAATGTTCAATGTTGACTGCCTATACTGATTCCTGCAATGACGTCCCACGTAATTCATAAAAAAAGTCAAGTTATAAACTCCAATTGTGTTTGGTATGATTACATCAAATTGAATAACCTTATAAATTTCTACATCTAAGGACCAAGCCAAGTCTTTTATTTTTTCCGTTCTGAGTCCTGATGATGGTTATTATTATTATTATTTACTGCCTCTGTGGTCGTGATCGTAAAGGCGTTCACGAGGTGGTTCCCGCTGGGTGAATACCCTGATGGGCGAAGGCCTAAAACGGGGCTTTTATTTTTTAATTTTTTTTATTATTATTATTTACTATAATTATCATTATCATTATTATTATTATATTTTTTCTTAGCTTTTGCCAGTTTTCGTTAGCATTATTTGGGTATAAAGTACCAAGACTAAGGTCCGTATTCAAAGACATTTTCCTACATTCTCTTAAGGAGAATGTTAGGTTTAGGTAAGGAAAGTTTTTAAGCCACATTTTAAATGATCGTTCCCGAGTTTAAAAGTGGGAAAAAAACATTTTTTTCCCCACAGAAAAAAAACATAGGAAAAACAGATTTTCCTAACATTCTCCTTAAGGGTTTCTTAAAATGTTAGGAAAATGTCTTTGAATACGGGCCTAAGGCTAATTTAAGGTATTTATTGATTTAAATTTTTTTAACGGTATTACAGGTGTTAAGAATTGCAGCCTTTTGAATGACGTGAAGAGTGTTGTGATTTAAGACCAGAGCTTTAATATTAGGCCATCATAGTCTGAAATATGATGAAAAATATCATTTTTCGGGCAGCACAACCAGACTAAAAGTCTGATTCAAATCTGTAGCATAAACATAGCCAGACAAACAGAAACACACAAAAACATGATAAAAACCATTCAGAACGTAATCAAAATTCCTGCGGACCACCGCATGTCGGGCGAATTTCCTTTGGATGCGTGTTTCCGTGCTTTTTACATATTAAGTTAACAACTACTAAATAAATAATTCGGCGCGTGGTCCGCTGTCGGGCGAATTTCATTTAGAATGCGTTTTTCCGTGCTAAACACCTATTTCTTGCTTATGCAAGAACCATGCCCATTGCGTGGTTCCGTTCGCTTTAGAACTTAAGCAGTTACTCAATTGTCAAGCACTGCTCGTAACTCATTTTGTCTGTATTTTCCAAAGGAAAATGCGCATAATTATCCAGTTGGTTGTACAAAAACTATGCCTCTAAATTAGAAGGTACGCCACTATTATTTGCACTTTAAAGCTTAGTTACTTATCTTTAAGCTTAGTCAGTTATCTTTAAAGGTTTAGCCATTTCCTTTGGAAAATACAGACAAAATGAGTTACGGAGCAGTGCTTGACATTGAGTAAACTGCTTAGGTTCTAAAGCATTGAAACCGGAAACCACCAATGGGCATGTTCTTGCATAAGCAAGAAATAGGTTCTTTAGCACGGAAACACGCATTCTAAATGAAATTCCCGACAGCGGACCACTTTGCCCGGAATTATTTATTTAGTAGTTGTAAACTTATATAATGTAAAAAAGCACGTAAACACGCATCCAAAGGAAATTCGCCGACATGCGGACCACCGCGCCAGAATTTTTGTTTTTAACGGAATTATTTGTCTGTTACTCTAGTTGTTGTCAAACATCTATTTGTTCAGAACCATGTAACTGTTTTTGTTATTATTAATATGTTAAGCCTTTGAAAAAGATAAAAATTATATCGAAAGCTCGGCAAAATTAGTTTTTTTTTTATTAATTAGGACCTATTTCTCCTCATAAGCTTGGATACGAAGAAAACAATTAAACAGATATTTAGAAGTATAGAATTTAAAGTCAAATAGTTTATAACCAACTGAAGTATCCTGGGGAAATATATGAAAGTTAAATTACTGTCAAAAAGTAGAAAGAAGTACAACATTTCTGGTTGAACTCTCATGAAACAAAAGTTTAGTCTGAAAATTCAAATGAATATTACCACTAAATGTTCTAAATTTAACCTTATAATTTCTCTTGCAAATACAATTTAGTCGATATGAAGATTTCTATTTATGATACGAATGATAATTGACAGTGTTATTGCTAGAGCAAAAATAATATTAGAAACCAATGGGAATGCTTAAAATCCTGATACAACAAATAATTATCAAATCCATTTATTAACTTTGTCTAATCACTTGTAGGGATTGTTATACATTGTTTTATTGTCTCTGCTATGACTTATCTAAACATGGTGACATAACGCAAGCTATAGTTTTAATTTGTTTCATTGGATTATGCATGCTGTATACATTATGTAAAATTTATTCGTAATACTTCATTAATATTTAATGTATATAGCACCTGTTTCACGTTGAGGTCAAGGTTGAGAAAATATAACGACTTTTCCTCACCGCATTGGATTCGAACCAAGTTTCAACTTTTCAGCATAAATACCCTGGGAGCTACGATGACAATAAAATACACAGGCAAACACTAAACCACTCATACAACATAGTAAAAACCGCACAAGAGGTCCTAAATATACCTGAAACTGACATTTCAGGCGCTTAGAGAATTTTAGTAACAGATGACCTCGGTTGCGTATTTTTAGTGAATCCTATAACTTTTTCTATGGGCTTACGATATATAAGAGTAAAAATAAAAACTACTATAATACGACACACGGCTAAAACCAGTTGACAGCGTAGGAAAATAATGCGAGAAAGCCAATGAGGTTAGTCCTAGATATTAAACCACATCAATTTCAAATTAGGCCAACCTCATTGATTCCTTAACGCTATCTTCCCGCGCTGTCAACTGATTTTAGTCGTGTGTCGTACAATGACGTAAATTGTAGCTTAAATTCACAAATATAAACAGAAAGTAATAAGTTTACAGTAACGTTATGTCAACAACAAATGGTTGACAATTTAAATTGCTTCCTGAACACAGCCAGTAAAGTCAAGTTAAATTTTATACAAGCTATTATGACTAGATTTATAATTTTTAATTCCATTAAAAAATTTAACGAAAAAGCTGAAAGTGACAATTTCGTTAATTTTCTTCCCCTAATCCTTGAGTTGAAACCTCGACTAGAGTAACCCTTCCTTTAAGACGTCAATCAACTCATGAAATAATTTTCTAAACTTTTTTTTTAAGAAAAAAATAAATATAGAAGGGTATACAAATTGCATGCTAAATTCTAAACATACTGTTTTTTAAAGAGAACACCTGTGGATAACTGACACTTGCATAAGCAAACCTGAACACTCTCTAATGTTCAGGAAATTAGTTTCAGCTAATTTAATGAGCAGGTGAGACTTCATTCAAACCCCTATCTTATACCTCACCTAGAGCTTATAATTCCAAATACTAAGCTAAAGCTACTATAAAAACCCTTATCAGATGTTAAAATATTTTGCTTTAACAGAAATCTTATTTAACAGAAATGCAACAAAATGGTGTAATATAAATTTTATTTTCGGGGACATTCTATCCAATATCACTTGTACTTCCTACAAAAAAGTTTACAGTCTCATCTTGGGTTTCTAAATTAAATTAAATTTAAAACAAATTTAAAATTGGTACAAATTAAATTTAGAACAATGATTTAACGTGACACTAAGGTTTCTGAAAGGGACAAGATTTCGGGACAGACCAACAGCTTTGCTTGAAATAGGGCAGCGGCTCGAGGGCTAATGGAATGCTTTTAGAACCGCCTTCCTACCTTCATTAATCCTAATTTCCGTTCCTTTAAAAAATAGCTCTTAAAAGTAAAAGCCAATAAATTGTAGAAAGCTTAAGGCTTCTTCGCTTTGAAAGAGGTAACTAAGTGCATTCAAAGAAAAGTCTATCCGGTTCTTTGTTTGATTTGTCAATTTTTTAAATCTATTAATCACACATTCAATCATCATGAATTCAAACAGTCGAGGAGCAGGATCTGAGAAACGCCACTTATTTTGTACCACTTCAAATCATTTTTACTTTTCCTCATTTATACATTTTCCTATATACCGTAGGTATATAGGAAAAGTATTGTGTTTGCAAAAAATCCGTAACCGGGATGAAACCGGAATTATCTATTTCAGGCGTTTTTAAGGCCTCCTGAATATTTTTCACGAAGTTGTGTGTCTGTGCGTGTGTGTGTATGTGGGTGTCTATTATCATCGCAGCGCCTAGTGTATTTATGCTAGAGAGTTGTAATATTGTACAAAAACATTCTACCGTCTGGAGGTCACCGCCTGGATGGGTGACCGCAGGGAATAAAACTAATGTAAGTATTATGTGAGGACGAGCGAAGAGAGTGCTAAGTGTGCTTTCCAAATCTGATGTGGTGAGGGTGTTCTGACGTACCCCGTATCCATCATTATAAAATCATTATAAATGATTAAAATTTATAATGATAAATTGCAATTATCAATGATAAAAGTCATTGAAAATTGCAACTGCATTGAAATTAAGATTCCAAAACAAAACTTAACAATATATGCCTTATATAGATCACCGAGTGGTGATGTTAACACTTTTCTTGAAGAAATAAATAAGTTAATTAAACAAGAAAAACAAAATAAAAAGTTAATTGTAGGGGACATAAATATTGATATCAATGCAAATAATGAATTAACTAAAGAAGAAGAAATTTATCTTGATACCATGTCAGATAATAAGCTTATAAGTTTTATAAACGAGTACACGAGAGTAACAGCAAATAGTGGCACTACTATAGATCACTTGTTTGCATCTGATTCACTGGTAAATAAAATACAAGCTTTAGTCCTTAAAACTTGTATTACAGATCATTTTTCTATTATATTCAGCTTAAAAATAAAACGAAACCCCATATCAATTATAAAGATGTACTTAATAGAGAACCAGTAGTATATAATCAACTAAACAATGAAAAATTTAAAACATTATTAGGTGAAGAAAAATGGGACCACTGTACCAATGAAACAGATGCAACAAATCAGCTTATAGTTTTATAAATAGGTTGCAGGAACTAATGCTTCTCTGTACGGAACAAAAAACAATTGAGCCCCCAAAGCGGAAATATATAAAACTGCAACCCTGGATTACGCATGGCTTGGTCGTATCAATAAAAAAAGAAAAATTAATTAAAAAATCTAGAAAGATTCCTAGTAATGACAAATATCAATTATACTGTCAAAAATATTGTAAAAAACTAGATTTGCTACTTAAAAAAACTAAAAAACAATATTTTAAAGAAAAAATAGAAAACTGCGACAGTGATATGAGCAAGGTCTGGAGTGAAGTTAATAAAATGACCAACAGAAAACAAGTTGAAAAAATTTAATTACTGAACTCTTAAATGAAGACGTAAGATTATAAATACTCTAAATAACCCAAAAGAGGGTGCAAACTTAATGGGGAAATATTTTCACAAGTATTGGGGAAAAAATGGCCAACAGCATATCAACGGGAAAAGCCCAAGAATCTGAAAATATTAATAATAAGGAGGGGTTATGGTCTAAAATAGAGAGTGTAAGTGAAAAAGACATAAAAGAAGCTGTTAATGAGCTGAGAGGAAGGTCAGCTCCAGGCCATGATCATATCACTGTCCCAATGTTGAAAGAGAACATAGAGAATCTTATAATACCAATTACCCACATAGCTAAATCTAGTTTTGAACAAGGAGTCTATCCTGAAATATTTAAAGTATCAATTATACATCCTATCATAAATCAGGCCCAGTTAACGATCTTGCCAACTATCGACCCATTTCATTAGTATCTAACATAGCGAAATATTAGAAAAAATAATGAAAAAACAGCTCAATAACTTTTTACAAAAATATAATATAATATCAAAATGTCAATTTGGTTTCAAAGTAATCTTAATACTCAAGACGCCATTAACAGCGTAACAAGTTTTTTACTGAAAGTTTAGATAACGGCCTAAAACCAATTGGTATATCTATAGATCTAGCTAAAGCATTTGATAGCGTCTCTCACAAAAAATTAATTGAAGCTTTGAGGAGAATTGGCTTTTGGAATTGTATTGAAATGGTTCGATAGTTATCTGAAGAATAGGATTTATAAAGTAAAACTTAATGACGTCATAGGAGACAGTTACTCAGCCAAGTTTTCGATTCCACAAGGAACGGTCTTAGGACCATATTATTTGTTATTTTTATTAATCCCGTCTTCCAAGTCATACATAATGACTCAGCAAAAAATTTAAGTGATTCATCTAATGTAGATAGAATGGTTAACATTAATAAATCGATAGTTGTTGGCTTTGCGGATGATTTAGTTTATTATGTGAAACTAACAATTGGGAAGAATCTAAGAACTTGGCTGAGAGACAAATCAATAAAATTAAATCTTGGCTAGACCAAAATTCTCTTACAATAAGCGTCAGAAAAACTTGCGCTATGACTTACGCCATACACTGGTCAACCCAGCCATCACTAAACAAAATCAGAATTCATACAAACAAATGTCTATCTGAAGTTCCGTACATGTCAGTGTCCTCATATAGACTGGGTCCAGACAGTCAAATACCTGGGAGTCACGATGGATAATTGTTTGAACTGGGAAAACTCATATCAGTAACCTCAATTCAAAACTACGAAAACTAATTTTTTTTTTTCTAAATTAAGAAACATATTAAATATTAAAACAAAAATAACATTATATTATGGTTTGGCTGACTCTATAATTCAGTACGGCTTACTGGCCTGGGGAGCAGCTTGTGATACATATAAAGAACTATATTTCATAAGGCAAAAAGCGTTTATGAGAATAATACTGAATAAAGGCTCCACAGAGCATACTGAGCAACTGTTTAAACAACTTTCCATTATGACTCTTCAACAGGCATTTAATTTTAAATGTATTATTGGCATAAAAGAAGGTAAACATGACTTACAAAAAATAAATCATGATTTATTTACCAGAAGTTTAGCTAAAGGTCTCTATACTGTGAAAACTTGTAGAACTTCCTTTGCCCAAAGGCACTGGACTTACCGAGCTGTTCAGCTGTATAACAAACTCCCTCCAGAATTACAAAACACTGACACTAAACTAAGCACTTTTAAGAAAAAACTTAAACATTATATGTTAGAACTATCCACTTGATATTAAATTAATAATCTACTAAATAAAATAAATATATAAAGAATAATTAATAATAAGTATGAAACTATTTAATTTTATCACCACTCACACCATACTGAAAGCATGAAAGTATTATAAACTAAACTAATTAATATAAATTATAATAAAACCTCACGAATATAACACATAAATGAATAATTAACTATACGAACTAATAACACTAAACTTAATTAATAATCTAGGATTTTAATAAAAATATAATATTACACATAAAACTATATCATAGATATAATTGTCAAAATAAATAATAAATATAAGACGAATTTAATATATTAATAAAAATAACAATAAAATATTAAATAATAGGAATATTACAAAAATAATTTAAATATTTGTATAAAAGATTCTAATGTATGACTTGAAGCAATGTTTTAATAAAATCTAGATGGTATGTATATCTGTTTAAGTATATTTCAATTAACTGTGAGGCTAAACAAAAGAAATGTAAAGAATTTAAGTCTAACATTCAATTTTTATCAACAGCACAATTGGAAAATAACTTATTAAGTTATTTGCATAACTATTAACGTACTATAATTTGCATCTATTGATGTCTTTACCTGTTTGATTAGTTATGATTATAAGTTTTAAAACTATATATATAAAAAAATTACCATGGCAATACTAAAATAATAATTGTGTACGATTGCTATTAAAATGTATTCTAATTTTATTGAATTTTATACTAACTAAATATAAGAACACGTATTTATAGCATTAAAACATAAAGAAAAGAACTTCATGTTAAATATTATCGAGTTTCAATATCAAATGTACAATGTAAATTTAATAACATAGAACATAACGTTAAACTACAATAATAATTACCTAGACTACATGGAATAGTTAATTTGAAATAAACTAATATCCAACACTTAGATGGAGACAGTATGAAATCCCGGCGCTTACTAACATTATATAATAAATTATTTAAATCCTAATATATTAATGTTGATATGAAAAATCACTGAAGCAGAAATGTTAACTAATAAACAGACAAGATGAAGATCTTTCATATAACATTACAACATTATTACCATCAACATAATTCAAAACTCTTTACTTTATTTTAAATAATTTAAGTTAGATATAAATAGTAATGTACATTTATCAAGTAAAATACATTTCAAAATATACTATATCAATCGACATAAATAATCCCTAAAATCAAAAATAACAATTGCAGGTAAAGTATTTTATAGATATATTAACTGTCAGAAAAAGGACCCTGTACCTTGAGCAGTTACTAGCCGTAAGAGGGGAGTTAGACATTACCCATGTAAGATTATTATACTTTAATTTGATAATAAATAATAAAACAAATAAATAAATAAATATATAAATAGATGTGTACATGTATATGTATATATATGTACGTGTGTGTGTGTGTTATATATGTATATATGTGGATACGTATGCATGTGTGTATGTATGTGTGTGTATATGTATGTATGTGTATGTGTGTGTGTATATATGTATATGTGTGTGCGTGTATATGTATGTATGTGTGTTTGCATGTTGCATGTTTATGTACAAATAAATAATACAAAAATACAAATAAATAACACAAAAATACAAATAAATAACTTTATTATAAAAACCATTGAATTATATTAAATTTATAAAATAACATAGGTTAAGTTCTAGAAATTACTAACATAGGTTAAGTTTATGTCTAGATTAAGTAGTTACTAGTGCTAAAAACTATCTATATGTACAGAGTTAAGGAACTCCCTCTCCGCAGCGCAAAGCGCAAGCTTTATAGCGGAGAGGTAGCCTTGTTTTTATATATATTATGTATGTAATGTAAATATTGTATAACTTATTATTTAATAAAGGCATTTAAAAAAAAAAAAAACTACGGAACACATAATATTAGAACACATTGCATATTTTAAACAGAAAGTTTATTTTAAACAGAAAATTTAGAAAACTTCAATAAATTTCTAAAATGATTAAAACTGATGAAAAAAAAAATGATTATTGCCAACGTTAAAACTGAAACACTGATAATTAAATTAACCCGTGATGATGACTACAAGCAAAAAAAAAACGTCAAATTATCATCTCTCTTGACCTAGTAAATGATAATGGTAGAACACAAGAAGAAAAGTGTATCCATGACCTGGTTAATACCAGAAGATCTAAAATTTTATTTAACACTATCTTACAGAGTGATAGCGTAAAATGCCTAGCGACATGTTTAGCTTGCAATATATTATATATATATATATATATATATATATTATATATATATATATATATATATATATATATATATATATATATATATATATATATATATATATATATATATATATATATATATATATATATATATATATAGCGTCGTCTATGATACCTATCATTATTATCAAAATCATAATTAAACAAAGGCGGATCGTGGTTTATCTAAAGATAAATGTGAACAAGCCCCAGATTATAAGGAGTAAAAGTAATTAAAATATATCTTGATAGGAATTCAAGTCAATAATTATAATAAATATAGTTTGCCAGGTAAAAATGTACTTAAATAAATATTAAATACAAATATTAAACAATATTTATAATAATAATAATAAAATAAATTCAAAAGGAAAAATTAGGATTTTCCTGTATTTAAAACATATTTATTTATCGCATTAAACTAACTTAACCGGTTTATAATTTATAAGTAAGTAAGTAAATATGTATATTTACAAATTAGAAAAAATAATTACAATTACAATTAAATGATACATAGTAAGGCATGGCCTAAGCCGTCTGCCTGGAGTTTATATTCTTACATATATTATTATTACATTTATAAATTAAGGTAGATGTTTATTGACATGCAAAATAATATTTTAAACATGTGTTAGCCTATAATAAAATTTACTCTACTTAATTTATTTTTATTAAAAATAATAGCTCCATGCAATTGAACTCCTTAATATACTACATACTAAAGCAAATCAAAAAGGATATACATTAGATATGCACATTCAAATATACACACATATACATACATATATATACATATATACATACATATACACATACACACACATATACATATATACATATATATACATATACATACACACATACACGCATACATACATACATAAACATATAAAAATATATATAAATTAAATAAATAAACCAAATGATTAAATTAAAACATACTTCACTACTTTCAGGTACTATTTTACTACTAGGTGCTATTTTATTAATCATACCATTATTATTATTTTTTATTTATTTTATTTACTTATTAATTTATTTTTGTTTTATTTATTTCTTTATTTTTTGAGCGACAATAACAACTTATATTGCTAATTTATTATTTTCCACATACATACATAAATACACACATATTCACACACACACATACATATACATACATACACATACACACACAAACATACATACATATGTACCTATATATACACACTATACTAAAATTGTGAATTAAAGATCAAAAGATTTTCTAATACAAAATCACTAATTTTTATTATTATATTACTTTTTTTTTTTTTATTTTTTATTTTAGTTTATTGTATATATTTATCTTTATGAAATCTATAAATTCATACACAGCATGCAAGAGATATTATGCAATATTTTCTATATTATCATTTACTTTATTGTTATTTAATTAATTATATACACTAAGAATTAACATATTAAACACTCTACACTAAACTAATAATCAAGACACTAAACTAAATAATTATTAAACACTAAACTAATAATCAATACATAAATATATCACAATGCTTCACCAGAATTCAAATCCTTGATTTACAATAAACCTATAAGGCCACGCTGCTTTTAAATAATTGGACAGATTTTTCCAAGTAGCTTGCCCATTTAGTATATTTATAACTTCATCCCTAGTAAAGTACTTCTATCCACTTGCCTATGAAATGGATGATATCCTCATTCTCTCTCTTATTACATATGGTGCAGTTATAATCCATATCGTCTATCCACGGTTTATAATTTAGATTTAAAGTTTCCGTCCTAGCCATTAAAATCAATCTCTGTTCTCTAAATTCTAATTCTCCATCTAAATATGACCCGGCAATACTGTGGTTCAGATCTTTATAAACTAAATGAAATCTTGCATTTCTTATTTTTTCCTTTGATTCGTTAGCAAACTTAACTTTAGCAGCCTCTAACCATTCCTTCATTTTCTTTACCCAATTATCCTTATTATCTGTTCCTCCTTCTAACCTCATTCGATCCTCATCAAGTTTCTTATTCCAGGACTTAAACCAACCTAATTTCTTATTTATTATTATTAATGCTAGCTTCCTCGGTAGTCTGTTATCCCCCATATTCAGCACCTTTTCTATATACTGGAGATGTAACGCGAAGGTATGAAAAAATATTGGTTCAAGCCCAGTTTCTTTAAAGACGACGTAGTTAGGTGTATTATTCGGTAACTTGAACACTTTTTTGACAAAAACCGTAATAACTTTTCAACGTTTTCATACTTCTCGTACCCCCATATTTGAGCTGCGTAACACATAATAGACCTGGATACAGCTTCGAAGATATTTACCTTAGTTTTTAATTTAATGTCGCAATTCGTAATTAAATTTCTCCAGACTGCATTTACTGCATTTTTCGCAAGGACTAGCTTATCTTTTAGGTGGTTGTTGTAATTAAGATTAGAAGTAAGCAGCAACCCTAGGTATTTATAGCTCTTAAATACCTCAATCGGTCGCCCCTGATACGTCCATTTTTCTTCCTTCTTCAGCTTTCCTCCTTTCTTGAATATGACTATCTTCGATTTTTCCAAATTTATATTTAAATTCCATCTTCTACTATATTCCTCTAGACGCTTTATCATCGCTTGTAATACTTCTATGCTATCAGCTAAGACTATGATGTCGTCGGCAAAGTACAATATTCTGATAACAAGTCCTTCAACATTAACTCCTCCTCCAAGCACCTCCACTAAGTCATTCAAGAAAATTGCAAATAATATTCCACTGAGTA
Source organism: Microvelia longipes (assembly GCA_018340805.1). Lineage (NCBI taxonomy): Eukaryota > Metazoa > Arthropoda > Insecta > Hemiptera > Veliidae > Microvelia > Microvelia longipes. Next base: position 4,010,327 of record JACMZG010000002.1, read on the forward strand.
CACAACCTTGTTTCAGCCCCATATTTGTTTTAAAAAATGCCGAGACATGATCCTTGCACCAGATACAAGCTTCAGTGTCAGCATATAGATCTTCTAATAAATTTACAAATTTACTTGACAGACCAATTTCAGTTAATTTGAAAAATAATAACTGCCTTACTATGGAATCGAATGCTGCTGAAAAATCGACAAAGAAGCAGTATACGATTTTCTTTTCACTATTAAGAATTTCAGCTAGACTTGTTAAATTAAATATGTTATCTATGGTAGAATAGCCTTTTCGAAACCCTTATAATTTATAACTCTGATGGCAAAAATAACTGCATAATGACGGTAGATAGTAATTATATTATTTTAATCTAACAAATTTTAATATAACTTATATTCTAACAAATTTATATTTTAATGGTGGTTAATTTTTTGAAGAATTAATTTTAGTGGTTTAAAAATTATTTTTAAAAGTTATTCTTATGACCTCATAAAATAAGTACATTAATTAGAGTATAACTTATTACATATTACTTCAAAAAAAAATGCTTAAAAATATTAACGTTTAGGTTAGCTCGAGGTATTTTCGCCAGCTTACAATATTTTAATGTTTAAAATGAAATAATTAACTATTGTTGTATATCAAATAAATTATTGGAAATATTTTTAAAATAATTTTTAAGCCCTCTGGAAAAAATCGTTTATTATTAACAGAGGATTTAACCGTACATTATTACTATAACCTACGAGTATGTTATTACGTCATTTTAGTGAATTTTCGAAGAAAAAAAAACAAATCTAAATGTGTTTAGATCGGAGATTTTAACACATGTATTACTGTGTATGGTTAAAAAATAAAGGTTACATTTAACTATCAGCATTAGTTCTGCTGTTATAGATTGAAATACATAACATAATTAACCCGTATTTAACGTATTTAACCCGTAGGGTCATTTAGCGTTTTCCCCTCACTCAAATCTCACTCAACATTAACCCCTGAGTTTGTACACATCTAATCATCTAGGAAGCACCCTCTCCGTACATGGTAGCACAGATAACCAGTTCACAGTGTGTCTAGTTCATCAAGCTCAACCAGACTCCATCCAAACTCACTGCTCTGGCTAGTGTCTGCGACTAGTTCACAGTGCGCCTAGTTCTTCTAGACCAGCTAGACTCTGAGGCTCACCGCTCTGGCTAGCGCCGACTACTAGTTCACTGTGTGCTTGTTTCATCTAGTCCTACTAGCTCCTCTGATCACATTAGTCTCACTTGACTTCGTCCTTCCAGTCTCACCAATCTCATCAGTTCCACTAGCATCACCAGACTCTAGCTAGGCTCACCACTCTGGCCAGTCCAGCGCCACCCGACAAAGAACTCTAGCACCCAGATGTCAGCGTGCACAAACTCATTCTATAGCCCTGACCTGAAAGTCAAAACTCCGCAGTGCTATTAGGAGACGGCTGTTTTCAAGAACCGAGCACTTTGTTCCTAGTCACTTACGTTACTCGTGTCGCCGCCATCACTTTCACTGACTAATTTTTCGGACATACAAAGGCTCAGTATATCTTTCCGACCTTCATCTCCCCCAGCCCGCAGAACATTAACTTTTCGTGAGCTGGAGACAACGGAAACGTGGATCCAGACTTGTCTCAGATGAAACTAGATCCAACCCCGCATTTGCATATTAGTAGCCAAGGAAACCACGTAAAACCCTGGCTGGGTTGGCCGGCCTTGAATTCAAGACCTCCCGAGTGTACGGTACAAGGGATAACCTCCCTCGGCTGGTTTTGAACCCTCGACCTCCAGGTCGAAAGGCGAGCGCTCTAACACTGAGCAACCGGACTCGGTTATAATATAATTAAATCACGTTTTAGCGAATTTCCTTTAGAAATAAATTCGCTAATGGGATAGGCGTTATGGCGGGAGTCAAACCTCGGACCACGACACAAATCCGATTCAAAGGTTACCCTAACGACGATAAAAAAGGTTTACCCTTTTCGCAGCGAAAAATATTAACCCAGAGTTTTTCCGATTTTTAAAATTTTACTGACTCAGCAAACCGGGTTAATAAAGTCATAAAAACCTGGTTTTAATTGGGTTCGTGCCCTCCCTAATGTTGATTTTTGTACCAAGTTCGATTAAAAAATATTAATCTTACCAAAAACCACTTACGTGGTAAAATGGTAAAATACTCCCCGCCAAGTCTTTGGTCCAAAAAAGTAGGGAAATCAACTATTCTGCCCCGCCAAGTCCGTACTAGGGTGGAGACTGTCATAGGCGTTTCAAAGTGAAGTTGCTAGGTTGGCAATAGTTAAGACCCCTATTTACATTGAGAGGCAATCAGCAGCTTCTTCTTCTAGGCGGCAAGCCAGCTGTGTGAACAAGTTTTATATTTATTTTGCTATATTTTGAGATATTAAACAATTCAGGTGTTCGTGGGGATTCATCATAACGTATTTTAGCAGTTGTCATAATTGCAGCAGCTTTACTTACCTGCATAGATCCAGGAGTATACAAAAGAAATTAATGAATAAATGAAACGATAAGGGTACGATATAATCCGGCACTATACCCTATATACTTTAGCAAACACTACCTCTAAAGGTAATTCACTTTTCTGGCACGCTGCCAAGGAGAAGAAGCTGAAGATTGCCTCTCAATGTAAATAGAGCCCTTAACTATTGCCAACCTAGCAACTTCAATTTGAAACGCTAATGACAGTCTCCACCCAATACGGACATGACTTGGCGGGACAGAAAAGTTGATTTACCTACTTTTTTGGACCAAAGAATTGGCGAGGAGTATTTTACCACATAAGTGGTTTTTGGTAAGATTTCATGATTTTTTGTACGGCTCCAGTTTTATGTAAAAACAGAAGTAAACATAATATTTATAGTAAATAAAGCTGTAAAGAGTGTCAAGGTATTGTTTATACCACTCTCAAGCTTTGTTTTCTGCGGCGCGTACAACATAGGATTCAGAAAAAATCCAAAAGTCCTCAAACACCAAAATCCATTCATAAGTAAAGAGTGCAGAAGGATTAATTTATATTAGAGTTGCGTTCGCTAGCTTAGGTTTTAGCTCCATGATTAGCACACGATTGTCGAATTTGAGATTTTATCAGGTAGGAATACACACAAGCATAAGACAAATTCAAAAGGTCACCACATATCAAAATGTGTTCAGTAGTTGAGGCTGCAGGTTAGTTTTTCGCTTCGCGTTAAACAAAAGAACGTCAGGTTTGAGATTTTATAAGGTAGGAATGCACACGAGCATAAGACGAATCTAAAAAGTCCTCAAACACCAAAATCCGTTCAGTAGTTGCTTCAATGTATAAAACTACCGTTCGCTAGCTTAGTTTTTCGCTCCGCGTTCAGTGTACGAATGTAGAATTTGAGGTTTTATTAAGGTGGAATGCATACGAGCATAAGACTAATCCAAAAAGTCCTCACACATCAAATGCAGTTCAGTAGTTTAGGCTGTAGGTGTGTAAACATATAAAAATCGTTCGCTAGCTTAGTCTTTCGTTCTGCGTTTAGCCTAAAAATGTCGAATTTATGATTTTATAAAGTAGGAATGCACACGGGCATTAGTCGAATCCAAAAGTCCTCATATGTCAAAATCCGTTAAGTAGTTTAGGCTGTAGCTGCGTCAACAAAAAGTGCAGGAAGAATAAGAACACCAACTTCTTTTGTTCGAATTGTCCCACGATTGTCTTTTCCAGACAATCTTATTAGATGTCTGAGAAAGCAGAGGCCTAGATCTAAACCAACACTACCTAATTATTAGTATAGTAATCCTACACCCCAGAAGGCTTCGTACCTTCTAACAAATGGTAAGCTTATGTAAAGGCACCAATTCCAATTTTTAGTTATATGCAACAGAGTGAGAGATCGACAGGGAAACACAAAATCTACTAAAAGAATATTCAATATTAAGTCATCAAATTTAAGGCCCCAATCAAAGCCGCTTTTAAGTTTGAATTTCAAATATAGCTTTGGCTACACTTTTATTCACCTACAAGACTACAGAAATTCATATACTAAAAATCTACCTCAAAACGCCCGCACAAGACTTAAACAATTCCTTCAAATAATAATAAGTCGTAGAGGATAATAGAAAATACAAGAAAACAACATTTTCTCGACGTATATATTTGATACTTGAATTATAAAAAAAACATGGATAATCCAAGATTCCGCCTCAAATAAAAATTTGTTACATAATATAGTGACAGAAACCAAAAACATAAAAACTTATAACCCCCATATTTAAAAAACATTTTGAATGATAAAATAATATTTCTTCGAACAGGAATAAAAAGGCGTTTACAAGAGTCTACAAAATTTGTGGATTCCAAGAAGGCCACAAATCAAATTTATTAGTGTAGAAACGTGCCTTTTATCTTCTTTACTTCCCAAGGACTTTATTTTCTCAAAAAAAGTCAAAATAAAAATTATTTTCAACAACGATTCCTTGATCTCATCTCTTAAGACTAAAAATTTCTCTTGAATGTCAAACCACTTAATTAAAACCATAAATAAATAATTTAAATAGTAAATTTTAGGATAAACCCTGTTCTAATACTAAGAGGCAAAGGTGTGTAAAATTACTAAATTCTACTATCGTACTCAGACAGTAAATAAATCCGTTTTATTCCCAGCAGTCACCTATCCAGGAATAGAACACGCTAAATGCTGTTAAACTTTTATGATCAAACAAAAATTATGAATTGTCATATTAAAACAAAACTTGGTGCATATATTTATTAAGTATGGGTATGCACTTATACCGAAATTAAATTCCATTATATTGAGTTCAAATCTATCTGATCATATAATTTTTCCGCGTTTTATGATTTTTCGAAATTTTTGCGGATTATTGACGTCATAAAAAAATTCTAGATAGCTTAACTACACCCATAGACTGATTTTTGGAAAAAGTTTCAACTCTAAAGCATAAATATATTGGGAGCTACGATGATAACAAACACACACACACACACAGACGGGTCATTCCATATCAAATCAACACAGGTAAAAATATTTGATATCTCCAATTTTAATATAATTTGGCGGACAGGTAGGTACCATAGAAGGAAGAAAATACCCAGATTTTTGGCTCATTTGGTGCAGCCATATTGCCGCAGTAGGGTGGTGAATTTTCCAAAAAATGTGATTTTTCAACTTTTCTTTGACTACAAAACTGGCTGTATCTAAAATTCTGCCTATGGTATGATTTTTATTTTGGTGGCGTTTAAAAGCTTAAACTTAGCCCTTTCAAATAGATTCTACATACTTTAGGATAATTAGTCACAAGTTTTTATTATGAACAAATATAAAATAAAAATGCTAATATCTCAAAAAGCGCCCTTTTAAAATTTTTGAAAAAATTCCTAAAAAGAGCTTAAACTGTTAGTAAAATGTCTACTAAGTTTCATTTTGGGACCGCCATGGGATTGGACACAGTAGCGCATAACGTTTGTCAAAGAGTAAAAAAGTCACTTTCTTGCCATTTCTATCTATGATTATGTGATAAATCTTAACTTTTTCACACTTTGACATACCTTGACACACGTTATGCGCTACTGTGTCCAATCCCATGGCGGTCCCAAAATGAAACTTAGTGGACATTTTACTAACAGTTTAAGGTCTTTTTAGGAATTTTTTCAAAAATTTTAAAAGGGCGCTTTTTGAGATATTAGCATTTTTATTTTATATTTGTTCATAATAAAAACTTGTGACTAATTATCCTAAAGTATGTAGAATCTATTTGAAAGGGCTAAGTTTAAGCTTTTAAACGCCACCAAAATAAAAATCATACCATAGGCAGAATTTTAGATACAGCCAGTTTTGTAGTCAAAGAAAAGTTGAAAAATCACATTTTTTGGAAAATTCACCACCCTACTGCGGCAATATGGCTGCACCAAATGAGCCAAAAATCTGGGTATTTTCTTCCTTCTATGGTACCTACCTGTCAGCCAAATTATATTAAAATCGGTGACATCAAATCCAAAAATGTCCTTTTTTGTGTTGATTTGACATGGAATGACCCAGACAACATTGTGAGAACCACTAAGGATGCCTTAAAAACACCAGAAACGGGTAGTTCTGGTGACATCTCAGTTTCAGATTTTTGCAAACACAATTCTTTATCTATATACTTACGATATAAATGAAGAAAAGTAAAAAAAAAAAACAAAAAAACAAATACATTTTTAATGAGCAAGTCAACTGTACTGAAAAGAGGTCCCGAGTTTAATAGGAGTACAAAGTTAATAATCAAACAATAATATGAGAATTCAAGTGTTTCCTTAATTATACTAAAACGGTCCAGGAACATGTACGTTTTTAATCAGTCAAGTACTGTCTACATCTAATTCATCAGCAGCAGTATTTAAGCTGAATTCCGGAACATAAATTTGTAACCTAAACAACAACCAAATCTTTATCAATAACCTACCATTACTATTAATTTTATTAAACAATAATATGTAACATAAATAAGAAAATAATTTTAACTAACAATGAGCCAAAAAGTCTGGATGGGCTTTTTTTAAAAAAGCCGTTTTTAAAAAAAATCTGGCGTCGCCACGCCAAATTTGTTTAAAAGTATTTTTTTTAAAGTCCCCAATCCGGGCGAATTTCTTTGGAAGTATCTGCTGTCTTGCTTATATATAGAAAAAATAAGCAAAAATTGGATAAATAAGCAAATAAGCGCGCATTTCAAACAAAATCTACCCGGCTTGCAGGCTTTCGCGCCAAACTTATTTTGATGTTAATAAGCTAAATTTACAGCTAAAATACTGTAAATGAGACGATACAAATATTGCCTGAATCAAGATCCGAACAAGGGAACCCTAGCTTGGAGTAGTCATATCGACTTCAGACCGAATTTATTAAATTGAGCACCCCAAAAACATCGGATACCCTTCTCGACATATGTTGTTTATCGACCGTATTTTAAGGTACCCAGTAATTTACCACAGTTTTTCGACTTTTTAGTCATTTAAGGTGGTCGTAAAGGAAAGGTTTTAGTTGCTACACTGACTGACTTTTAAGACGAACAGATTTAATTATTATTATTGTCTTGGTATGTTATATGGTATATATATATATATATATATATATATATATATATATATATATATATATATATATATATCTGTGTGTGTGTGTGTGTGAAAATGTATGAATAAAAGTTCACTTTTCTTGTCAGCATTAGTTCTGATTTGATAGTATGATAAAAGCTTATATCTTTATGTAAAACTTTATGTAATATACATAACCTTTAACAAATACATTCAAACATTTGCAAGTATAGTCGAAGTGTACATCTTACAAAACTACTAAAACGACAGACAGATACAAAACAACAATAATATTGTCATAAAGAAATAGGAAATCTATAAAAACAACTTATAAATGTTTATTAGTGCATTTCTTGGACTAAAGAACTTTCGATCGAGATGTCTTTTACCATAAATCACGATATGAATCTGAGCGTAAAACCTATCGATACATGGCTAATCGACCAAATCAAATATCGATACTGTGACAACATGAGTTATATGTGTGACGTCATAAATCATAATACATGATAAATATTTTATTCATTTTATCAGTGAGTGGCAGTCAGACTGAAAATTTTCTTTTAGAATCGTTTATGTCAATCTGACATAAAATGTATTTAAAAAATTAGCATTAAATAATAACAAACAAATACAAACAAATAAACTTGCAATACTATTGTAAGTGATCAAATTAAAAAAAAATATATAAATAATAAATAAACAAATAATAATAAATCAATATTATTTAAATATTAAGTATAAAAAAATATTAAAAATAAACTTTAATAAAAAAATAAATACACTCCTAAATTTGCTGTCTATTTAAAATGTACAGATATTTAAAAAAGAAAATAAATATATATAAGTAGTAAGTACTAAATAAATAATTACAACAAATTAAATAGCTTAAAAAATAAATTTACAAAAATTAAATTAAATTAAAATGTTAATGAAAAAGTAGTGGTTTAATTTATTAATCACGTGTTTATACAACCATAGAGAAAGTAAATATTATTTAAGAAGTGACTATATTATAATATTCATTACGTTTGAAAGAACCAACACAAATCAGTTGATTGTAATTGAAGGTTTATTAATACCTTTAAGCTCGTGGATTTAGGTAGAGAAAAGGGCGCGGGTGGGGTCGTGTTGCCGGGGCGCTGCCGAACAGCTGACTGAGCTCATGGCGCCCTAACATACCCCTAACAAGGGGGTGGCTTCTCCCTCATACTAAGCACCTTGCTTACTTATTTTGCTTGTTAATACTTCATAAATTTCTGTAACGAAATACATAAGAATGTAAAGAGCTTAAAAAGGACATATGATAAGAAAGATTTATATAGGTCAATAAACTGAGAGCTATGATTATACCAAGCACACTGCAAGTGTTTGTGCGATTATGTTTCACAAGCCCTAGCGAATTTTACTCATAGAAATAATATAAATTTATAGATGAAATAAACCAATGGACAAGGCCAACGCGGAGTAAGTGCTTTATAACAGCCATGTTAAGCAATTTATAAAATAAACTTCATTTATTTTGTAAACTTTCAAATAGTGTTTCATGTTAAAAACTACAGAGTTATAAAGCACTCTCTTAAATATCTGATAACACATCAGATTATTTAACATAACTAGATAATGTTCCTTATCATCTCGAAATACACCATTACAGGAGAAATGAATAATAGCTTGATTAAAAATAATGAAAGAAAAGAAGTCTCTCCACAAAATAAAACTTAATTGGCAAAGCGCTTTCAACCTAACTAGAGGCCATCATCAGTGCAAAACCGTTGAGATGTTAAAGAAGAAGAGAAGTTAGTCTATGTTTTCTTACTTAGAGTCAGACTCACTTCTCTACCTCTTTAACATCTCAACGGTTTAGCACTGATGATGGCCTCTAGTTAAGTTGAAAGTGCTTACCAATAAAGTTTTGTTTTGTGAAGAGACTTATTTTCTTTCATTAAGTATGAAGAACTCCATTCATGCTCATTCTACTGAAATAGCTTGATTATTCTCTTCATGACGCGTAGACAGATGCGCTACGATAGATACACTTTGGCTATTCAGAAGAAGGGAGATCTTACTCGCAGCTAAGTGAGCAGTAAATTGCTGATAGTGGTATTGACAGTTCGTGTCTGAGACTAAGGGAGAGGCTGCTTTATCCTTGGAGACTTTAGTCTCGCTGGGTGATGAATAAGTGCTTTAACTAGACAGTTAGTTGATTGCTTGATTTTTTCTAGGCTATAAAGCTCTATTTTATATCTTATTATAAAGACTTAAAAAAATTAGTTCTTTAGTCTTAGTTAATTAAGTACTAGCCACACAGCGCACAGTTTATAACTCTAAAGTGTGGCATTCTAAAAAAAATAAATAAAAATTCGAAGTAGGGTAAATTTCCTTAGAAATGCGTGTTTCCTTTATTAACAATTTATTCCTTCATTTGGTTCCGGTTCATACTTTATGACTTGAGTAGTTACTCAATTATTAAGCTGTTGGATATAATAGTCTTTTTTCCAATAACTTAGGTTATAATAAGTGTTTGTCTCCATTAAAACGTAGTAGTAGTAGTAATATGGGGGAAGGAGTGGTAGTAACAACCAGGCAAGTAGGCCAAGTTGTTGGGCCCTTTTTGCCAGCTCCCTTTGATAGTGTTCTACTCCTTTTAATTTCAAGTGTAGGTATATTTTATCTAATCTAGACAGAAGAGCCGTGAATTCTATGGTTCCTCTCATGCTTTTTTATCAAGCAATCATACATATTTTCACTGACCCTTATAGTCTAGCGAAAACTGGGAACAACACGTGCCCTCACTGTTAAACCAAACCTCCACAACTTTAAACTACAAGGCAGAAACAGTATAGTATTATAATGAATCTACAATGAGGTTTCTAAATTTTGCCTATACCCAGTTTCATTTAAGGTACAGAATCTTTAACGAGTACCTGACAACGTACAGGCTCGAGACAACCGGCTTTGCGTCCCTTCTGAAGGACGTGGTACGCAGAATTTTTATCCCTCTTGGAAGTTTGAAGTCCATCCATTCAGTGTATTGGCCGCGTACATTAACCACTACACCACGGGTGACTCCTCCATTAAAACGTAAATAATTGTTTAAAATGTTCTATTTAAGGTTTTGTGTGTTCTGTTTAACTATTATGTTGTGTTCCTCAAAATGTGTAATTATAAGTTGCAATACAAGAACAACTCGAATTCATTTTTACTGTATTTTTCAAAAGAAAAAAGCATAATTATTCAAAAGTTATACAAAACTATGCCTCTAAATTGGCAGAGCCCACTATTGTCTGCACTAGTTCAAATATGTTGTTTTTATTTTTCATTTTATTTACCAAATATATTTCATTTGGTTTTTATTTTCTTTAAAGGTTGTAGCGCATTTCCTTTGAAAAATACAGGAAAAAATAAGTTACGAGTAGTGATTGATAATTGAGTAACTGCTCAAGTTATAAAGCATAAACCGGAATCTTCAGTAAGAAGTAAATTGTTAATAACGGAAACACGCATCTCAAAGGACATTTCCTCGACATGCGGAACACCGCACCAGAATTAATTTATAGTTATAAACTTCTATAATGTAAAAAACAATAAAACATCATCGCCCTTACCAGAATTCGAACCCAGGTACTTTGGGCTTAAAGCAATAATGTCGACTCTAAGAACAATTTTCATTCAAATCACAGGCCCAAGAAACATCTAAATTTTGCTGACTCAAAAAACCGGGTTAGAGGCGTAAGAGCAACCTGATATTCAATTGGGTTTGTGTCCTCTCCAAGGTTAATTTTTGTTCTCAGTTTGAATTAAAAATATTTATCCGTTCGAAAAATAGCTTATTTACAAGCTTTGTCTAGAAATACAAACCCTTTAACTCAAAAAGGTTCATCAAAACCTGCCTAATCAGCACAATTTTCAAAAAGTCAGCAACATTATAAGTTATTATTTATCGCCGGTAAAAAGGTCCTTATTTATGTTTAAGGGCACTAAATCAAATAAAACTTATCAAAATTCGATATGTCAACTCTAAATTACCAAAAAATCAAGAAACCAATTTAATTACATGTTTAATTATCGGAAACCAAAATTAAGGTTGATTAAAAATAAATTTCGAATCGGGTGTTGTTTCCAATATTTTTTGGGCCGCTGAATCAAATGAAACCAATCCAATACAATCACTTTTCCAAGTAACTCTCTTGAAAAGTACAGTCACTTAAATTTACTATGAAGTACAAAAAAACGGGGTTGAACTACCGGAAGACCTAAAATACGGCAAGTAAATTATACATTTCAAGTAGGGAGCCGTTTTCGGTGTTTTCTACACCTCTGAGAATAATAACAATGGCCCAGAAACAATAGTAACACTCAGAGGACTTAAAGCCCGGGTGCCCGAGTTAGAATTCTAGTAAGGACGATAATTTTTATCATTGTATTTACATAAGGATGTAAATAAAAGTCCATCCACAAATAAATTTTAACCAATGTAATGATGACAAAACCGGCTTTCAACCTAATACAGGTCATCCTTAGTGCCTACAAACAAGAGGACGAAAAAAAATTAAAAAAGCACAAAAAACAACAAAAACAAAAAATGAAATAAAACAAATGTAAGAAATAAAAAATAAATAAAAGACTAAAAACTGTAAAAAATAAAAAAAATTACCCGTGAGAAGAAGCTAATTTTTCCTCTTGAGTCTTGTTACAAGATTTGGGACTGGATGCAGACTGACTTTATCAATTTGAAGTGAGGAGACGGAACGTATTAAATTCTTTGAATTAGAACTGGAGCAGCACCTGAGGATGACCTGTATTAGGTTGAAAGCCGGTTTTGTCATCATTACATTGGTTAAAAGTTATTTGTGGATAGACTTTATTTACATCTATGGTATAAATCCACTAGCGCTTATAATTCAAATATTGTATTTACATTACATAAGTTATAACTACAAAATAATTCTTGAACGGTGGTCCGCATACGGTTTTGGCATTATAACTTAAGCAGTTACTCAATTATCAAAATTAATTACTCGTAATTAATTTATTTTAAATTTTTCAAACGAAATACGGTAAAATCATTAAAGATAAACACAATCTAAGCTTTAAACGAGTTCAAGCCATGGTGTGCACTGGTAATTTTAGAGGCATATTATTTGATTATGACCAATAGGATAATATTGCGCAACTCTTTTCAAAAATTCAGAAAAAATTAGATTCGAGTAGTGCTTAATAATTAAGTAACTGCTCAAGTTATAAAGCATAAACAAGAACCCTAAGCGAGAAGTAGATTGTTAAGCACGAAAACACCCATTGCAAAGGAAATTCGACAGGCATGCGGACAACCGCGTCAGTATTATTTTACCTAGAAGGGGCTAAGTTGGACAAAGTACTTTGATTTTGGAAGTCGAGTTGGTATATATTATATATAATATATATATATATATATATATATATATATATATATATATATAGTAGTAGTAGTAGTGCTTAATAATTGAGTAAAAAAATCAAGAAATGGATTTTTAAGCACGGTAAAGCGCATTCCAAAAGAAATTCGCCCGACATGGCAGACCACAGTGCCAGAATTTTTTCCACTTTTAAAAAGTAATTTACTTAGCTAGTTTTTGAAGATCAAATTTCTGGGCAACCTATAGTATTATTTAAAGCTGTTTTTTTTAAATAATTTTGAAAACATGACTATGACTAATATATTTCCGTTCAAAAAGCTTATGCGATTTCATTTAAATTGATTTTAAAGTTATCAAATAATAATAAGAGCATTAATGCAGCATTTAATAAGGATAGAGTTGTTTTTCTTATTGTAAATATTAAATTTAATAGAGTTATTCAGAGAATTTAATTCGTTAGTTCCTCATTTGTCCGCAGTGGCCACCTAGCGCTTCAGTCGTTTCTCTTGTTGACTAGTCCACAATCTTTACGTAGGTTATATGATCGGTGGTCTTGGTGTCGTGTTTTTTTTTGGCATGTTTGGGTGGAATGGCAAGGCCCACAGATAATATAACATTATACTGCAAGATTGCTAACTTCCTTCTACTTTTGACAGACCACTAGCGCTGATCCCTCACATGACGCCCCATGATCACATGATCTATTGGGCATTGGCACAAATCAGCTTCTTAAGCTGTACTGGGACATCGCAAATGGCATATCGTAGCATACTTTTTGTTTTATTTTCAATTAATAAAAGATGTACCAAAGGAAAAACGTCTCACTAGAGAGTAAAATACTCGAAGCGCTAAACGTAAAAAACGTGAAGCAGACAGAATCAAACAAAAAGAAGCTTGACAGGACAGAAATAAAAACGTGAAAGCAGACAGAAGTATAAAACAGAAATAACAACGTGAAGCAGACAGAAGTATAAACGTGAAGCAGACAGAAATAACAACGTGAAGCAGACAGAAGTATAAACGTGAAGCAGACAGAAATAACAACGTGAAGCAGACAGAAGTATAAACGTGAAGCAGACAGAAATAAAAACGTGAAGCAGACAGAAGGTATAAACGTGAAGCAACAGAAATAACAACGTGAGCGACAGGAAACGTGAAGCAGCAGAAAAAACGTGAAAGCAGAGCAGAAGATTAAAACGTGAAAGCAAACAGACAATAACAACGTGAAGCAGACAGAAGTATAAACGTGAAGCAAACAGAAATAACAACGTGAAGCAAACAGAAATAAAACGTGAAGCAGACAGAAGTATAAACGTGAAGCAGACAGAAATAACAACGTGAAGCAGACAGAAGTATAAACGTGAAGCAGACAAAAAAAAAAAACAGTGAAGCAGACAGAAACGTAACAAACGTGAGCAGACAGAAGTATAAACGTGAAGAAAAACAGATACAACGTGAAGCAGAAGAGAACGTATAAACGTGAAGCAAACAGAAATAACACGTGAAGCAACAGAAGTATAACGTGAAGCAAACAGAAAATAACAAAGTGAAGCAAACAGAAAATAACAACGTGAAGAGCAGACAAACGTGAAGCAACAGGAAATACAAACGTGAAGGCAAACAGAAATAACAACGTGAAGCAGACAGAAATAAACAACGTGAAGCAGACAGAAGTATAAACGTGAAGCAAACAGAAATAACACGTGAAGCAAGACAAGAATAACACGTGAACAGACAGAAGTATAAAACGTGAAGCAAACAGAAAATAACAACGTGAGCAAACAGAAAAATAACAACGTGAAGCAGACAGAAGTATAACGTGAAAGCAAACAGACAATGAAGGAAATACAACAAACAGAAATAACAACGTGAAGCAGACAGAAATAACAACGTGAAGCAGACAGAAGTATAAACGTGAAGCAAACAGAAATAACAACGTGAAGCAAACAGAAATAACAACGTGAAGCAGACAGAAGTATAAACGTGAAGCAAACAGAAATAACAACGTGAAGCAAACAGAAATAACAACGTGAAGCAGACAGAAGTATAAACGTGAAGCAAACAGAAATAACAACGTGAAGCGTGAGCAAACAGAAATAAACAACGTGAAGCAGAACAGAGAAATAACACGTGAAGCAAGACAGAAATACAAATGTGGAGCAGGCAGAAATATAAAATAGTTTGTACATAAACTTAGGGTCAAATTTGACAATGATGCAAGCGATGTTAAGGGAACAAATTTGCTAACAAGTTCCGATTTATAGCATAAATTGTACACTTAATTCACCAATAGCTTATGTTTAGCCAGTACGCCACCTTGTATATGCTATTAAAAGGGGGACTCTTGATCAAGCCAATCGCTATTGTTTGAACTCTATTAAAATAAATATATTCTAAGTTGGTATATCATAAGCGAGGAAGTCTATTATGACTTGGGGTGTAAAAAACTAAACTAGTCTCCTCTCTAGAGTGTTGTTAGAATATTAAAACGGATTGCCAGGTAGGGAATAGCTCGGGAGTTAGTTTATGCCAAGAATCCCCATCCTAAGGTAAGAAGTGTCCCTTTTTCCCCTGTAATATCCATAATGTAAAAGGGCAAGCAATCTGGAAGAAACCTAGGTATTGGGAAAAAACCTCCCTAGGTATGCCGGGTTATGGTCTAGTGTAGTCAAGGTAGAAAAACTCTTTACTCTCTACATAACTGCTGGTTCGTGGTTAGCAAACCTAACCTAATACTGCTCCAACATTCCACCACTATATTTTCTTGTAATATTCCCCCTTTTTTAAAACTCTCTTTTTTAAATAAAAGAAGTAGTGACTTCGTATTTTTTTACAGCTTTGAGAAGCAATAGATGCCTGGAACCGGTCCAGCTTACTAGTTCTACCTAGAACTTATTTAATAAGAATTAAACTAAAATAGTTTGGATTAGAGCAATACCAATAAATGCTGACCACTTTTAAAAATTAAAAAAAAACTTTAATGTGCTTCCTATGTAAATATATAAATACGGCTCAGAGCGTAAGCCCTTCAGTAGAGAGGGAACCACAAAAATCTTCTACATTACTTAAATTACACACATGCATTAGTAAAAAATATTTTATTATTTTATTTTACTTGACCTATTCCTTCTAAATATAATAGGTAATTTAAAATACAGGCCCCTGGTCCAATTACTACTGTGTCGCACTCAAGCCTTGATCTTATGTGATACAAATGGACAATATATATTAATATATATTGTCCATTTGTATCACATAAGATCAAGGCTAGAGCGCGACACAGTAGTAATTGGACCAGGGGCCTGTTTTCAAATTATTAATTATATTTAGGAGGTAAGGTAATTGTCCAATATTAAAAAACACTAGCATTCGATATTATTTTATTTTTTTAAGGCTTAACATAAGAAGTAAAAAGACTTAAGGCTACATGGATGTTTGCAGATTTAAACAAACATGTTATACTTTAAGTTTGTTTTATGGTAAGCCTACAAAAAAGATCAAATTATCACGAATGGTCGACAACATTAGTGTTTTTAGTTTTCCCCGCTAACTATCATACGAATCTAGGAAAAATACACAGAAAAAAGTACAAGGGAAAAAATTATAGAAGAAAAAGTACACGGGAAAAATACACAGAAAAAAGTACAAGGGAAAATAATTATAGAAGAAAAAGTACACGGGAAAAATACACAAAAAAAGTACAAGGGAAAATAATTATAGAAGAAAAAGTACACGGGAAAAATACACAGAAACTAGTACTAGGGAAAAAATTATAGGTGAATAACACGGAAAAAATTACAAGTAAAAGTACACAGGAAAATTACAAAGAAAAAAGTACAAGTACTTTGTACTTGTACTTTACTCTTGTACCAAATTTCAACTCAATTGGATTATTTATTTTCCGATAATTTACAATTTGTTGAAAAATGTATACAAACCATTCAATAAATATTGAACTAATGCTGATAATGAGATGAATTTTAGCACATTTGTTAGTTTTATACATGGCAACATGCGTGCTAAATTTCAATCAGTCATTCAATGACATCATTTTTCCGTGTTTTATGATTTATCGAATAGTTTGTATATATATATATATATTATAATATATATATAATATATATATATATATATTATATATATTATATATAAAGTTTTCACAAAAAAACATATGATTTAGAAAAAGCAAGCTATAGTTATTGACCAAACTGATCTTAAGCATTGTTGCATGATTTATTGGATATTTTACGAATAGTATCTTATACTTACAGATAATACAAAAGAGAGAAATGAATACACACAAAAATAGGATCGATTTCAGAATATATTCATTCTTGGATTTTTTTCTCGAGATCATTTGGAAGAAACAAAATGAGTATGTTAATCGAATTAACAACTCATTCAAATTATAATTTTAACTTTAAGTTTTGCTGTAATTACTGGACACCGCCTAAGAATCGTTGGTTTCATATAAAATCCGACCAATTTTATCTTAACTATTTTACTTTGATTAGAACCAAACCATTTATTCAAAACTCTAAATGGATATTTTGCGACCAGATAGTCAAATTCATATTTTGCAACCAGATAGTCAAATACATATATTGGAACCAGACAGTCAAGTACATATATTGCAACAAGATAGTCAAATACATATATTGCCACATAGTCAAAGACATATATTTGCGACACACATAGTCAAAGACAATATATTGCGACCACATAGTCAAATACATATATTGCGACCACATAGTCAAATACATATATTGCGACCACATAGTCAAATACATATATTGCGACCACATAGTCAAATACATATATTGCGACCACATAGTCAAATACATATATTGCGACGTTCTGTGCCTAGTATAACTTTGAACATACTATACTTTGACAATACTCGGTTTTAGGATTGTACAAAAACTAAGTATTTGCATTCCCTCTCAAGTTGATAATTTCTTGATTCGGATCAAACGGACTTTAATAAAAAAAAACAAATCTGACGCGGTGGTCCTCATGCCGGGTAAAATTCATTTGCAATGCGCTTTTCCGTGCTTAACATCTATTTCTTGATATTCCTTTAATATTTGTATTAGCATTTTGTGTAGTATTATAACATGGTAAGGACCCATGTCATGTGTATCATATTGTATTGGTGTAATGGGTATTGGTCACTGTATGTTGATTATTGGTCTCCATTACCTCGTTTAGTCCTTCGCTATCTTCTAGCATTTTTTATTGTTTCTTTTTGTTTTTCTTGAATCCCCAAACGTAAAAAATAGTAATATAACCTTTACACCCAGGACCTGCGTGTTTGATTAATCTGACTGAGGTTTGTCTGTGGTTTCCCTCAATTTTACAGGCAAGTGCCAGGTTGAATCATCAAAAGTCAGTCCACAGACTACACGCAGGCAAACCATTTTGAAACTCCTCCAAACTAACTTTACAATATAACCCTATTCAAAACACCATCAAAAATATATTTTGACAATATTAAAAAATAATATATAATATTGTAAAAAATAAAATACCCAAACAAAAAAAAAAAAATCTTAACCCAAACAAACCCTCTCACAACCCAAAAAAATTATCAAAATTCATACCACAAAAATAACAAATAAATAAATAATATAAAAATAAAGAGGCACAAATTACCCCAAATCAATAAATAAAATATGGCTCCGGTTTAAACAAAATAAACATGTATACTTTTACCAATAAAGAACTTGTTTAAAAAACATGTATTTCTTGCTTAAAGTTCCGGTTTATGCTTTATAACTTGAGCAGTTATACTTAATTATTAAGATAGGCACAGTACTATGTGAGTAATAAAGTACTATTTCCCTCTCCTACCATCACCAGCACAACAAAAATTTAATAAAATAGACGTGGCAGATCTAGTAAAAACTAGTCCTGAAAGTACAATTAAACAACTATAAACTAAGTAATGAACAACTCTCATTATTATTTTCATAAAATTAGGAAGACATTAGAATATTTCAATATAGCAATAAAGGTATATTGCTCACTAAAAAATGCTAAAATAGCTAATTTTAACTTAAAGATCTTATAGTCTGTTTAGAAACACTTACCTATGTGTAACGGTGGAATTCACTAAGACACACGAGCAAACATTTTTTGAGACTCCAAGTCGTCTAAATACTATGTTTTGCTTCCCTTTCCCCTATAACAGAAGAAAAAGGAAAATTATAACTGAAAACTAAAATTATAACAGAAAACTGAAAAATATAATTATGCATAGGGATATGGATGAGTGACCTCCGGGTTTATACGATTTTTTACTTTTCCTATAATTTATATCGTAGGTATATAGGAAATGTATTGTGTTTGCGAAAGATTTGAAACTAAGACGTCACCTGGATTATCCTTTTTAGGTGTTTTCAGGGCCTCCTAACTAGTATTCACAAAGTTGTCTGTCTGTACGTGTGTGTGTGTGTGTACGCGAGCGCTTGTGTGTGTGTGTGTTTTATCATTCTAGCTCCCAGTGTATTTATACTAGAGAGATGGAACTTTGCACACAAATTATACTATAGATGTTGTTTTGCTATCCGGAATATATTTTTTATGACGTCACTAACCGGCAATAATGAATTAGAAAAAAACTAGAAAAATCATAAAACGCGGAAAAATGTTGCGGTCAATTATAGAATTGGGGCACACGTAGTAATGTATACATATGTGCCAAGTTTCATTTTATTATCAGCCTTAGTTAAATTATTATCAAATGACTTGTGTATTTTTTTAAAAAAATTGTAATAAATCGGAAAATAATCTAATTGAATTAATATTTACTACAAGTGTATAACTTTACGTTATAAATAAGTTCATAAATTTTCCTATTATACGACAACTATATCTATGTTTTTTGCTGGTTCATAATAGGTAAGCAGTATCAAGCCTAGTCAGTGCCTCCTTGATATGTGACAGCTGGGAATGAAACGGATGTATTCACTATTTGAGGACGAGCGAACCCGGTCCGAAGACGTGTTCCAGTATAAACTTGGAGAAATGAATGTCGTGAGTACGAGCGAAGATGTGCGTATTGAGTCCGATGTGTTAAAGAAACGTTCCGAGGTACCCCGTTCCCTATTTTTTTACTGTCTAATGAGCGAATCAAGTTAGAAGACATACTGTAATACAAATAAGGTAATTTTAAGATCATCATAATAAATATCATCCGATAAGGAAATGAAGAATAGAGTCTCTCCGCAAAAACAATAGTTTATTGGCAAAGTGCTTTCAACCTAACATGAGGTCATCATCACTGCCTGTACATATAAGATATTACAAATTAAAACATAATAAAAACAAATTACGTCAAAAAAGCTAAATAAAGAGAAATAACAAACAAACACAAAATAACGAAATACCTTAACAGAAACGCGGAAATAAAATAATAAAATTACAATAAGAAGTAAATAAAACGCATAAAAATAAATTTATTTTTGTATTACTTATTTGTACAGGCATTGATGATGACCTTATGTTAGACTAAAAGCTCTTTGCCAATAAACTATTGTTTTTGTGGAGAGACACTATGAATAACTCCACTTGTGCTCAATCTCATTCAAATAATCCTATAAAGTTCGGAAAAAATCGTGGAGCCTTGTACCCGTTTTAAGCGAATTTTCAATCTAAACATTGGATAAACAGAAGTACAGACGCTGTGAGTGTTAGTAGACGGTGTCTAGTCAGTAACGCAATAGGATGCTTAAAGGAAGTGTCTTCTTCAAATTCCGTAAAATCCGAATACAACACACAGAAGCGGCAGATGTGGTTGTGCGTATTCTCTGTCTATCCCCAAATAACTATGGTATTTTCTTCTTTTTTACAGATTTCAGTTATATCCGCCATCTCTGTTTTATGCATTGTGAGTTAAAACAGTCCTCTGTTTCATATATATTATAAAAACTGGCGCCAGACTATCTATCTACCCAACATTTAGAAGGAGCAAAGAAACCCTTTTTTGCGTACTCCTTAACAATACTAGCCAAAGATTCGTATTCTCTTCTAGAGAAGAAAATCTAAATAAAAATCAAAAAATAATTTTATAAATGGAAATTTTATTGCAAACAATAAAACTCATAACAGTTTAATGAGCGTAATAGCTTAATGTGATTTCTATTGTTAGTTAAGTACTCTATAATTACCATCGTAATTGAAGTAGGTACTTAAAATATAGATACAGTTTATCCAACTCCCAAAGACTTTGGACGACCAATGTCATCCAAAATCTTGTTGGGCTGAGGTCGAGCCCAACGAGACCGAAGAAATATTAGGATAATCATTATGCACATTATGCTTAGGATAATTAAGGTATACACTATGACATTTATTACGATAAAGTATACACTTGTACCAAATTTCAATTCAATTAGACTATTTCCATTTTTTTTAAAAAACGAACATAAGTCATCTAATACAAATTTAACTAATGCTGATAGTGATATGAAGCTTGGCAGATATGTTAGTATTATGCATTGCTACATGCGTGCCAAAGCTCAGATTTATTGCAAAAGTTTCTGCGTTTTATTTATTTTTTTTTTGAAATTTTTACTGAGTCATTACTGTGGGTTAATAATGTCATAAAAAAATTAATTTCCGGATGGCACAATTTTTTTACAAATTGAATGACAGTACAAAAAGCATTGAATTTTGTACTGAGTTACAATTCCGTGGCATAAATACACTAGGAGCTACGATGATAACAGAGACACACAAATACAGACAGAAAACTTTACGAAAACTACTCAAAACTTTGAGAAATGTATAATTCTAGTGACATCCCTGTTTCAGATATTTTTTGCAAACACAATACTTTCCCTATATAACCACGGTATAAATAAGGAAAACTAATAAGGGAAGTCCTACAAAACTTATGCACATTTCTTTCAATTTTACCATTTTTTTTTATTTCTGAGCCATCGATCTGCCGATCACGCATGTCTGAATTGTTTGGTATAAGTGTTTTCTCAAATTAGTCTACATATTACCGTTCTGTGCAAGGAGTAACTGGTAGAGGTTAAAGATAAAAGTACACAGAGGTAAAACACTGACAAAGTGTAAGGATACTTGTTCACAGGGTAAGGATGGTGATACAGAGTATAAAACACAAATGTCGTAGACAGTCATACTTTTGATTATGTTTGCTGAACAAGGCGTTCTTATTTACTAATTGTCAGTAAGATTATACGTTCAACATTTCCAATTAGACGTCAAGTGATGCGTTAAATTTACTGCAGTGCTACAAGAAAAAGTCTCGAATATTTTCCAACAGTGAGTATAAGGCTTTTTAGTTTATTGTTAAAAGTTTTGTTTGTAGGCAAGGGTAAGGGAAGTAATTAGGTTAGATGTAGAGAAAACTGCCAAGAAATCTTTTGGAATCAGTCCGAAAAACCTCCTTTCTCTAGCACATTGTTCAAATCAAGACTTCTTCTTTAACGAGGTAACAGAAATTTCAGGTCCTTCTTGTCCAAGGTAAGAAAAAAAAGGATTTCTTTTTTTTTTTATTTTGGTTAGAATAAAAATCGTGTATCCCAGTATAAGTAGAACGAGCAGGTTGCGTCCTATATGTCTACAAATTTGGAATCAGACTTTTTCTCTCTATGTTTGGCGCCCTACTTGGCCGAGGAATTTGGCTCGGTTACAAAGTTTCAGCAATTCTCCCCTTTCGTACTAGTTTCTCATGCTCTTACAAAGATTTAAACACTGACATAACCCGTTTTTTAAACAACCTTAAGAAATACTTGTTTGGTTTTATTTCTATGTACTACCTTCTTCTTAGCCAGAAAACATCTTCTATAAATCGTCCTTTGTGAAACTCAAGATCAAACTTAAGAAATGGCTTTATTTCATACCAAATGAAAAAAAAAACTTGTTTTATAATCTATGACTCTTCTATCTTTAATGGTTCATTTCTTACAAGATTTGTTATATTGATTATTTATAAAAATTGGATTCAGTGACTTCTGTAGTCGGGTTCCGTTACAATATTTGTTTTCAATAAGATTGTAACTCTAACGTCCTGAGATATCTATGAGAAGTCTCATGTATATTTAGTTTATAGGGCTAGCTGTTACAGACTCTTTTCTGTTAACTATCTAAAAGTCCTTGACGACTAACTCAATCGTCCTTTCTACAATATTCTCTTTCTTTAGATTTTCGTATTAAATCATCCCGCCTCCGTGGCAGAGGTCGTTAAAGCGTTAGTCTTTACACTGACCTTTGACACCCACGGAGGTCTGGGGTTCGCATCCCAGGTTACGCTCTCAGCGTAACCCTTATATAACCTCTTATATAAAGTTACTGTTTAAATAAATTATCGCCAACTTTAGAATACACTTTGAGCGTAACGGTTGCTACTACCACCCGAGGTGGTTCCCGCAGGGTCTATCCCTGATGAGCTGCAAGGCTCTAAACGGGCATTATTATTATTATTAAATCATATTTTTTTCTTCTTCTAGCAATATTACAAGAAAATATGTGTAATTGATAAAAAAAATTCCACTCAACTTAGGGGTCTCTTCACTTATCACATCCAAGGTGGTAAGGCAAAAAGCTCAAAAAACTGTTTCAGATGTTTTAATCATGCCGGGAGTTAGGACCAGGTGTGTGTCAGAAATCTGTTTCAGATGTGTTAATATGTTCCGTCAAATCTCATTGTGCCAAAGAGAAAAAAAATCAGCAAAATCTTTTTAGCTATGTAAAACAAATGTTCGATTGAGATGTTTTTTATGCATTTTGAAGCCATTAATAGAAAGAATTCAGTCTGTAGTCGATACGACTAATCTAAGAAATCCGGAAAACCACAATAACTGTGTTAAATGACAGATATAATTGTAAAACGGTATCATTATCTGTTTTTGCTGAGTAAACCCGGTACCGAGTCGTTTAAGTCCACTAAAAGTACAGAGTCTAAATCACTCAAAGTACTTGAAGGTAGGGACCTATGTTTCAATGCTAGTTCCTGTGATAAATTGTTATCGTTATATTTGCACCATTTTCTGCCGCGGAGTGTCCGGAAGTTAAGCGAATTAATTTTACCTATAGGAAAAGGTGTGATTTTTCTTGAAACTTGTTTATTAAATACAGAGCACTTACAAACAATAAAGCCTGTATTCTGATGAATATTATGTATTCTTCAGAATACATTGTAATCAAGGTTGAAGTGAAAAATATAAGACTTATAACAGTGAATGGAACAAATATACGTTTCTCAGAATAGTTTTAATAAGTTCTCAAGCTAGTCTGTAAAATAATAGAATTCTGCATCTTACAATCTTAGAATTTTATCTAATTTAAATCTGATGTTAGTTTATTTCTCCTGAGATTTCCCCCCCTTCCTTTTTGAAGCTAATCTTAAACATAAATTGATAAAAGCAAAGCGTAAAATAAGACTTTATAAAGCGTTGGAAATATTTGAGTTGTTTATGAGTTTTCCGCTCTATCCTTATAAATTTTCTTTATATTTTTGCAACATTAGATACAGTGTCTGTTTTCTTCACAATCTCCTTAAAAGGGAGAAGCATCGTGATAAAAGCAACACTATATAATCAAGGTCTATAATACCAAAAGGAAAAATTAAGAATATGCAAGTAATAAAGTATATACATTTTACAAAACTTGCATTGCCATCGCAAATAATGTCACATAATGAATTAATTTTTAAAGGGCTTAACGTTCTATTGAAATTATTGTTGAGCATAAAATTAAGCATTTACAACATATAAGCAATTTAACAGTAAAGTAACATGTTACGGACAAAGACTCATCCGTAAAAATTGTACTCATATCAGGCTGTTTACAGGGCTTAATACCAATGTCAAATTAACCAAGAAGAATAATGATAGTAATCATAAACAATTAAAATCAGGTTTAACAGCAATAATTATGTATTTTAAGATTAAATAACCATATATTAATTTTAGCAAGCGAGCAACTTATTAGTTTCATGCAATTTAAATATAGCAAGCATAAACAAAACTTTAAGAAACCCTGAGGATATATAAGTTAGTTTGATACGGCGCGGCGTATGAGATAGAAAGAATAGAGATACCTTGGCTCCGGAGACTATTATGATGCTTGGTGGTCCTGAAAAAGACCTTGGCACCGAGTCCGTGCGCGAATTCGTGATTACGACAGTGGGGAACTTAGTTGCGACAGGAAAAGCTAATCAACCAGCAAACGCTAAATTCCCTTAAGGAACAGCGTGACTGCCAAGCATAGATGAGAGGAGAAGTATGCAGGGATGAGCAGATTAAAACATGAAGGCCAGTTTCAGGTGCCACCGGTGACCCTCTATAGAAGTAGGCAGTAGATGTCAAGAGAAACAACTCTTGATCAAGTCGACAATCCAAACTTGGTTCTGGACTTGCTTGGAAATGCTCGATTTCGAACGTGTTATATCCAATTAGGCAAAAACGAAAGCTTCTGATTGGGCTATTGGGAAATATAAACTGAAAATGTCCACACCAATTAGGGGACAGGAAAGAGTTACCCAGCTTACTGATAGGCTTTGCATTGACCATAATCAATATATTTAGAAATTCAAATTTTCTAGCAACAGCAAAGCTGTCGGTATTAAGTTTAATTATGAATGACATCAATATATACATATACATTACTAATAATAAGAATTAAATTATACATAGTATAACTAATAATAGATTCATTTATTTCAGATAAAATATGTTAAGAAAGATAGGACTAGATGAAGATAGGAGATATGAAGATAGTTTATAGATGGATGGTTAAATTTCATTTTACTGCCCTATACTTAAATGCTGCTACTAATAGACCAAGAGCCCAGGGTTTTGTTAATAAAAAATGTAATGGCTGGAACCGGTCTCAATTTTTCTTAAATACCTTCCTGAACAAGGATCTGCAATTCTGTCGACTCGTATCGGATGGGTGTCTCAGGCAGAACGCACTTTACATGTCAAATTTACCACCGAAGTTAATAAAAAGTGTAATGGCTGGAAACGGGTTTAATTTTTCTTAAATACCTTCCTGAACAAGGATCTGCAATTCTGTCGACTCGTATCGGATGGGTGTCTCAGGCAGAACGCACTTTACATGTCAAATTTACCACCGAAGTTAATAAAAAGTGTAATGGCTGAAACCGGTCTCAATTTTTAGTAAATACCTTCCTGAACAAGGATCTGCAATTCTGCCGACTCGTAACGGATGGGTGACCCAGGCTGAACCTTTGACCCCTAAAGTGCGTTCTGCCTGGGACACCCATCCGATACGAGTCGGCAGAATTGCAGAACCTTTTTCAGGAAGGTATTTCCGAAAAATTGAGACCGGTTCCAGCTATTACACTTCTTATTAACAAAACACCCCTGGGCTCTTGGACTATACTATAATAACAGTTGTAAATTTAGTTTTAAATAAGTTTGTACAAAGCAACTGCATCACAATCTTAAATGATAAATAGAGACTGAACTAGCTTTAGTTCTACAACAATTTTTAATAATGCTTTATTTTAGTATAATTTCATAAACCACTGTTTACATCTTCAGAAAACTGAAACACGATAGCCCTTAAAAAGAAAATGCATAGCAATCATAATTATTTAATTTTCCCGTCGGGCTCTTGTGTTAAAATTAAAAAAATAAATAATAAGGAAAAATTAAAGCAAGGAAACTGTAATTATTTTCATATTTTATTGAAACAATTAATTAAAACTTTACCTCAATCACTCTTAAACCTCTTCAACTTCGCGAACCAACACAATAGCATTTTTTTTTTTTTTATTTCTCATTCTAACTTTTTATAAACTTTTGTTGGCAGTCCTGTTCGTAAAAAGTTTTTTACCCCAACAATTGATAAAAATGGGGTTTTGAATCCTTGTATGTGTTTTTCATTTCCCCCCCCCCCGTATTATTTTAATTTTACGAGATTTCTCAAAACATTCGTAGAGTAACAGATTATACTAATTTTTAAAAGTTTCCTAGATATAAGAAAAATATAATACAAAAGTTATAACATTCTAAGATAATATAAATCAAATAACATATAACATATAACAAATAACATATTTTATTCATATAAAATATTTTATCCTCTTCCGGCAGCAAAACAAGCCGTAACTGATTTTTTAAGGTCTAGTTAACAAAGTTTTTACGATTTTGATCTAACTGAATTTTTATAAAAAATGTTTTGTACATGCATGCTTAAAATATGTACATTTATAAAAATTTAACGTAATATTATAATCGCGAGAATATTTCTTATAAATTTGACATTATAATTATATATTATAATAATCTCTTGACATGTACAAGGATCATTCAAATTTTGGATGGCAGTTTTACCATGATTTTTTAGCGAATTTTCTTCTGGTTTTCTAGCGAGCTACTGAGATGGCTCATGTGGTAGGGGCTAAAATCTGTTTTAGAGATACCAAATCACGATAAAGTACGTTTCGCTAAACTTTATATATATATATATATATATATATATATATATATATATATATATATATATATAATATATATATATATATACATACACATATTTTTACTTTTCCTCATTTATACCGTATAGGTATATAGGAAAAGTATTGTGTTTGTTTCTAATTTACCGTAACAGTAGTCATGCTGTGGCTCTTTAATTTTCTAAACATGCACCGCTTTCACATAAAATATTGTTCTTTTATCTTCCTTTTTTTCCTTTTTGCATTTTCATTCGGTTTAAGTTTTTGCATTTTCAATAATAATAACGACTTGTTTTTATCGTACCACGATATTAGCGGATTTACAAAATAATTAGTAACATTAATTAACGGACAAGGTATTAATTAGTCCGGAAGTAACGGACAAAGTACGTCCGTACTTTTCTTACGACCTTAGGCTCACCTGGCTTGTCTTGAAATTGTCATCATAGTTATTTAAAGCCTAAGTTGGTATTACTTCAGTTCCCTGCGCTCGACAAGTATATATAATATAAATTCCAAGCCTAGGTTGTTATGACTTTAGACTCGCAAAGCTCGTCCTCAGAATGTCATGGCTACCCGAAGCTTAAGAGTCTTATAATTTTCAGTAACTATTTGAAGACATTGAGTCCGAGGTGTTTGGTTCTCATAACTGATTTAGAGTCAAACATTTATTTACTAATGTTACAGTAAAACTTAACAATGCTCACTCAGACTGGTAACAGGGGTGGTTCTTCATACGGATTTAACCCTTATAAAGTTAAGATCATAAGTTCTTATACAGCAGTCTATCAACACTTGATCCTCTGAATTACTTATAGAGAGGATCCCGGTGTTGTACTGGTTTGACACGTGCGTCTACCATCCAGACAGTCTGGGTTCAATCCCGGTCGGGCCTCTATAATTTTTAAGTGAGGGATGGAAATCGCTCTTAGAAATGGATAATAATAAAGAGAGAGTACTCTATAAACAAGAAGTGGATAAATGAAGAGAGAGTACTCTATAAATAAGAAATGGATAATAATAAAGAGAGAGTACTCTATAAACAAATGGATAATAATGAGATAATAATAAAGAGAGAGTACTCTATAAACATGATATGGATAATAATAAAGAGAGAGTACTCTATAAACAAGATATGGATAATAATAAAAAGAGAGTACTCTATAAACAATAAATGGATAATAATAAAGAGAGAGTACTCTATAAACAAGAAATGAATTATTTTTTCAAACATGAATTCAAAGACAAGTAAAGATTATAATCAATACAAATAAAAATATTATAAAATAATAAAAGAAATCAATGACAAAGAGAGTTGATATCAGTGACCTAATCTAGTGTATAGACTACTTATCTTAGGGTCAGAAGTTAGGCCAGTAGGATATAGGTAGGGGTAGAAGGAAATTGAGACATGTGACCATTTGATTTATTCCCCTTTAGAGAATTCAGAAAAAGGGTATTTTACTTTCTTTTACTCCCTCGGGACGCCTCAAGCTCTTTTTTGTCTAAAAGGTAAAAATCCAAACAATAGATACCTGTATCTTGTTACGCATGCCCTACCCCTTATCACTCCGGAAAACATCCCACCCCTTCCAGGACGCCAAATAACAACGACTGGGGACTACTTACGCTGTTTTTTCAGCAGAACATCCTGTTTTTCTCACAGATGTTTCAGGAAGAAGTAACATACTTTAGGTTGAAGTTTAGAGGTAAAACTAGATAAGAAGTGTTCGTATATAAAACAGTGGGAGCTGGAAAAACGATTTAAATGTTTTTTTTGTGTTTTTGTTTCGTCTATTGTGATTTCTGTGTTGTTTCTTTTTCGATGGAATAACAAGAAAAAAGATTTAACAAAACATTGCTTTTTAACAATAGGTTAAATTGTGTAAAAGAAACAGTTAGGTATAGGGATATATAATTAGGTACAGAAATATGTAGTTAGATATAGAAATATATAGTTAGATATGGAAATATATATTTAGATATATAAATATATAGTTAAATATAGAAATATATAGTTAGATATAGAAATATATAGTTAGATATAGAAATATATAGTTAGATATAGAAATATATAGTTATATAGAAGATATATATTAGATATAGAAATATATATTTAGATATAGAAATTTAGTTTTATATAGAAATATATAGTTAGATATAGAAATATATAGTTATATATAGAGATATATAGTTAGATATAGAAATATATATTTAGATATAGAAATATTTAGTTTTATATAGAAATATGTAGTTAGATATAGAAATATATAGTCATCCATAGATAGATGATGACCATAGATAATACTATGGTCATCATCGAACATGGTCGTCATTCCATAATCGGTACATCTCAACATATCCGCACTCACATAAAGCTAAGTGTATGCTGATCACTTATTTAAAATCTTTTAGTGCATTTCCTTAAAACAATGAGAAACGAGTAGTTATACTACTGCTATGGTTTGTAAAACCCAAGACAATCTTAAGTGACGGAAACGGTATTTTTATTTAAAAACAAAAATCATGAATATATATTTGTTTATAATGCTTCTTAATTTTAATATTATAGCATACTATTAATAATAGAGTATTAACAATATCTCAATTAGTAAAATCAAATTTGTGAGAAAGCCACTCAGGCCTGTGTGGAGAGGCTGTGAAAGTTCGCTAGATACAATGTCATGTAACGAAGCGGCCCGGTGGGCCGTGGCCGCGTAGCGCATATTTTTACATGCATGTGTTTTTGTTGGAAGTTCATTCCTTTTTGTAAGCTTGAACATTATTCCTTACAATAATACGCCAAGAAATATTATTAAATTTTTAATTAGTTACAGCATATTGCACTACTTGTTTATTACTAAGATAAACAATATTAACATATAGTACGTTCACACACACTTTAGATCCGCGTATCGTATAGAGTACGATCTCTCAATACGGTAATTTAAGCTGTATGAACCATGCGGAGGGGATCCGATCGCATACGCTAAAACTAGGGAGATGGAATCTAAATGGATCCACCGATACGCTGTATGTACCTTTAGAGACGATCGTATTTAACGAATAACCTTCTCATCGAACTTTTATTTCACTTTATTTCACTTCTATATAACCGTTTTTGATCAAATAACTTTTGGAATATTATTTTTTTTAGTGTAACTTTATTATTATGCAAAGAAATCACAATTTAATTAAATATATTTTTAGTTTTAAACTTCCTTATAACCAAAAGTGAAGGTTCACTATACAAGACGCCATGTTTTGGCGGGATCAGTTATCACTCGATCGACTAAACAAATACGCTGCAAGAACCGTGAAGTTAGTTGACCGTATTCTATACGATCCGCGGATCTAGAGTGTGTGTGAACGTACTAATAGATGGTTCACTCCCGATTGTTGTAGGAACACTCAATTGACAAGTTTTGTTTACAATTTAAGTTGGGGGCCTCAGGCCCCCAACTTATCGAGTCAGGGGGTTATGAGTCTTGAAGAGCGCTAGTAGTAAAAACTTGGGAGGCTCATCACGCGAAGCAGCACCATCGTTTTCTTAAAAAATATTATTTTCAGTGTTTTTTATGTTTTAGAGCTATGTTTTATTAGGATCACTCATCCATCGACTCCTCATCATTCTAGCGCTGAACAGCGGATGTAAAGACTTGATTACTCTCAACAGCTCGTTGTTTGGTCGAATAAAAATAAATAAATAAAAATGTCAGAAATAAAAATATCTGACAGTTTCACGCTTCCACTACTATAGTACGACACACGGCTAAAATCAATTGACAGCGCGCAAAAAATCTGTGAGGGAAAGAATTCTATTGGTTCAGACCGACCCCGCTCTTTCCCCCTCCACCTCATGCCAACCTCGGTATAAAAAATACCTTTTTCGTAAATAAAATCATAAAAAGACAACACTGGTTGTAAATATTTGTAACCTCTTGTCGCTTTTATTGTGCTCATTGATCTGTTTGATTTCGTTTCGTTTCATTCCAATCTGTTCAATCCATCCAATTATTGTGAAGTTGTAATATGATCTGAGTCTCTATATTTGACGCATGGACATTGATGTATTCTTCAAGCATTTCTTGCTATTTGAGTACAGCGCAGGTTCTGTGCTCTGTCAACCAAAAGACAGCATTTTTTTTAAAATGCCAAGTCTTTCAATAGATGACAGTCTTGACTTTTTTAAGTCTTGAATGCATATTGTGTCACATTATTTTTATAATATGAAACAATACGCATTCAATTATACAAACTTGACACAAAAAAGCAGTTTGTTTTGGAAAAAAAGTAATTATAGCTGACAATTTATTTTAATCGTCAAACTTTTATCGAAGAACTATTATGATCCATTGCATTACGTAATTAACAACTTTAACTCTACTTAATCCATACTTCCCGAACAAATTTAAAGCAACACTTAGTTGGAAATTTATAAGATACAACAATATTCCTTCTTAAAAAGTAAAAAAATTCGATATAAAATAAAAACAAATAATAAAATTCAAAACATAACCTGACTTTCAGTGTTGCCAGAGTAGGGAATTTTTTTTTGTTACATAAAAGAAGGGATTTTTTTATTAAAAAAAGAGGTTGAAAGCATTGAGATTTTGGCGGGATGTCAATTGATTTTAGCCGTGTGTCGTATGATAGATTGTACTACTTGAGCCACCTGCACCCCATCAACTATTTTTTTTAAAAAATCTTTGAGTGAACCATCTATGTTAATATTGTTTGCCTATGTTTATTACTAAACAGTTCCATTTTCTTTAATTAACCAATAGATAAATTGCGTAAACATATTTTGTTATGTTCTGTCAAAATAAAACTCTGGATACTTTGAGTTTTGGCGTGCTCTACTAGATAGCGCTAGTTATTAATATTTTTCTTTATGCGTAAATGGCTTCAACTTGAGTAGAATATATTAGATAGAAGAAACTCAAAATGTTAGATTTTGACAATTTTTCATTAATTTTCACATCAAAATTTATCTGTATACCAAATTTCATATGTCTACGATTAGTGGAAAGGCCTTAGAATTTTAATGAGTGAGTGAGTGTCAAAACTGCCTAACTTTGAGCTATTATATCTTAACATCAGTGAATGGTAAATATATTAAATTAGGTAGAATGGGTCAGCTCATCAAGATCTTTTAGTAATATACATATTATATTTTTATCTCCTTAATAAAAAGATATGAAGGGGTTAAAATAACTCTGAGGTGCTTCCTGTAAAGGAAGGTACACCAGCGACCGCTAAACTTGGCGGGGCACTGCCGTGCTCCCAGATAATGCTATAAATAATAACATTTAACATTTGCCTCTCAAAAATTTAATAAAGATTTGAAAACTTTTCTCACGGAAAACGTTTATGATATAAATCAGTTTTTTGAAATTTAAAGTTTTTACTTTTCCTCATTTATAACGTAGGTATATAGGAAAAGTATTGTGTTCACAAAAAATCCAAAACCGGAAATTCATTGGAATTATCTGTTTCAGGTGTTGTAATGCCTTCTAAGTCCTGTCTAAACTGACCTGTCAAGATTTTTAAACTAAACGATAGACTGTAGTAGTGCTATTCGAAAAATATTCAGTTGAATTTCGGTACAAGTGTACACCTGTAAATAAGTACAACAAGTTATGTATCAATACGACAAGTACATCCGTGATTTTTGTTGGATCATAAAAGTTATGCAGCATTGAGTCAGGTCAATGCCTAGATAGGTGACCGCTGAGAATGAAAGGGATTTATTTACTATGTGAGGACTAGCGAAGCGAGTCCAAAGACGTGTTGCATATAAAATATACATTTAACGACTTGTATATTCTGAGGACGAGCGTAGCGAATCTGAACTAAGGAGAATGCGTGGTGAATTCGATGTGATAAGGACAAGAAAATAGAACAATGCTACTTTAAGTAATAACAACACCAAAATCTCTCCACAAAACCTTTATTAAAACCAGAGCCGGCTTTCGACCTCACGATCATCATCAGTGCCGGAGAGTTGAAGAAGGAGTATCCTAGTCTGACTTTTTAGGCTGAGTCAGTCCGCTATATGATTCTGCCTAAAAAGTCAGACTAGGATTCCCCTTCTTCAACTCTCCGGCACTGACGATGATCGTGAGGTCGAAAGCCGGCTCTGGTTTTAATAAAGGTTTTGTGGAGAGATTTTGGTGTTGTTATTTGTTAGCTGTGTTTACTCCACTGATCAGTTTTCTGTTAACTTTAAATAATGATGATTTATTTATAATTATTTATCATATATTATTTATAAGAACAACATATTCTGTAAGTTTCATCTCAGTATCAGCATTAGTTTAATTTTTATTAATTACTTGTATACATTTTTTTAAACTAATTGCTAAAAATCGAATCAAACTGAGTAACAATTTTGGCCACTTTAGACCACTTTATTGTTTGGACAACAATATACAATTGGCGATAAAACCATAATAGATCAATAAGTTATTCTTAATAATAATTGAAACAAACTTGAAGTTAACACGCTTATCAACAATTTTTGAAAATTTATATGCATTCAAGTAAAATTTACTTGAATGCATTAAAATAAAAAAAAACTAATATTTATTGTTTAAGCTTAAAAAACACTTGCAAAAAGTCTATTCATTGTTATATTTATTTGTTTTATTTATTTGATCCTTTTTAATACATTTTTTTGTACCAAAAAAGAGTTGAAAATAAATTCATACACAAAACATAGGATGTAAGAAAAAAAGGTGCTAAGGTTTGGCTGAGTTCCAAAATATTTGGAACTGGGGCAAGCCTATAAGTCTTTTTGGGATGCCATAGTCTCATTGTGAGCCCTTTTTGCTAGAGTGCCTCTATTTCCTTAAGTTACTTTTAAGATCTCTTATACTTTCAAAACTTTCTTATATAGCAAAAAAAAGTCAAAAATATATTTAAATTAATCAATAGACATGAATGAACAGTCAAGGAGTACAACAACACCGTTATCAAGTAAAAATTAAAATTAACGCTTCCAAATTCAGATAGAAAAGTTAAAAAGGATTTACATAATCAAACGGTAACAATATTTTAATACATTAAAATGTTATTAAAATGTTTTAAGAAATTATTGTGTGCATATTTTTCTTAAATTTTTAATTTAATTATATTTAATAAATTTAAATTTATTAAATACATTTAATTTAGTTATTCATTTTAAATTTTTTTTTTTTTTTTTTTTTTTTTAACAAATTTCTTTATTTTATAAATAATATAATACAAAACATTATTATTGCATGTATAAGGAAACCTCCTACTGTAGACCAGGAGGTCTGTGCTGCAGGAGGGAGTCTTTAGAAATATATTTATAATAATATAAAGTTTTATCATATAATTATAATAAATAGTAGCAGGTTAGTAAGTAAAGTAGTGAAGATAGTTAGTAGTAAATTATTATTGATTATGAATAGAAAATATTATTTTAGTATTATGAAGAAAATTATTTGCATTTTAATTACTATTGTCATGATTATTAATTTTATTTATTGTTTTTAGATGTAGTAAGATTATGTGTTGTTTTTGTATTTTGTTATTGTGTTGTGTTAGTTTTTTAATATATTTTATTTATTGTTTGTTTATAAGTGTTATTTAATTTTTAAACTTAATTTCATGAAGGAACTGTGCTAAACCATACAAAAGATTGTGTAAATTGAGCTATGGACGAGTTCTAAAAAAATTGAGCAGACAGACTGTGGATAGTTTTAGTATAGATAGTTTTATATATTCTTGTTGGACGTATAATAAAAATAAACTAATTTGAGCAATGTGTTTATGAATAGAAAATAAAACAACGAATAAAATATAAATACAGTTCTCTTTTCACGACATGATTATGGTTAAAGATGTACTAATAATTAAACATGTAGGTTAGATGAAAGTGTTGCCAGTTTTTTTAAAGATTTAAAGAATGATATCCTGTACTTGTCGTAATAGAAAGAGACTTTCAAAGAGACTAAAACTATTTGAGGGAGTACAGAACCCCTTTAACACAGTGATAAGGGGTCTGGAAGTGAGAAAGTTTCCATAGGTGCCGTAACTGTACTTACCCCTACTATAGTCTCCCTAGAGCAGTGGTTCCCAACCTTTTATACTTGGGACCCCTAAAATATTTTGAACAACTTCCGGACCCTTGCTATATATATATATATATATATATATATATATATATATATATATATATATATATATATATATATATATATATATATATATATATATATATATATATATATAATATATATATATATATATATATATATATATATGTATATAATATATATATATATATATATATATATATATATATATATATATATATATATATATATATATATATATATATACACATATACAACATATCTCTGTGTGTGTGTGTGTTGTTTCACTAGAAAGTCCCTCTATATTTCAAATGTCTCAATTTGCTCAAAGTAGAGTTGAAATTGCATTTTATCAGCAGCTGTTATTTCTTATAAAAATTATCATATCTTTAATTTATGAGATATGTTTCAACACTTCAAGGTTAGCTAAAACAATGAAACAGGATTAAAAATGGTTGTTTGAATATAGCTAAAAAAAAAATAGCGGGATAACTTTTTAAGCTAAAATACTAAAGAGGGCATCAAATATTAAGTCTGGATGAAGATCTGATGCAAATCGGAGCATTATTCATGAAGTTAGAAAGAAATTAGGCTAAAAAATTGACAAAAATCCATAAAATTGTTTTTTCAAGCATATAAAGGTAAGGTAAATAAAAAGACAATAAAGACATATACAAAGAAAAATATTAGTACATACATAGGTACATATTATTAAAAATATTAGGGGCTCTTTTGTTGCTGCCTCTCATTAATTATTTTTTCAAAATGCGGAATCTTTTCACTGATTGCTAGGTGCAGATCAGATTCTGGATTGAGCCTGTTTCTTTGTTTGGTCTTTATTGCTATTAAATTACTAAACCCAAACTCACAAAGATAGGTTGTAACAATTTTTAATATAATTCATAACTTATACTTCTAGTGAACGGATAGTATTAAATAAAAATTCTAACTCTAATCAGTATATAAATAATTCATAAATAAATAATAATTTAATTATTTATTATTTTTTAATTAATTATAACACTCACAAAGGAAAAAAATTTTTTTTTTTACTTTTACAATATACTTTGTAAAATTGTTCCCGGGACCCCCTAAACACTCATTTGGGACCCCCAAGGGGTCCCAGGACCCCTGGTTGGGAACCACTGCCCTAGAGAGAGACTAGATACTCCCTCACCTCTCTACAACTTCTATTGTAGCATGCTCTCTACTACGGCGGACATTTTTCAGTGATGCCACATTAGACCACTTTATTCAAAACTAACAATTAAAGAATACATGCAATAGATAATAATTAAAACTTATTTTAAATTCATTTTACTTGATTTAAAACAAAATAGTCGAAAAATAATGTAACATTTACGTGAAATGTAGTTATTAGGAAAAAAAAAAATGACGTCACCAATGTACCGTTACGGCACCTAGCTACCCAAGGCATGATAAGAACTGTAGTGTCCTCCCTCTAATAGTTTAGTCTCTTTGGAGACTTTAAGCATATCTGTGCCCAACACAGTTCTAAATATATTAATGTTCTAAATAATATTAATTTTTTTTTCATTACTCTCATTACTCTGATATGAATGGATTTGAAAATTTCGTATTAACACTCTATTGGTCAAATGGCTAAACAAATCAAGTTCCATCAAAGGAAGAATTTTTACGATTTTGAGATGAATTAAAGCCGCCATATCAAAACAGCATTACTTTAAACAATTAAAAAAATATAAAAATGTCAGTTTAAAAAAGTGTTTATTTTTTTTTTTATTATATTATGTTTTTAAGTTTTCTGTATATTTAGTTCAAAAGACATTGAACAGGAATCTTTGATGTCTCTGCTAAAAACATTAGAAAAAAGAAAATATATATATATATATATATATATATATATATATATATATATATATATATATATATATAATATATAATTTTTTTAACAGATATCTATTTGAAAGTAAGGTTTGACATTTTCCTACTCTACAAGTCCGTTACGTGGGATAGCCGTTCAGGGGCGGTTGTCTTGTCTCCCACGCAAAACCCTGCCACGCAAATTTTCAAAGATTTAAGTTTTATATAGAAGAGAACTGTAAGACAGGAGGTTTAACCACCACAGCTGTGAATAGGCTCAAAAACCCTTAAACTGAAACAGGATATATGATTGAATTAAATTTATTAAAGTATATAAACGCTACAACATAAATAGATAATTACATGGATATTAATGAATAAAATTTACAGATATTTAATAATTTTATCATATGAGGTTTTAAATAATTCAAAAAAAGCTTTGAATATAAACATATACCAGCAACAGACATATTTTTAAATTAAAGTTTTTAAATAATGTTGCTTCCCAAAAAGATTTAAACACTGAAATATATTTTGAGCAAATATATGAATATTGAATTTGTACACAGAAATTTTGAAATGTAACTCAATACGTAATGAGACGTCAGCGTGTTATTATTGACTCATGCAAACAAATAGCAAATATTTACTAAATTGTACAGTCAATTACGGCTATAATTTGGTTTACTTTACATAATGAGAACGATGTAATTAAATTATAATTTTTAAGATTGAAGGAAAATAATCAGAGATCCACATTGTAGAAAAAGTCACTAGTCAAACGTAATAAGCAATTTTGGAGAAATGCTTTGGAACTTCTAAAGAATGAAAACGACTTTTTTCGTAGAATTCTATTTTTAATTATATATGATTATTTTTTATCAAAGACATCGCAGTATTGAAGTCGTTCTTTTGTAATAAGTAAGAAAAACTTAAAGCATACTTCTTATTACAAGATCTTAAATTGACATTTATAATTAATTATTAGTTAGGAATAATACTTAATAAGTCTGAATGAAGAGGTAGGGTAGAAGGGTGTCAGGGAGGCATACAGGGAGATACGAAAGGATAGGTAGTGGGGGAAGATCCTTATACCCCCACCACAACTAGGTAGTCAGTTTCTCCTGTGCCGTCGTTAGGGGCAGCTCGCGTCGCGCCCCCTCCCCGTCCCCCGTATACACGCGTATCCGTTTTTATGTTACCCATAATTTTATAAATTTTTCTTTTCGTTTAGTGATTCAGTTTATCCCCCAAAAAATATTTTTTTGGGGGGGACTTCATTATTATGTTGCCCTGAAAAATGATGTCACCTAACTCCGCCATCCTAGTGATTGTCACATTTTGGGTACATCTCCTTTCGGCGCTACCACCAGTAATAAGAATTGGTAAGTACCAAATTATTGTACATTAGGTATCAAATTATCATATCAGCTAAATTTTAAAATAAAAACAATTACAGATAAAAAACCAAAGACTCAACTAACAAAGCTCCCAATTTTGACCCATATAATACAGAATGTTAATTTAAAATATAATTATCATATTGTCACCTTTATTTAACCAAATGCAGTAATGATACGAGAGTCAATACTATAAAGCTCCATCTTTATAGCTACTCAAACAATAAAAAAATCAGGTACGGGGTACCTCGGAACTTTTCCTCATAACATCGGGTTCGCTACGCACATCCCCTCTACTTCGGACTCGCTTCACTCGTCCTCAGAGTTTACAAGTCGTTAAATTTTTTTACAACAAGTCCTCTGACTTCTTTCGCTCGTCGTCAGATAGTAAATACATTCTTTTCAAACCTCGCGGTCAACCATCCAGGCACTGACCACTTTCGATAATGTTTAACTTTTATGATCCTACAAAAACCATATATATACTAGCTGTATTGAAACGAAACTTAGTGTACTTATTTATAACATTAATCTATACAATTATACCGAATTTAACTCAATTTGATTATTTTCAGATTGATAAAATTAAAAAAAACGTACACAAGTTATCTGATATAAATTAAACTAATGCTGATAATGAGATGGAACTGACACATATGTCAGACTTATACATGGCTACGTGCGTGATAAATCAGTTAGTGATAGCAATTTTTATAGCGATTTATGATTTATTGAAATTTAATCGAATTTAACGCAGAGTCATTATTGTGAATTAATGACGTCATAAAAAATATTTTTCGGATAGCACAATTAACCTATAGATTGATTTTTGAACTAAGTTTCAACTCTCTAGCACATACACACTGGAAGCTACAATGATAACAGACACACACACATACAGACCGACAGCTTAGTGAAAACTACTCATGCAGAAGGTCTTAAAAACGCCTGAAACAGATAATTACGGTGACATCCCGGTTTCACAATACAGAATAATTTTCCTAAATACTATAGATACATGTTTCCTAAATATGTGTAAATATGTTTTCTAAATACATATTGCAAAAATAAGGAAAATTAAAAACTATAGAGTACAACATTAATTTACTACGTTACTTAATGAATAGAATATTCATATCCAAAATCAAGTATCGACGGTATCTGATTCTTTAAAGTTGATTAATTTTAAAGTTAATTAGAAATTGCTTAATAATGAAGGGTAATAAAAATAAAATTAGAATACAAAATAAATAACTATAAAAAATGTTTATATCAAGCAAGTGAATGCGTTAATTTAATTAATATTGAAATCATTTTTAAAAAAAGAAACTAAAGAATTTTTTAATTAAATAAGTGTGTCTACTGCCACAGTAGTAGTTTAATTGATTAAACTAAGTATTTTTCTGACTGTGAAACAGTTTTTCACTTCAGCAATACAGTTTTATATTTTTGCCAATTTCATTGAGTAAAAAATATAAATTTAAGATATTTCAAATATAAATTTAATATAGGCCTGGGAAAATATTAATTTTAAGGTCATAAGCTAAAATAGGGCACTTAGGTCTACTTTAGCACTTAAAAGTAAATATTAGTGCTTCAAGGCAAGAGATAAAAATTAAAGACGCAGCTTTCTCCCGTTTTAATTTAAAACGATGTTAAACAGTCTCAGTAAACACTCTCGTAATGCAAAGATTCCTCTACTGCGAAAAATGTCTTTAGAAACAGAAAAATACAACGCAATTTTAAAATAAATATTATAGGGAAAAATCTCTTGAGCGTACCGGTAACACAATTCGCGAATAACAGAAGCAATTGCGTTTTGTCATACTGATGCATTCGAATACTGTCTTCAGGACTAGGAGTTACAAGCTTAGCAATTTGCCACGTACTTCGAAATTAAATTATTTTACTGACTTATTCGGATATTTTAACACAAAGAAAAATAAAATAAATTCAGAACAGAGCATTTTCGATCGATGCAATCAATGTTCAAGGTACGTTGCATATCCACCAATTTCTCTCACCTTAACGGATTGCCACGTTTATCCTCTCCACATCGGACTTCGTTCGTACTCCCACAGTATAAACATTCGTTTCATATCTAGCGGTCACCGATCCAGGTTCCTCCCTTAATGCTGATTTAAATTATTGATCCGAAGATGTATAA
Organism: Microvelia longipes; assembly: GCA_018340805.1. Taxonomy (NCBI): domain Eukaryota; kingdom Metazoa; phylum Arthropoda; class Insecta; order Hemiptera; family Veliidae; genus Microvelia; species Microvelia longipes. Next base: position 4,050,803 of record JACMZG010000002.1, read on the forward strand.
ACTAGTTTATTTTAAAAAGATATACAATTGAGTTGAATTTCAACTAAAATAATTATTTTTCGAATTTTCAAAAATGTAAATCAATTTAAAATCGAACTGATTTTGACGATGAAAGGAAACTTGACACATTTTGTTTGTCTAATGCGTGCCAAATTACAAATTTATCCAACCCTATTTTAGAGCTTTATAAACAGTTACAATTTAGTTGTATAGTTTAGGTAAATGACGTCATAAAACATAATTTTCAAGATAGTACAATCCGACCCGTAGGGGAAGAATGACTCGACCGAGTTTCAACTCTCAAGGAATATGGTGGCATCCTTTTGTAGCACAATAGTAGCTACGATGATATCAAACATACTGAAACACTGGCTAAAACAAGTCAGAAGGTCTTAAAACGGATAATTCAGTTAAAATCCCAGTTTTGGATTTAAATGCAAACAAAATATTTTCCAGTAAACCTAAGAAATAAATGAGGAAAAATAAAAAATACGAGTGCGCTGATGATGTTTGAAATTTAACTTATACACGGAAGTGAGTACTAGTTATATTTATATATTTATCAGGACAGATATACATCAATGATAGGACAGATATACTTATATTTTGGAAAATAAGTTTTTTACAAGTACTTTTATCTATGATTGAAGTATTGCACCAATTTTATCAGCTCTAATTTATAGAAAACTTTATATTCTAAAGCAACTATTTATATACAATATTATTTATGAAGAGACTTAATTGATCTTGTTTAATTACACCGTATTTAATTTGATTCGCAAATACATTTTTGTGATAACATTTTTTACCATTGTAATACATTTACAAACTCCTATTAAACCAATAGCTAACAACAACTGGTCATTAACTTCTATTATCTAATATTAATAAGAACGGTTATCTGCTTTGAGTTGAAGAGATCGCATAAGCACTCGGTTTTGGCACCGGAGCGGAGACAGGAGGGTTGCATCCTGACCAGTTCTTGGTTTATAAAAATTATTTGAAAATAAAGTTTTACTACCTATACACAAAGAGCTTAGAGTCCTTTTGCTGCCAAAAGGACTTCCCTTCAACTTTTTAAATTTATGGAGAACAAAACCCTGATAGGTTGTTTTCTGAAAGTTTGAGAGCGAGCAATTATTTTGGCATTCATTACCTAAGGCTAAAACTCATTGTTAGCAGCACATAAACAAGCCACTTTACAAAAACCTCTTTTTCATTATAAAGAAAAAATTTCATCAACAAAAGAATTTTAAGGAGGAAAACAAAAAATAACATTATCGTTACAGACCAGCATGATGAACTGAAGAATTACTAATGCCTCGGAAATTATTTTCAATTATACCTTTAAACGTATTTTTAATATTAATAAAACTACAACTCGTAAGTTAAAAGGTTAAAAAATGTGAATAAAACTTTTTTAACAACTGCAAATATTTCCCCTTCTTTTAGCGAAATTTCTTTGGAATAATTTGCTAATGGCAATAGCAATTTGGAATAAATTGCTAATAGGCGTTATGGCGGAGGTCAAACCTCGGACCATGACTCAAATCCGTTTAAAATGTATCTAAACACAAACTTGGTACAAAATAAACTTAAGGAGGACTATCCCTATGGAAAACCAGGTTGTTTTGACGTCATTGACCCGGTTTACTGAGTCAAAATTTTACAACAACATTTTAAAAACTCGGCAAAACAAGAGGATATTGTTTTTCGGGCACTGGATCGAATGATACCAGTCCAAAGTCAATACGGCCACTCTTAGTGGCCAAAAAGTCCAAAAACCCTAAAATAAATTACCGAAAAACGTCAAATACGGCCGGTAAACAACATATTTTAAGTGGGTCGTTTTCGATGTTATTTGTGCCTTTTAGAGTGGTGAGAGTGGTCTGGAGTCGATACGAGCACTTAAAGCCAGGTTTACTGGGTTCAAATCTTAGTAAGGACGATAATTTTTTTTTGTTTTTATAACATTTTATAAGTTTATAAATACAAAATAAATCTAGCGCGGTGGTCCGTTTGTCGGGCGAATTTATCGAGAATTTCATATATTTTTTACGAGAACAAAGAAATGGATATTTCTTGCTTAAGGTTCTGGTTTATGTTTTATAACTCAAGCAGTTACTCAGTTATCAATCACTTGCATTTTTCAAAGGAAATACACTAAACCCTTTAAAGAAAAACAACAACTGAGCATTAAACTAATGCAAATAATGGTACGCACGGCCAATTAAAGTCATAGTTTTGTATAACCAAAACTATAGGAAGAAAAAAAACAGACAAAATGAGTAGTAGTGCTTGATAAATGAGTAACTGCTCAATTTATAAAGCATAAACTAAAACCTTAAGCAAGAAATGGATTGTTAAGCACGGAAAAACGCATTCAAAAGTAAATTCGCTCGAAATGCGGACCACGTGCCAAAAATTTAGGGGGCAAGAAAGTAATACTTTACAATTCAAGTAGTCAATTGATAGAAGGAGACTTCTGAAAAAAGGCAGTAAAACAGTTGTCTGGCATAGATCAATAATATATAGGTCAATTGTGTCCTTCCCCAAATACTCACCCATTTCAGCGTAATGTCTCCGCTCTGCTAACGCAAAGAATTTCTTTTCTAAATACTGACTTTACTTTTATTAATATTAAATTTTATCTCCCTTCACAATGGTATCTCAAACAAAAGAATTCTGTTTGATGCATCTTTACATATGTAAAGATAAAATCTATAAAGTCGAGTCGAAAATTTATCTCTCATATATATTTTTTCTCGTGCCATTAATTCTTCTATATAAATAACATATTTTGTTTCTCAAAGAATCTTCTTGGCTTAATCATATCTTATTTATTATAAACATATTTTATAAATTGAAATTCATCAGTATCTTACTTATTAACATATCAACATATGTTAACTAATTAATCTACTAATATAAACACTAAATGTAACTCTATTACAATATTTTAGTAAACGAAGAATTTTTTTGCTTATAAATACAGCTAAGTGTATAGTCGAAGCTTTAATCTTTTATCACAAAAGTGCTTAATCTTTTATTCATTTATTTTTCTAATTTATTTATTTGTTATTTTATTCATTTCTTTCTTCGCTTATTTATTTATTTTGTCACTCAACGTCCTAAAAGGTGAAAGAACTATTACATTAGCAAAAAAAACGTAAAACCTAATTTTTTCACAAAATATTAACATTTCGAGCACCCATAGAATTCAAAATTCGGTATCTGAATATTTATGGATATGACTTGGAAGTACGGTACGACAAAAATGGCATAAAAATCAAGTCTTATAAGAAGAAGATCTGAATAAATTTTGGTATTAAGCCAACAGGCCGTATAAAAATAATCATAAACTTTCATTTTTCCGGGGGTACCTCGGAAATTTTCCTCACTAAATCGGATTTGCAAAGCTGATCTTACCTACTCCCGATTCACTTGACTCATCCTCAGGATAAAAAAAATCAAATTTGTACAGTAAATGAATTCGTTTTATTCCCTACGGTCACCCGTTCGGCCACTGACCTAACTTAATGCTGCTTAACTTTTACGATCCAACAAAAACCTTTGGCAAGATATACATGCCGTACTGAAAAACTTGGTATGCTTATTTTTCATAGTATTTTACCAAATTTAGTATGCCAATATTAGAATGCTTAACAAATTACTATTAGGAAAAGAACGACTTTAATGCTACAATGTTTTTTTTAAACAGGAACAATATAGACCAAGAGCCCAGGGGTGTTTTGTTAATAAAAAGTGTAATGGCTGGAACCGGTCTCAATTTTTCGTAAATACCTTCCTGAACAAGGATCTGCAATTCTGCAGACTCGTATCGGATGGGTGTCCCAGGCAGAACGCACTTTACAGGTCAAATTTACCACCCAAGTTAACAAACAGTGTAATGGCTGGAACCGGTCTCAATTTTTCGTAAATACCTTACTGAACAAGGATCTGCAATTCTGCAGACTCGTATCGGATGGGCGTCCCAGGGAGAACGCACTTTACAGGTCACAGCTTCTGCCTGGGACACCCATCCGATACGAGTCTGCAGAATTGCAGATCCTTGTTCAGGAAGGTATTTACGAAAAATTGAGACCAGTTCCAGCCATTACACTTTTTATTAACAAAACACCCCTCTTGGTCTATATTGTTCCTGTTTTAAAAAAACATTGTAAAATTGAAGTCGTTCGTTTCCTAATAGTAATTGTGGAATTCTACAAAAAAGACGTTTTTCTCTTAAGAAGCTTAACAAATTTCAACTCAATTAGATTATTTTTTTTTATTTTAAACAATTTAAAAAAAAAGTTTACAAGAAATTTGATATAAACTTAAAGTAATGCTAATGATAAGATGAAGATGTCTTCAGTCATGCTAAATTTAAATTTGATTCAAATATTCTTTCGCATTTTATAAATTTGGAAAAATTTTGCTGAGTGATTATTCCCGGTGGATGGCGGATTTTTAGTGCATCCGTAATACTTTTTCCATAAAGCTACGGTATAATGAGGAAAAGTAAAAATATTAATAAATATTACGATGTCCATATTATATGTCGATAGCTATTTCATAATCTTCGTTGGCTGTGTGTAAAACCATTTTACATAGAACTTTGATCGACATCTAAACAGTAAGAAAACCGTGTTTTTCACGTAGGCTTTATATCTGCTTTGTTTTCTTATTTCATGTTGCAAAACAAGATATCAAAATGTATTGGAAGCTTTAAACAATGCGTGTGGTGGTAGGATAAAAATACAATAACATGTAAGCTTACCCTAACGCCATTATGTTACGTCGATAATTTGATACATTATACTATTTTAGGGTTTACCACAAGGGGCTTGTCTTGATCTTTTATTATATCAGTCACAAAAAAGATGAGTCTTTTTTTTTATCTAATATACATTTATTTGGTCGATTTAACTCCATCGATCAAATAATCGAACATTATTGATCGAACTCATCACATCTCTGTCTAAATGCACTAAGGGCAACTATGCGTTACTATTTTTAAACGAACCAATCGCTTCAATTTTAGCCAGTGAAAATTACAACAATGCCTTGTTCAAGGCAACAGAATATTTCTATTAAAGCAAGGCTAAAAATGTTACATTTGCTCGAATTTCGTTTTAAATAAAAAAGATGGCGTCATTTGCTCGAAGCACTCTATAATAAGTAAAAGATTTAAAAGTTTTTCGATACGAGTCACCTAAGAAGGAAGAAAATCATGAACAATGACTTGTCAGAAAATCTTTTGTAAAATTTTAATTTATTTTTTCTTTTTACATTAACAAACAGAAAAAAAATTGTTAAATCGATAAAAACATTTGATCAAGCTTGTTAGCGGTCTCCTTAGATATAAGAGAGAAGAATAGACGAGAAAAATAATTAACTTCTCAAAAAGTTTAAGTTTTGATTTATGAAACGTTTATAAAGAAAATATTAATCTTAAAGTATAAGATTTTCTTTTGTAACTTGAAACAGAGTTAATTTTAATGAAGATCCAACATAATTTTTCTTCACTTTTGACTAACAAAGAAATAAAGTTGGGAAGTTTAATTTTTGTCGGAAATAATTACCAGTTCTTTAAATATCGTTTACTTATGTGCATTTAATCTTAGTTAATATCACGGAAACATTTCCAACGATGTAAAATAGTGCATTTTCAGGAAAATAAGCTAAAATCGACCTAATAAGAAAAATTTGTTATAATGATAAAATAGAGTGTAAAGCAAACAGGCAACCTAAACATGAAAACTAATTTACATGAAAACTGATGCCGGGGGAAACCAGTAAACGTGAGAGGAAATCCTACGTTTCTCTGGTATACCTTACTAGCAAGACCTTGAATACAAAAGGTACAACGTTTTCAAAAAGTGACCACATGAATAAATCAAATCAAAACAGGCTTTTATCATAAAAGATATTTCATTCAAAACATTTCCGTGTTTAAAAAGGAAATTAAAGTGATGCTAAAAGAATTTTAAATAGAAATAGAAATGAAAAGATTAGGATTGTAAAACAACACATCCCTAAAGTAAGTTCATTGTTTTAAAGTCATCCACATTTGAACTAATAACTACTCTCAACTTATTTATATGTTCGAACATATAATATAAACCACAATAAAATAAAATAAAATAAAAGAGTCATTATTCTTTTAATACTCGAACCAGTAGAGTTAGGCCATTTTATCGATTCTCCTATTTCATATGTCAATCTACTGATCACCCTCAGAAATTATGCACACAGGGTATCGAGCGAAGTCTTTGGTACATCTACTTGTTCGTTAACTCCTAGTGGTTGCCTTTTGTGTCAAGTACACAGTTTGGCTAGTATAATCCTTTAGTCTCACAAGCTATAAGCTCAACAAATTTTACCAGTTCCTCCAGTCTAATTTGATACCAACTAGCCTCACCGTTCTGTCAAGTTTAGTACCACCCAACAAAGTGAAACGCAACTCACAATACTAATAAAACATGCTTTACTTTCCTCACTTAAGGATAAATAATAAATGATAATGATAAAAAAAATAATTTAGTCATATTTTTTAAATTTTTGAACAAATAATTTCTTTGCTAGCAACGCCAAAATTAGTGTCCGTAAACCTCTTCAATAAAGCAGTTAAACCCTGACCCGTACGTACGTTCGTAGATCACTAGAAACCATCCAGAACCGGAGATAACACCCCTAGACCACAGATAGTAAAAAAATCGGGTTTCCAAATTTACGACCCTCCGCTGTCCTGCATAAACTCGTCTTTACATGAGCTCAAGAAAACAGAAACGTGGATGCAGACCAGTCTTGGACAACACAGTATCCAACCCAGCGTTTGCTTAACAGCTAAAAGTAACTGAGGTTAGGTTGAGAGACCTTGAATTCAAATCTTCCCGAGGATTTGGAATTCAAGGGATGACCACATATAAGGTCCTTCCCGGCTGGATTAAGAACCACGAACTTAAGGCGGTATGGCAACCGTTGTACTACAACTTAGCAAACGGTGCACGGTCAAAAAACTATCGAAATGACGATTCAATAAAAAACTTGTAATTTTGAATTTATAGTACGTCAAACCTTATAGTAGTCTATGCATTTTATATTAAAAATATGCAATCTTATACATAAGTTTTTTCCACATATATTATAAATATATCAAGAAAACAGAAACGTGGAAAATATTCCACATTCAGCTGATACATCATAATCCAACTCGACATGTATTAAATTGGTATTTGTATTAATTTGATAAGGATTACGTTAAAACGTATCATTGCAAATTTGTTACTGAGAAGCTTTCTAAGTATTAATTATCATAATTAAATCAGGATCAAAACTAAAAACACGGCTCGAGAAATAAAAATAGTTTCTAGATTTGTATTTATACTAATTAGTATACCATATTGAATAACCTAAATGAGATAAAATTAATATCAGTACTTTAATTATTATGTTCCTCATAGAAACCCCCCTTTTCTGTCCAACTAATGTATTTATTTATTATCTAATACATCGTAATATATTCTACTTAAGTTGAAAGGTAATCCTAATCTCAATTTCACGTATAAAGAAAAATGTTGACAATTAGCGCTACCTAGTTGAGAACATTAAAACAAAGAATGTATAGAATTTTATCTTGACAGAACGTAACACAATATTTGACGAATTTAGCTATCTTATGTTAAATTAAAGACATTGGTGCTATTTAGTAATAAATTAATGGTGTAATATATTGAAATTTATTTAACCAAACAGGTCAAATA
>JACMZG010000002.1:4063568-4201068 GCA_018340805.1 Microvelia longipes
TCAAAATTATAAAAATTTTGCTTTTTAAGGTAAGTATTAGCATTTTTATTTTATATTTGCTCATAATAAAAACTTGTAACTAATTACTTAAAAGGATCAAGATTAAACTTTCAAATAGTACCGACATAAAAGTTTTAACTTAAACAGAATTATAGAGATGCAGTCATTTTCGTAGTAAAAAATGTGGAAAAAATTCCTTTTTTTAAATTACACACCCTAACATAATAGGGCCTATGTATCAACAAAAAATAATAATAAAATCGGTGACATCGAGTCCAGAAATGTACTTTTTCTGTGTAGATTTGTCATGGAATGTACCTTACATATATCTATCTATCTATCTATCTATCTATCTATCTATCTATCTATCTATCTATCTATATATATATATATATATATATATATATATATATATATATATATATATATATATATATATATATATATATTATGTGTGTGTGTGTGTGTATATATTTGTGGGTGTAAGTAAATATGTATATATTCTTCTCTTAGTAGCAATGCATCCTAAAATAAATAGAATATAATACTTCAATAATATTTCAAAGTTCTAACGGACAGTAAATTTTTAATATGTCATTATTTTTGCAACTATATGACAATTAGATATCTTTATAAATGAATAATTATCAATATTTAATACAAATAATTCATTAAATCTTAGAGCATAGCCCGGGCTGCGAACCCGGACCTCCGGTGCCGAAATCGAACGCCTTTCACGATCACGGCCACGGAGGCAGATTTATCAATAATATCCAAATATAATTTTAATTACACCTGCTTATTTATACCCTTGTTAAATAAATAGAGATAAACAACAGTTCTCTAAGTTTAATTACTTGGTATTTCCACTATTCCCATTATTTTGTAAATATTCATATTGTAGCTAATCCAAAAACTTCATTATAAATTCATATAGATTCAGGGTGGAAATAGAGCTAATATTGCAGAAATGGTTGCATAATTATGAGTAAAGCTTACATTAAACCTTGCAAACTATTCAAGTAAAGAGGGAAATATCTAATTTCCAATAATTTTGGTGAAAACTTTCTTAGTGCTAAGCACTAAACTATCATAAAATGTATCTAATAATAAAAAATAATAAATACTAATTTATTAGTAGTTTTATAACAGTATAATTGTGATGAAGATAATATACACATTATTTGAACTTTTTAAGCTTATGAAAGTATAAACTAGAAATATTATGAAGTATAAATAAACAATTTAAATAGATAAATAATAAAAATATTATTTATTTTTGGAGTCTGCTTTGGACTCCTAAGAATATATAATTCGCCAAATTTATACTGCAACAAGTCTTCGGATTCGCTTTGCTCGCCTTCCGACAATAAATGCATCTGTATCATTCTCAGTGGTCACCCATACAGCACTGACCACGCTCAGTGCTGCTTAATCTTTATGGTCCAACAAAAATCATGGATATACTTGATGTATTGAATCGAAACTTAGTGTACTTTTTTATTAAGTAAACGCATACAATTAGATTGTTCCCCGATGTTTTGATACTTTTTTAAAAATGTGCACAAGTCATTTCATAAAAATTGAAATATGCTGATAATGAGATGAAACTGTCGCTATAGCGATGAATTTAAATTTCTTAGCACATAATCTGCTAAATCTCAATTCGATCGTATCATTTTTCAGCATTTTATAATTTTTTCGAAATTCATTTTTGCGGGTTAATGATGTCATGAATAATTTATTTTCGGAATAGCACAACTTCAGCGGTAAACTGATTTTTGTTTCGTAGATTGATCTTTTGAAAGTTTCAACTCTCTAGCTTGAAAACACTAGAAGCAACGACACACACACAAACAGACAGACAACTTTTTGAAAACCACTCAGGACGCCTTTAAAACACTTAAAACGGATAATTCCAGTTACATACCGGTTTCGGAATTTTTGACAAGACAATACTTTCCCTATATACCTACGGTAGAAATGGGGAAAAGTAAAAAAACAAACATACTAAATCTTACTGGTAATTATTTTGAAACAGGGAAAAATACGGTAATGTAGGTTAAAAACTGTGTCAGCGCATTTACACCGGAATAACTCTCAAGTCTATAAATTTCATGTTTCCGACTCATTGACCGGTATCATGTTGGTTGTGTGGTCATACTCGTAGGATAGAATTTCAGGAAGGAGGAGGGGGACATTCCACATATAGGATGAAGTAACCTCTGTAGGAGTAAATTTTTAAAAGGTTTTATACCACGCATGTTTAGAAAATCCGAACTCTTTATACATAACCACTGAATAGTTAAAATTTATGTCCAGGAAAAATACATTGATGTATAAATAGACTTATATACAAATCACCATACATATATATTGAAGTATAAATAGACTTATATACTCATCACTATACATGTGTATTGAAGTGTAAATATACTTATATACTAATAACTATACATATGTATTGAAGTGTAAATAGACTTATATACTGATCACCATACATGTGTATTGAAGTGTAAATAGACTTATATACTAATAACTATACATGTGTATTGAAGTATAAATAGACTTATATACTAATCACAATACGTATTAAGTATGTATTGGAGTTGTTATCATGCTAGTATTATTTGATTCATCAAAGAACAATTTGATATCGTTGAAATAGTGAGAAAGAAATTATTTTCAGTAGGGCATGAGAGGAAAAAGGAAAAATTAATTTCCACGAAAACGATTTAATTAAATATTGAGTAGATATAATGTATAAATATTTATTGATACGTAATATGTCATTTCAAGATTAGGTCCACATTATATGCATTTGATTTTATCGATTAAAATGTAATTAACAATATAGTCAAATTTAAATATGTATAAATTTAAATAATTAGCTTCGATGAACAACATAAAGGTATATTACTAGAGAGGGCGTACCCTATTTCAATACGTTCAGAGAATTAAATAAATTTTTGAGACTCTCAAGGGTTCTGGGTAACCTTATTGTAACCTGCTTCGAGAGTGTTTTCAGGTTATACTCAATCAATTGTTCTCGGTTCGGCTTTTCTCACATTATTTGTGTCTTGTTTTATAAACGTTCTATGAACTAAGTAATTGTAATTTTGTGAGGTTTATTTCATTACATTAATTTCAAAGTGATCAATATTTCGATGTTTCAAAAAAATTAACCGATAGGATTTCTCTAGTAAAAACTCTGTACTAGAATTAAATTAAGTTCAAGGTCAGAATAATTATATAATCACATTAATATCCAAATAAAAAAAAATCGAATGAAATGTCAAACTTACAATAGCAAGAATGCGTTAATACGGTAAAAACATCAGATAACTTTTTTTACATAGGTCTGACTGGGATTTGAAACCAGGTCTTTTGTCTAAATCAGATTTCCTTAATAGTAAAACATTAAAAAAACAAACCCTTAGAGTTAAACTCGCATAAAAGGGTAATTTAAGGGGGCAAAAACAACACAAATAAATGACTCAAGTTTAGCATGTTAAGGACATTAAAAACGAGTGTATTAGGTTTTTTGAAAAAAAAGGTATGAGTAATCTACCACTCGACTGTGAGCTCTTTCTCTACAGCTACCAAAATCGTTTTAAAAATACATCTAAAAGAGTCAAATTAAGCGTTTCCTACATTTACTTGACCGTAATCAAGTCGTATAAATAAAGGGAAAAAGATAAAATACCTCACAAAAAAAACAACTCGTTTATAAATAAAAGTGAAAACACGTGGCGGTGGAAAAAAAATGAAAATGTTCGATGAATGAAACTAAAAATAGAATCGAATCAAAAATAAATAGAGTGATTAAATAAAATAAAATTCTGAGAAAAGTATTTCTTCTTCTCCAAAAAATATATTTATTTTCTCATTTTAAATAAAGAAAAAACGGCAGAAATTAAACGTTATAATATTTATAATCAATTTAAAAGTATTGAGCCTATATTTTAGAGATGGTTTACTTACCAATTAACTTAACTATAACTTAATTTAACTTAACTTAACTTAACAATTAATTTAACTACATACCAACTAAAAACTAGCTAAAAATCACTATTAGTATTAAATGTACAAACAGTGAAAAAACTATTTTCAGAAGGTTCCAAAAAAAAATGAATAATAAAAACATTAAAACAACAAATTTAAGAATTACAATATACACATTAACATTAACGCTTTAAAATAAACACACTATGGCGTATATAATATATAAGATACGTTAAAATTTAGCAGTCTTGTTATCAAAATTGCAAGTGATCATATGAATAATATATATATTTTTTTCATTTTTAAATTTACAACAATTTCACAACTTGATAATTAGTTTAAGATATGTTAAAAAAAAATTAAAGTTTAATTCTTCCTGTCAGTTTATTAAAACTAACTTTTATTAGGGTTTAAAATTTCCCCAGACGCACAAAGTTATAATTCACTGCGGTAAAAATAACCAACATTTTTGGGTTTTTCGGTCGACTCACCCGGTCTGAGACAAGTGCTACAGTGTTAGCGAGTAAGTTGGGACGTGTGAACGTTTACCGTGTGTCCCGTAAAACTTTCCTCATGGAAATTGGGACCCTACATCAAGTTGTGAATGCGGTGATGAAGGTTATTTAGAAAGGGATAACATTAGGGTCTAAAAACACTAATTTACTTTATTTTGTTTCCTTTTAAAGTCAATTTGCCCTAAGTTCCTTATTTGCATTTTTATACATCTACTACAAAGTTTCAAACAAAAAATATTCCCAGATTCAATTTTTAGATTACATTTATACATTTATATTGTGTTATCGGGCACTATAAGTAAGATTAGAAACCCTTTTAGAAACACATTTCGCTGATCCACGGACTTCTGACAGATCGTGGAGAGTTTAAGGTTATATATATATATATATATATATATATATATATATATATTATTATATGTGTGTGTGTGTGTGTGTGTGTGTGTGGCTGTTGTATATATAATCCAGGCCAGCGTAACCGTTGCCCCTCACATTTCTCTCGTCACTTTACGTCATCCGAAAAACCTCAAAGCTAATTGTTCTAATTTAAACCACTCAGGATGACAGGATAATATATGAAATGGGCTGCTCAGGCTTAGTAGTTTGCAGATATTAAGGATGAATGCAATAAAATTTATTATATTAATTGATAAGAAAAAATAAAAGGCACAGATGAATCTACATTTTTTCTACGAAGTTTTTTTAGTTTTAGTAACAAGGCTGTATGCGATTTGTATACACCTATCGTATTGTACGATCCGATGGTACGATTGTATCCATAGATCAACCAAATGATGGCTAAAGAAGAATGTGAGAATACGTTACTATCTACTGAAATACAGTCGTATCATATACAACTTGATATCTGATCAACGGGGGCCTCAGCCTGTTAATAAGAAGGGGCTTGTTTTTTTTTAATTATAACGTCGCTTTATAATTTGCTAATACTCTAACATCCCCGATTCAGCATCTGGATGTGTAACTGACGGAATCAAACTGATGTCTTTAATGTGTCAGGATGAGCGTAAAGTATCCAATATTGTGACAAAACCTACATTTTATTAACTCGTTTTACAATAATATGCTATTAATACAATTTATTTTACAAGGGTTTGTAGTTTTAAATATTTTAAATCCACAGGATCAAATATAATTAAATTATATATCCTATATTTTGTTCCTATAAGACTGGCTAGATTATTGTAAAAAATAACATTTTTATTGCTATCAATGTTGTTTCCAATTTTCTTTATCTTAAAGTGTTAAATCGCTAAGGAATTCTATTAAACGGAGGGTTTTTCTCGAAGAATCCTGAGAAATTATTATGGCTAAGACCTCTTGGTAGGAACCCAAAGGAGATTTAGTGGCAAAAGGAACTGAGTTAATATTAACTTCTAAGTAAGAAACCCATGATGACCCTTCTCAGAGGGATTAAGATCCTACTAATAAATCCAAATATCCAATTACCACAAAGTCCAAATTACAACAACTTAATGGTCTTAAAAACATTGTTAATTCGAGATAAATTTTACGGAGTTTATCTAATAATGGGATTTTCAGAAGAATTCATTTAAAATTTAGTAGGCCTTAAAGTTAATACGAAGGAGAAAACTATAACACCAGATTAGGAAGAAGACAAAGTTAATAGATAAGGAGCTGACTAGCAGCTTAGCTGATAGTCCAAGATGTATATTTTGAAAATATGCCTTTAATTATGAAGTCTGCCTATCCAGAATGGAGCCTTTTGTACGAATTCACACGCTGAAAATATGAGAAAAACAGACAATTTCCAGTTTTCTTGCATTAAATGGTTCTCTGTAGGTTGTGTGCAAAAAATAAAGAGAACACTTTCTAAAGCTGATAAAATTTCCTATAAAACGAGTGTTTTTCGTCAAAATAGGATAATTACAATTAAAGTTATGACATTTCTTAAATGGCCAAAAAAAAAATGTACAAAAAGCTAGTATTTCTTCAATGAAATTCGCTGAATAAATTAACCATTTTTGCTGTTTTTGAAAGAGCCATAACTTTGGTTGTAGTCATCCTATTTCGATTATTTAACTCTTGTTTTATAGAACATTTTATCACCTTTAAAAAATGTTATCTTCATGTTTTGAAGATAACACAGGGAACCTGTGTTTCGGCCCACAGGGAACCACTCAAGAAAAAATGAAACTTGTGCGCTCTTATAACATTTTGAGCATGGGCAATCATATAAAGGACTCCACTCTGGGTAGACTGACTATGTTTTTTCTTCATGATAAATAGGTATATTTTCTGGATATAAAATCCAGAAAATTTTTGTGGATTTTAATACCACAAAATGAGTCACATTTTTCAGGCCCGGCTCTTGAACAATGATTAAATGTCAAGGTGTGGTTAGCAGCATAGATCTAATTCAAAAACAGTTCCAGTACCGACTGCTTTTCGCATAAGGACACAGTGTAATTCTTAACAAAAATGCCTCTTAGGTAACATCGTCAAAGCTTCACATAAGATGGTATTTAATATACTAAGCAAAAGTTTCAATAGACACAACCACCAAATAAACCCCTGATCACACCTTGCCAAGTTCAATATCTTTCATTTTAGACTTGTGACGACGTCATAAATTTTTCAACTAATTTACCTCTTTATATAAACAAGTAATTAACTCTAATTGGTCATCCTGGCTTACACATTTATTAAATACTAAAGACAAATCTTCTTCATTTTTCCAAATGGCAAACAGTATTACAATCTCATCTATACTGCAAAAGAATAAAAGTAACAGCTTTACGGAAGTAAACTTATGTAATAACAATAAAAATGCTAAACTGATATTTCACTAAGACGATTTGATAGGTTTTTGTCAAATACCAGTGCAGCGAAGGGAGCTGGACTAATCAGAAACAAAAGCTTCTGAAGAGACTAATATTTGCGTCTTTATTTAATTTTAAAAATATTAATATTATAAGTAATTAAGTCCTGAAAAACTAGATAAAAAACAAGTCTTTATTAAGAAATAACAAATAGTTCAAGTTTCTTGGCATACCTGTATTGTTGAATATATAGATTTTTCATCTTTAATAGTTTAATATTTAAAAAAAAAAAAATTGACAAAAAAATGAATAGTTAAAAACTTGACAAAAAATGCATAGTTGGCATAGTCTTTAACAAGAAGAACAACAAATGTTCCTGTATATTTATTATATAACAAGGTAAAAAACCTAATTAATTTTGAAACTAAAAATTAAGTTTACAAACAAAATTAAATTTAGGACTTTTGTAAAAGACGATGAGGAAAAAATAAATAAAAACAACCGACCAAACATCCTAAATACAAGGATTAAAGCAAGAAATAACTTTTTTAAAAAGAAAAAAAACAATGAGCAAACATCTGCTAGCGCTATCTAGAGGATATGCTGGGAAATGAGATTAGTCCAGGCTGGTCCAGTTAAACGTTTAAAACAAGATGGAAAAAGGATCAGAAGTTGAGCCAAACTTTTACTCGGAGAAAACTGTTAAATAAAAACTTAAAGACAAGAAACAAGTTTAATTAGTTGTAAGGGAGAAAACTAAGACTTGGCTTTTTAATCACCTTCTTTACAGATCCCTTCCAACTTCGAATGAGTGATAAAAAGAAAAATTTTAAGAGTAAAAATTTTCTTTTTAGGTTTAAGAAAAATTTTCCTTAAGAGTTATACATCAAAAACTATTTAAAGTTTAATTAATTAGTGCCTTTTAAAAAACAAGATTTTTAAGCGAATTAAGAGAACACTTAATAAAGGAAATTTGTTATTTTTAGCGAATTTTCTTTAAAAAAAAAGTTGCTAATGAGATGGTTTGTGGGATAGAGAGGGGCGCCAGGGAGTGTCCAAAATCCGTTTAGAAGTCCCCAATCACAAAAATATACACACACACACACACACACACACATATATTATATATATGTGTGTATATATATATATATATATATATATATATATATATATATATATTGTGTGTGTGTGTGTTGTGTGTTGTGTGTGTGTGTGTGTGTGTGTGTGTGTGTGTGTGTGTGTGTTGTGTGTGTAAGTATATGTATGTATTTGTATTTCTAGCGGAGTTTTGTAAACACACCAGTTCTTGAACCGATAAATACTTTTAAAACAAACTCGGTACAAAAATCAACCTTAGGGAGGATACAAACCCTATTGAAACCAGGATATTGTGACATCATTTATCCGGTTTGCTAAGCTATGAATGCACTATTGTTACAGACCAAAACGCTATTTTCAACATTCTCTTCCCCACCTATTACATTAATTTTGAACTAATCAAGATGCTGGTTTATCCCCAGCGCAACTGTAATTTTATGCTTATTTTTAATAACTAATATTTTAGTAAATATTCATCTTAATATTTTTAGTTACATAACCCTCGTACTGTTTTACTTTCTTTTAACTTTTTTCAACATTTAGTACTTCATAATTAATATTTTCTTTGCCAAAAAAAAATACTAAAAAGTCGGAAAAATAGAAACAAAAAAAAGTAATATAAAAAGGGCAATGTTACTATTTCTGTATTTTCGAACCCCATTCTCATTTTAATCTAAGTTATAATATGAAAGCTAAGAGAGATAAATTATATTTGTTTTGTGGGGGGAGTCCAGTTTTATGAAAGTATGAACCGGGAGGGGGCAGAGAACCCTTGAGAAGGACCTTACTGAGTTATGACTCTTCTGTACTCATTGTGAACAAAAGTGAAAAAAGAAGAAGAAAAAAAGAACGAAAAAGAAATTTTTAAACTCTTTCTCTCTTTTTTTTTTGAGAAGCTACTTCAGATTGTTAGCCAAGTACCCACTCTTAGATAATGTTGCCTTTTCAATATTAGCCCCTTGATTTTTAGTTTTAAAGTCAGACATATAAAGGTTTATTTGCGTACTTGATTTTACAATACAACAGTAAATTTCTTGGACTGATATTTAATGTATAATTAAGATTGATTAAAACTGCAGTCCTAAAATAAATATTAATTTATTTAATAATTACAACATTCTGCTCGTTTTTAATCAAATTAAAAAAACATAAAATTGGCAAAACTTTTGAACATTGAAAATAATTAAGAGTAAAAGACAGAAATTTGTCAGTAAACAATTACAGGTTAAGGAGGCAGGGACCAACCTCATAGATCTTATAAGGTAATTCGATTGGAGGGTTTTTATCAAGGATCTTGAATAAAGGGGACGAACGCACTAGTCATTTGCCATACAAACAAGTGGACCCATCAAAAACAAGTAAAATAGAGAGAATTCAACACGAACACACGTCAAAACCAACTGGTTACATGCTTCGGTACAAACTGCGTCATGCTTTACAATTCTTAAAACAGCGCAGGTTTAAAATTTAGAGACAAACTTAGCGTCACAATGGTTTCCATTTTTATTGCTTAGAAGGTTATAACAACACGCTTAAAATTATCACTCACTAAAAGGGCAAGTATATTCCAAAATTTAAAATTAATATTAAGCAAATGACTTAACAAGCACCACAAAGTACACAATCACGAGAGCATAGAAGAAAGTTGAGAAAGCAAACTCGACCACTTTGCCTACATAACTGCGTTGGCGCTTTTTTTCATTTATAATCAACGGGGAGGGGTTTTAAGTTGCTTTTAATTCTCTATCTCTACAACTTCCGATGGGGGTCAGAAGTCCTTAATGGCGGTCATCCCTTTATTCAAGACCCTTGGTTTTTATAAATGAAATATTTTTTTTACACGTTAGGTTATAGTCTGGAATTGACATAACCATTAACATAGCAGGAATAAAATAATACATTTTCAATGTTGACCGGCCTATACCGATTCTGCAGAATGACGTCACACGTCATTTTCATTAAAAACGTCAGGTTATTAACTCCGAATGCCATTGGTTATGTTTACATTGCATTTGCTTGTTTTAAATTTAGGCCCGTATTCAAAGACGTTTTCTTAACATTTTCCTAACATTCTCCTTAAGGTACCTAACATTCTCCTTAAGGGATACCTAACATTTCCCTTAACATTTCTCCTTAAGGATACTAACATTTTGCCTAACATTCTCTTAAGTGATACCTAACATTTTTCCTTAACATTCTTTTAGGATACTACTTTTCCTAAATTCTCCGTTAAGGATTACTACATTTTCCTAACATTTCTCCTAGGATTACCTAACATTCTCCTTAAGGATACCTAACATTTTCCTAACATCTCCTAAGGATTAAATCCTAACTTTCCTAACATTTTCCTTAAGGCATACCTAACACTTTCCTAAACATTCTCCTTAAGGATTACCTAACTTTTCCTAACATTCCCTTAAGGGATACCCAACATTCTTTCCTACATTTCTTACTTAAGGATACCTAACATTTTCCGTAACATTCTCCTTAGGATACTAACATTTCCTAACTCTCCTTAAGGATACCTAACATTTTCCTAACATTCTCCTTAAGGATACCTAACATTTTCCTAACATTCTCCTTAAATCTTTCTTAAGTTGACCTAAAACTGTCAATGTACAGCATTTCTATACTACACTAAAGAAGCGTGTAGGGCCTCCTTAAGGAATCCTTATAGGTGGGTGAATTATTATTTTTAGTTCTAGTTTAGGAAAGTTTAAGGTCTCCTTAAGGAACCCTTAAGGAGAAAGTTAGGAAAATGTTAGGAAAAAGTTAGTAAAATGTCTTTGAATACGGGCCTTAGAATATTGGAATAAATACTATTTATCTTGTTTGTATCCTGTTTTTATTCATGATATTAGGGTCAGTTTTGATGTATGACTTTCCTAAATGCGTCGTTTGTTCAAATGTTTTTCGTAATGTAGGACTTTAACAATGTAATTATTAATTTTATGATTTTTCTAGGTCATATGATCAGCTATGGCTGTATGTGTGTCCAAATTTAGTATAAAAATATCAACCTTTCATCACAGATAACACTACTACACATAATACTATTTCACAAAAAACACAAAGCTAATTTTTAACTCTTTTGCTTTTAAACACTAAATTTATAATAAATATCCAAAGGTAATGGCACACAGGGGAAAAATGAGAGCCATATGCTCAATAATCTATCTCTATAAATAAGTTTAAACTACTTTATTCACGCTGCAAAGTAACCTTCTCCAGATTCAGAGAGCAATCTTGGGAGACTTGCTACACTCTACCTCTGAAGTTTATATAAAGTTATTCTGACTAGTAATATGCTTTATGGTATAAAGCATAGTATAAGTAGTATAAGTAAGTATAAGCTCTACTCGGCATCACTCAAGAGTCTTAAAATACATTTAGAACACGTCAGAATCGTATCCACATTTTAGAATGTCTCTCAAGTGATGATTGTTTCTCAAGCAACCAGGCTTGCTAATTAGCAAGCCTGGAACTAAGTAAGGCCCTAATTTTGAAGTCCACCCAACATTCTAACCTCCTGAGAACCAGCTGAACTCTCATTTCAAGGAAACGGTAAAAACATTAAATTTTAAGCGTAAACATCGTTTAGCTTAACTAAAATTTAAATCTGGGCTATTTGAGATTAGTGGTATCCCTCCTGAGAGGTTGAGCAACTTTAAGAGTAAGATTGAGCTACAACTGAACTTAGGTAAATATCCTAAGCTTCAGAATGTATTTTTACATTATCATAGACAAATGATTGTTTGTTGTGTAAATTATCTTTGAAAGACACTTACAATGAGAAATAACATCAGTTGCTTCAAATAGTCTAAATGAAGTCGTCACACGTTTTCACAATTTAAAAAAAAATTGCTAGGAAACATCTCTATTTGGTAAAAGTTTTCCCTCGGGGAAAACGCTATCATTTTTGAATAGTTTTGAAGGAAAAAAGACCTTTTAGAATAAAAATGTCCCCTATTTCAGAGAAAGCATAAAAAGGCAAAAGCAAATGTTTATGGAGAAGGTTGCTTTGTGTCCAGGGCATTAAAAAGAAAAATCCCATTGTCTCCATAAGACGCTATGAATGAACAACTTTTTTGTTCCTTAGTTGTCCAATCCTGTGTTTTTCCACCCCGAAAACGTTAAAGGCATCACGTCCAAAAAGATTCATCCTTTCTACTCCCGAGAAAGAAACTATTCCCAACTTTTCTTTTTGACCATTTTAGGGGAAATGTCAGAAAATTTCTTAAGCCATCTATACTAGAAATATATCCTTTTTGGAGGTTAAGAAAGAGTATTTTTCAGTAGATGTGAAATCTGTAGAAAGGTTTTTTGTAACAGAGTAACCTTGTAAGAAACAGGACGGACCTTATGAAGTAAGAAATAGACTTATCTGTATCATCAGTCGATAAAATAGCCTTATAAGACTTTTCCTCTGTTTCAATACATCATTCCTAGGAAAAAGTCAAACAAAATGAATTATACTTTTTTTCAAAAGGCCAAATGCTTCAAGGTTTAGCCATTTTTCTATTTCACAGATTATGATGTAGAACTCAAACAGTTTCACAAAACAAAAGGATATGCTCATTCTAAATTGATCTATAAGATCAAGGGAAGTAATTTGGGGATCGCGGTCTGGATAACGTTTTGGCCCGACCGCGAAAAACTATAGGATTATTTTTTTAATTTATATTTTTTAATTAGAAGCCAACGAACTCAGCTACGAACTGAGTAATCTACTTACGAAGCGGCTAATTTTCAAATATTACAATATATCAGTTGTAACCTCAAAACAACTCTACACTAATTTACTGGCGAAAGCAACCAAGTACAATTTAAGTTAATATACAAAAGAATTATAGTAATGTGTTACCAAAGTGCCTACTAAACCACATTTAAATCTACATTGAAAAAACACGGAAAAAGAACAGTTTTGCAAGAAATGTGTACTTACACACATGCAAATACCAATTCACTTTTTAATTTAAGGGATCTGCATAAAATTCAAAACGATAGAAGTTAATCAAGATGGGAGACTGGTCTAAAATGACAGTTTTAAAATGTCTCAGACAGTATCTAATATGAGATATTAGATACTGTTAAATAGATAATTAGATTATTATCATTATCATAGATTCTAATGATAATAAAAAACAACAAACAAATCTTAAGATTAATATCTCAAAAAGAAGAAATTAAAATACCCCCCCCCCCCCTTAAAGGGAGATAGAAAATACTAATAAATTAATGTAACAAGTAGCTTCATTGATTTTTTAATATGTTCGCATAAAATAACCCTCTTTTAATAATTCTAAAGCTTGGGTTTAAAGATTAGTCAAAAACGCTCTTCTCTTAACTATCTGAATAGATTATAGATTTTATTATACTCTACAAAAGGCACAACCAAAGAAAATAGTTCTAAATAATTTAAAATCATATTTTCAAATAATTTCATCAGCTGCTAGAGCTTAGATTAAAGGGATTAGTTAAAACATATTTTGTTGAAAATTCACTACACAATACAATTTTGCCAAACTTTTTCCAAAATATAATACTGTTTTGTTACCTCAAAAGGTAAGATAATGAACAGACAATCCAAAAAAACTATTAAGCCTAAGAATAACCAATCTAAGCCAATAAAATTTTATTACATCCTAAAAATAGATTTCGCCAAAGCGAATATGCAATAGAACAGAAAATTTTCAACTAGTAACAGCTAATGCATCAAAAATACTCTGTTAAGTTAAACTTAAATAAATTAAACATAAGTCTAAGAAAGATATTTTCCTCCTAATGTATTTTCTGATTTGTCGATAGAATGATGAATAAATTAATCTAATGTTCATTAAACTAGAAATTCAAAAGGCTTATCATTATGGTTCAAAGCACACATAATTATTTTTTTATTAACATTATGCTGCCTGGTTTAATATGGAAATAAAATAAATGGAAATCTATACAATGAAAAATAGAAAACAAGGCAAATGTAAAAGACTTAAGAATAATAGTATGGTTTCACGAAACGTTATGTAACTTAAACTTTAATAAGCCCAGTGGGGCTTCAGAAATGTTATCTGCAAACTGTACTAGCCCCTTGGTGTATTTTTTCTCATGTTTATTTTGTTTATTTCCCCTAGATTCCTCTCTAAATGGTTTATTTATTTTTACTTTCTATATTAGATTAGGTTAAAAAGTAAAAGCATTAGGTTATCTAAATACACCCGAAAAACCTCATGCGCGAATTCCTCTATTTAAATAATATATCTCTCTTTAATGTCAAAAACCTTTACTTTAGTTTTTAATGACACTCTCTGCTTCAACCCTCTCTATTTCCTGGCACTCTGAAATCTCTGTCCCAAAAAGAGGTCAAAAAATTAAAATGTATTCAGTAGTAGTAATCAATATAAAATAAGTATCTGCGAAAAAATATTGGTTGTATTGAACCAATAAATAAAAAAAACTAAAAATAATTGTAGGACAATTATTGGTTCTTTTGAAACAATAAACCGAAAAAAATATAGAATAAATACAGGTGGCTTTAAACCAATAAATATAATAAAATCAAAATAACTATAGGAAAAATATTGGTTGTTTTGGACGAATAAAACCATAGGGAAAATATTGATTGTATTGAAACAATAAACACAATCAAATAAAAAATAATTATTGGAAAAATATTGGTTGTTTTGGACCAACAAAACCAAATAAAATTATAGGAAACATATTGGTAGTATTGAAACAATTAACACAATAAAACAAAAAATAATTACAGAAAAAATATTGGTTCTAATCTCCAACTTTTAGCAATTCATCAAGATATCATTTTAAATAAAAAAAAGAGTACGGGGTACCCCCAAACTTTTTTTTATCACATCGAATTCGCTACGCTTATCTTTCCTAATTTGGACTCGCTTCGCTTGCCCTGAGAATATACAAGTCGTTATATACTGCAACACCTCTACGGACTCGCTCGTTCTCTGATAGTAAATACAAAGTTTCATTCCCAGTGGTCACCGCTCTAGGCACTGACCACGCTCGATGCTGCTTAACTTTTGTGAACCAAGAAAAATCATAGATATACTTGTCGTATTGAAACGAAACTTAGTGTACTTATTTATTACGTAAAGATATACCCTAGTACTGAATTACAACTCAATTATTTTTTTTTTGATTTTTTTTAAAAAACAGACAAGATATTTGATAAAAATTGAACTAATGCTGATAATAAGAAGAAACTTAACATATATGTGTGTTACTTAACATATATACATGGCTACAGACGTGCTAATTCTCAATGTTTTTACGATATTTCAAAATTCTTTTTGATTCATGATTGCGGGTTAATAACGTCATAAAAAATATTTTCCGAATAGCATAACAACACCTATAGCATGATTTTTTTACTTGATTTCAATTTTCCAACAGTACATATGAGGAAAAGTAAAAAAGAATTAATAACAATTTTATAAATTAAATTAACGAAGACTTCAGTCCTTTTTATATTAAAATTTATTCAAAATAAATTCACGAAGAGCTTTCGCCCAGGGATCCTGAGCTTCTTCAGTTCTTAAAATGACAAAATGAGAAAGTTTGAAAAGTAATAAAATTTTGAATGTTTTTTATGTCACGTGTCTAAATAAGTAAATAAATTTTAAGTAAAATTAGAAAAAGGTAAAGGAAAAATTAAGATTTTAAGATAATATTATAATAAGTCTTCGTTAATTTAATTGATATCACAATTTAAAACAGTCCAAAAAAGCTCTAAAGTTAATAATAATTTTACTTCAGTTTAACTTTTTTATAGCATTCGTGGACTTCAATAAACTTAAATAAATATAATTGTATATAAAGTTGATTACTACATAATTCTTGAAGATGAAAAAAAAGTAAAATTGAAGTTAATTTAAAAAAAAAATCATTCTTAACCAAATAAAATATTTCAAAGAAGAGGAAGAAAAAAATGAAAATGAAATGTTTACTGTCAATTTATGCGGATGATCTAAAAACTGTTTTATCTTATTATTATACTATCAAATACTTATAAGAGGGAAATCTCCTTGTATAAAACTTTATATAACAGGATAAAGGAAGGTAACATGGCCTATCGTCCGAACCATGCAAAATACCTTAAAGCTTATAAGTAGGAGACCTTCAGATTATCCCTCTAAAACCGCATTACAACCTTCCCAGCAGTGAATATTCTAAAGGGAGTTCTGTAAAACCCAGGGAATAATAAAACCTCTACTGGGAATATAATATTGTAAGATTTTCCTGCTCTGCAACTATGAAAGGAAAACATCATATTTAATAAAACTATTTTAATGTAATCATTTTATAACAACAGAGATTTCCTTTTGAATTATGATTTTTTTTCTTATATAGAAATGTATGAATTTAAATTACATAGAAATATATGGAAATGCATGAAATAAATAAATAACTATAAAGAAAATTAAATTTATTAACATAACAATGTGTCACTACTTGAATCATCACATGTAGACGTTTCTGCTCGAAAAGGAAAACCATTATAGATAAATTATAAATCGTTTACGAGTTTTCAAGAAAACAAATATAGAGGACTTTATTTTAGAATAACATAGAACCAGCATATTTTAAAGTTGATTTAGTATTATTGCATACTTGATTTAAGGCTATACTATGTATAGCGTTTAGGATTCTTCAAATTGCTTCGTCACTATTTGCATGATACTTAAAATTTGTACTTATGATTATGCACATTATGGTTATGAGTCCAGCGTCTTGCGGGTTTTAATTATTGCGTACACACAGCGTATTTAACAGGTGATCGTATCCAATACGCATTTAATACTCTTAGGTTCTCGGTTTGTATAGGTTAAGTCGATCGAGTCAAGTGGCATCACAACAAATCACGCCAAAACATGTTTTATAGTGAAAGTTAACTCGTGCGTGGGTGATATGGAAGTTAAAAACAAAAAATATATTTAATTAGATAGAGATTCCTTGGCATAACAATAAAGTTACCCTATAAAAAATAATATTTGGAAAGTTATTTGGTAAAAAACGGTATTATTTAAGTGAAATATAGTTCGTCAAAAAGGTTATACGTAAAATACGATCGCTTCTCAAGGTGTTGACAGCGTACGGATGAAGTAGACAGGATCCTATTTCCCTTTCTCTAACTCTAGCTTGTCTGAACGGATTCCCTCCGCATGGTCCTTGCAGCATATTTAACCTGTAGGTTAAGTACACTTAACTTGTGTACTTTATACGAGCCACTGATTTAGTATGCGTGTGCCTTGTAAATTAGTATGCTTAGAAATTAACTTTTTTCTCTTCCATCAGCAAAATCCTTCGATGCTAAGGATGAGCGAAGCAAGTCCGAAATATAGAGGATGAGCGTAGCGAATCCAATGTAAAGTTCCGAGGTTCGCGCCGGAGCGGTTATCTTGCTGCGCAGTAAATTCTTTTTGGAAAATGATATTCATGTTTAACGCTATCAATGTTTTAAGGCATTTTTGCCCACCAGGGTAGTCACCCTGCGGGAACAACCTAAGATACGCAGCATCTACTATGCACTCAGAACTAATTAAAATCGGCGAAACCTTATTTCAACAAATACTTTTTATAAAAACTGGAAGCAAAGCCCAGGCTGCGAACCCCGGACCTTCCATGACAAACCGAGTATGCTTCTACATTACGGCCACGGAGGCAGAGACTCCCTCTATTGTAATTTTATAAATTACAAAAATACACTTATAATTTACAATTTAAAATTAGGATTTATATATTAAAAAATAAATAAAAGTTTTACATTATAATTCAAGAACGTTTTTTTTTAGTTTCGAATAAAAAGGTTTATCTTTGATCAAATAAGCCGAAAACATTTTTAAAAAGAAAAAGGGGTCTAAATACAATTTACTAGAAATATTTTTCAAGTTAAAGTGACCGAATAATATTAAAAAGGAAAAGACTTTGTTGCTGAGTATTGTTTTATTAAAATTTACATTTATTGTCTCCTAAATATGGATTTTAAATAATTATTCATAGAATTTATAACAATGCAAAATTAAAATATAAATGTACTTGATAACAAAGAAATCCAGATAAACGATGATAAGCGTATTTTTATTAAATTTTTATTTCTTAAACTCAATCTTTTACGAATCTAATGAATTTATTATATTCTTTTTAAACATTTATTGTTTTTAGATCTTCAGCATTTTAGAGGCAACAAAATAAAGACAAAATAGATGATAGAAATAGAAAATTAAAATGAAGTAAGTGATATCAAAGAGTGTCTCCCTCTTCAAATCAAATAAGATTGGATTGCGAGTCCGACCAATATAAATATCCGGCCAGTATAAATTTAACGATTTTTGTATTCTGAGGACGAGCGAAGCGAGTCTGAAATAGCGATGATGAGCTTAGCAAATGTGATGAGGAAAAAGTTCTGAGGTACCCCGAATCCGATTTTGTGTGTTTTGTTTTGTATAATACATGTTCTGTTATATAAAATTTCGTATGATATTGTAGTTTATTTGATTAGTAGTTTGTTTTATATTGTAGTTTATTTGTCGAAGGTGGTTGTTACTTTTGCATTTTTAAAAATTAAATAACTTCAAGATATCCAAGACAACTATTGTATATACATACAATATAACCCTATTCAAAACACCACTAAAAATATCTTTTGACAATCTCCCCAACAAAAAAAAAATAAAATACCCAAACCAAAAAATATAAAATTATCCTTAACCCAAACCAACCCCCTCACACCCCAAGAAAATAATCAAAATTTATACCACAAAAATAACAAATAAATAAATAAAGTAAAGAGGCACAAATTACTCTAATCAATAAATAAAATATGGCTCCGGTTTACACAAAATAAATATTGTACTACTTTTGACAATAAAGAACTTGTTTAAAAAAAAATAAAATAAATAAATAAATATGGTTCTCTAGTAATTTAAATAAATTTATTAGGATCTGGCTCGAAGACTTATCTTCGTATATAAACGCACCAAATAATTGCCTCATCTTCACGATGTGTTGAACCCTGGGTTGAATACCAGGTTGAATCCTCGACACTTATTTTACTCCGTGTAAACAGGGGTTCAACCCGGCGTTGAACACCGATATCGACACACCAAAAAATCAGTTGACAGCGCCGGAAAATAGTGTTGAGGGATCTATAAGGTTGGCCGTATTTGAAATTGAGGGCGTGGTTAAACATCCAGGCCTGACCTCATTGGCTCTATCGCAGTATTTAACCACGCTGTCAACTGATTTTAGCCTTGTGTCGCATTATAATAATTATTATTGCTTTCAATGTCTTTGGTTATTTAATAATCATATGAATTTATTTACCTTTTCCTTATGATATTCAATCAAAATATTGATTTAGTAGCATTATGCTGTCGAAATTTTATTGCTAAGAAAATGCATTCTTTGGCCCAAATTTAAATAGCGGTTCGCTTTAATAAAACGCTGCTTATGATATTGTTTTTTCGCCTTCTCATAAGAGAAGAAGAACAGTGTATTTTCGTTTTCTAGTTTTCCTTGTGTCATATGCCTCGTTTAATAAAAACACTAATTTGTAGGTTAAACCATAGAGACATATTACTAGAGGGGCCCTATTGGTTGAATTTTGAAACATCGAAAAAGTAACCAGACCACATTCGATTATCATTTCCATCAAATAAATAAAACAAAAAATCAGTAAATTATATAGTAGAATGTTTAAAATACAAATCACAACACAAACAATCTGCGGGAAGCCAAAAACAATTGATTAATTATAACCTTAACTCCCTCTTGGAGGAGGTTTCAATGAGGTTACACAGAGCCCCTGAGAGCCCCAATAAAAATGTTTCAGGCCTCTCAATGTATTAAGATAGGCTATGCCCCCTCTAGTATATATCTCTATGGGTTAAACCAGTTATAATTATAAATAGAGGACACAAAATAAGGAGAAAATAATTCATGTTTTTAAAAATAATCAAAATACTAAGTAGAATACAAAACAGAAACGAATAATTGCAAATCATGTTGATTTTCAAGAATGGCCAACCTACACAAATAAATATCCCCTAAATAAATATCGATCTTTATTTAGATTTATTTTTTGAATTATTATATATTGATCAACATCTTTATTAGTTCTATTTGAAGTAATAATTGTATATAGTAATAATAATATAAGTAAGAACGGGCTACATTTAAATAAAAAACAACAGAGAAAACTTAGAAATATAATAGGAAACCACAGTGCAAAGGTTATAACTTTTAATTGCAGTATGGGTGTTGAATACCGGGTTAAACCCAGTGATCAAGACATCCTGTAAATATTTACGCACTTTACTCTAGATTCGTTGTATAAAACGGAATATTTATATCATCATTCTTATACATTTTTACTCCCGTTATCAGCGATGCGACGAAAATAGTTTAAAAGTACACAGTAAAAAAAATAAAAAGAAAAATTAACCATATACTGATCCCAAATCCTTTTGATAAGTAGACTGTAAACAATGTAGCCGCCGATCAAAGTTCACCATGTCTTTAATCCCTTCACATTCTACACACAACAACGACAAAATTCAGTCACAAAAAACATTTTTTTAACGTATTCATACTTAAAATTATTAACAAATGACAATACGAACTACAATGACAATACCGCCGGTTTAGAATCGGCGGTGCCTAAACTGACCTGTCAACATTTTTAAAGTAGACGATAGACTATCTTATATTCGTTCATTTCTTTGAAAATTTTTTTTTTTTTTTTTTTTTTTTTTTTGACATTTTATATTGAGTAATACGACAACAATTATTGTTACAAGTATTAGAGTTAATATAGTTTCATGGCTTGAGGAGTCTGGTAAGAGAAACAATCCACTGATTGCACTCTGGCGGGAGTTGATAGATGAATTATTTAGTATATAGAATATTATAGTGGATAATTATATTGGAAGAGATATATTGGATTAGATACATAATATGATAGATTAGATAGAGAGTTAATTTGGATAGATATATTTAGTTAGATAGGTAATAAGTTTTAGATCCTGCAGCCCAACACCAGGGGTTCACAAAGAAGCATATGATGCTTCCTAGTCTCCCCCGATGTTGGAAGCTGCAAAACTTCTTTGAAAATACACTACAAAATGAAGCAAACGTAACATTGAAAAAACTATTTAAGCACAAAACGAATAGATGTACTTATAAAAATATTTTGTAACAGAAAGATGACACGACAAAAAACATTATAAAGTACGCAAACAAATTAATTCCTCTGTCTTTGAACAACTATGTTTTATTATAATATTTCGATAGAATCAATAGATTATATTAGGTTTATAAAATAAACTAGTCATAAGGTTTCGAAACTATTGCTGCTTATTAGTAAAATGCTTGCAATCCGTAAATTAGATTTTATAAAAAAATTAAAATTAAAATCACAAACTCCCTTCCTACCGACACGACAGCTATGCGCGAACTAACTGCGTTTCAAGTCAGAACATGTTCCTAGATAACAATCGATCCATACTATCGATTATTTGCATCAACCATTCCCTTCTCTACCACCTTCCCTTACTCGCTTCCTTTAGTATTCTCTGTCAAATTATTAATTGCTTTATAAATCTTTTTGTAATTATTTAAAAATAACTTCAGTTACTACAAAATTATTGTTCCGTCATTATTTTGAAAAAACCATAGGTATTAATAGTTTATTTTAAAGGCTTATTTTAATTTAGTAAAATAAATTATTATTACGTTTATAACTAAATGTTAAACAAAATATTTTAATGTGCTTTTTAGACAAGTCACTATTTAGGCCCTATAGCAGGGATACGCAAAGTGTTGTCCGCGGATCACTGGGGTACCGTGGAAAGATTTTAAGGGGTCCGTGAGCTAATGGACAAAATATTATTACAAATATATAATGACATTAATATTATTTTATTAAATTATTAACATTAATTTTAATATTATTATAATTGACAATTATAATAATAGTTATGAGTTCTATCTTTTTACCAAATTCCCAAAGGAAAAATAAGCTTATAATATTGTTTGTAAATCCAAGAATGTTTTTAGAAAAGTCTAATAATAATAATAAACATCTATTTCTTGTAGTTAGTAAAATTTCTAGTTAACGACTAAAAATATTAAAGTGTACAGTATTGTGTAATATATATAAATATAATTTATATATATATAATAATATATATATATATATATATATATATATATATATATATTATATATATATATATTATATATTATATAATATATATAATATATATAATTTCTTTGTTCTTACAGTACAGGAAAAATATAACAATTAAAGGGTTCACTTTATATTAAAATTTATTACATAAAAATATTACTTTTTATTATTATGTATTTATTGTTTTATATATATATATGTTATGTATATACATATATTATATATATATATATATATAATATATTATATATATATATATATATATATATATATATATATTATGTGTATATGTATACTTTATATGTATGGTACACTACAACTTTCGAACGCTTTTTAAGATCGAAAAAAGAACTTGGTACAAAAATCAACCTTGTTAATGAAATATGTGTGATGTCATTTACCCACAAAATGGACCCCACAAACATTTCAAAAAATCACAAATCTTAATATAGAGTTTAGATTGGGCTGTACAATTTTTAAAACATACTGCTATGAATGTTTCACAAACATAAGGAGTTTCACTGTATTATCAGTATTAATATTGGTATTACTCATTGACATGTATAAGTAAATAAAACATTAATTTAATTAACTGACATGTAAACAAATCAAGTTTTTTCTCTAATACATTTGAAAATTCGCTGATATCGTGGCAGTATGCCACTTATATAAACTAGAAATAAGACGAACTGACAAAGTACAACAAACATGTGGCCGCGGGGGCCGCAAGGTGGCCCTCAGCGGCGACGTCGTGGAGCAGCAAAAAGGCAGAAGGCCTCATGTTTTAAGTAGTTGAAGAAATTATGCTTTAGTTATACTATCGGATAAATTCACATATAACGTTGGATTGACAACGTTTCCAGTCCACAATGTTCTGAAAATGCGCGATTGAATACAACACCTCACAGAGAATTTCTATCTCAAAATGTTTAGTTGTTAACCAGGTTGGTTCGAAAGTCTTAGAGTATAGAGATAAAACAGTCAGTATAGTTTTCTTTTATAGTTAAAATACTCTAAGTCGGGTTAAATTGAAACTCAGACAGTAAGTATAGTGTTTAGAAATTCACTGTTTAAAATAAGTGTTATTTAACAGTTCTTTTCATTCACGAAACGTTAAAAAAAGAATTAACCTTTTAATTTGAACCTATTAAATGTAACAAAAAAGGGGAATTGGTACGAACATGATTTTATTTTAATCTTTACAGCTCCGTATCCCGAGGCATGTTAAGTGTAAAGCCTAACGGATCAAGCCTAACTACCCTAGAGGCATGCTACAAGCCTAGGGGAGAGCAAACCCCAACAGATCAAGCCTAAATACCCCCCCCCCGTGTTATCAGATCGAAATACCCTAACCCTAATCTAAATTAGAAATCTCAACCATGGCTTAATGCTAGCCAATTGTAATAATGAGTGTTTGAACATAAAATTCCATCGTAGAATTTTAATTTTATAAGATTAAACATATTATCTCGTTAGATTTCTTTATTTTCCTGAATTCCTTGATAATATTGGGTTTATTTTGTTAAACCCTCTCTATGTCTAATTTATTTAAAATTATATTCAGGGTACGTTTACAAAGACTTATTTAAGACTTAGTAAACTTTTGTTTTGGACTTCAATTATTTAGAAACCCCAGTCTGAAGATAATAGTAACCGTTATCTGTTAGATATATTTAGTTGTTCAATTTTATTTTTACTATTACTTTTCCTCTTTTATACCGCAAGTATATATGAAAAGTATTGCATTTGCAAAAAAAATCCAAAACTGAGATGTCACCGAAATTATCCGTTTCAGGTGTTTTTAAGGCCCCCTGAGTGGTTTTCACAAAGTTGTCAGTCTGTACGTGTGTGTGTCTGTTATCATCGTAGTTCCCAGTGTATGTATACTAGAGAGTTGAAATTTAGTACAAAATTCAGTTTACAGCTGTAGTTGTGATATTCGGAAAATATTTTTATGACGTCATTACCCGCAATAATGACTCAGCAAAATTTTCTAAAAATCATAAGACGCGAAAAAAATTATCCGATCCGATTGGAATTTAGCACTTTTGTAGCCATGTATTGAATAAGACTAATACATGTGCCCAGTTTCATCTCATTAACAGCATAAGTTCAATTTTTATCACATGACTTTTGTAGGTATTTAAAAAAATCTAAAACATTGAAAAATAATCCTATAGAGTTAAAATTGGGTTTAAGTATATATCCCAACGTAATAATTAAGTACACTAAACTTCGTTTTAATATAATAAGTGTATCCATGATATTGGTGGATCATAAAATTTAATGAGCATCGAGCGTGATTAGTGCCTGGATGGGTGCCCGCAGGAAATGAAACGAATCTATTTAATATCTGAGGACGAGCAAAGGGAGTCCGAAGACGTTTTGCAGTATAAATTTAACGACTTGCATATTTTGAGGACTAGCGAAGCGAGTCCGAAGCTGGGAGGATGAGCGTAGCAAATCCGATGTAATGAGGAAAAGTTCCGAGGTACCCCGTGCCCGATTTTTTAATTGTGTAAAAAAATTGAGTTAATATTTGGCATGAGTGCATTCGTTTAAAATAATAAACGAGTCTATAATGTATTATTTTAATATTGCTAGTCTAACGAAGGTTTTCGTTAGACTTCTCGCGTTAGAAGGTTTTCCAAGCAAACAACGCGGTGATGAGGGTATCCGGAAAAACAGTACATGGGAATAAAATACAGGAAAAAAGTACACAGGAAAAAAATACAGGAAAAAAAGTTCACACGAGAAAAAATACACGGAAAAAATTACAGAAGGCAAATAAGACAAAACAATTATTCAGAATAAGTACACAGTAAACTTGTAATGCTTATAATTTACTGGATCATAGTGCAAGTTTAAGGTATAGTATGCACATGCACAAGTGCCAGAAGTTTAAGGTGTACTTATTTTAAATAATTTTTTCGCCGTAATTTTTTTCTCTGTAAATTATCCCCGTGTATTTTTTGCGTGAATTTTTTCTCCGTTGTACTTTTCTTCCGTGTACTTTTTTCCGTGTGTTTTGTCCCGTGTGCTTTTTTCCTTTTTTTCCGTGAGATTTTTTCCGTGTGTTTTTTCCGTGTGATTTTTTCCGTGTACTTTTTTCCTGTATTTTTTTTTCTTTTTTTTTTATTTATTTTTATTTCTGTGTTTTTTCCCGTGTACTTCTTTTCCTATATTTGGTGATGAGTGACCACGACTATTAATTATCTATCCTGTCTAAAGAGGAGTGAAGCCAGTACAAAGTTATACTAAATAAATATAAATTAAATAAAAATAAGCAAGGCGAGTCAAAAGTAAAGGATTTGACCAATCTGTCTGAGGCTTCTAGTCTTAAGGTCTTCCAATACCTTGAGTTTTAATTAGAACAATATATCTGTTAAAGCAGTGATACAATTGAGCTACTGACACATTGCCCAAGAAACTTAACACTTATAAGGAAAAATTTGTTTTACAGACTCCAGAAATAAACTCAATTATTTCAACATTTCAACTAAGCCAAATGTCCTTTGACAGTTCAATTTAATTAAAGAAGTTTCTCGGTAATAATTAACGCAAGCTTGTCAGCAGTTTTAATTTTATTTTCTTTGTTCTTACAGTACTAGGAAAAATATAACAATTAAAGGTTACTTTAGGATAATTTACTTTTTATATTAATGTATTTATTGTATATATATTATATTTATTATATTATTTATATATTATCATATTATATTATATATATTATATTATATTTATATATCATACAAAAAGCCTCTTCACCTAATAACACCCCACCAACCACACCACATAATACTACAATATATATATTATATTATATATATATTATATTTATATTATATTATTTTATATTATATATATATATAATATATATATATATTACTTGTTTGCTGTGTAAATTTGGGGGTTTTTATAGTTCCAGAGTACCATGTACCCGGATTTTTTAATGAAAAGTAACAAGTGAGTTTCTAAGCATTATTTCAAATTCGAGAGACATTAAACTTTTAAGCATAATTTTCTAAGCATATGCACAAAAATTTCAAGCCGCCACGACAAAAATAAATGTATGGAAAGCACGGCCCTAAGTAACCCATGTTTCTTTCTATTCATTGCTTTGACTTGAAAGCTTTGAACTAAAATAAAATTTTGACAGCAGGGAATAAACGCAATTTAATGTTGTGAGGAGGAGTTTGAATGTGAATTGATTCGCTTGATTGGTTGACTTTACATAAACCAATTACATCATTACACATCAATCGATCCAGCGTAACTAGAGAAACATATTTGAACTCTCTCAAAACCTTTCTCGACTAAAAGCTTCATTTAATTACTTCAACGATTTCTAATTTAGAAAACGTTTGTGAACAATTAAAAACTTACATAGTCATATACAACCAAAATCGATGCCGAAAAATTAGATTTACTTGAATCTTTAAATTGTCAGACATTTCGTCTCTGCAAACATTCAAGTCAAATAGAGCAAATGTGTATATGATGTAAACTCAAAAAAGTTTGATCTAAACCAAGTATAACGAATTATGTAGGTCTAATGCTATTGAGTTTCCGAAGATCGGATGTATTCGAAGTTCAAAGGTTCGTGTAGTTTTCTTTTTTTGAAATCTAAAATGCATTTATTTTTATTCACATGTTCTGGGGATATGTTTGCATTCTATTATGTTATTAGAACATTCATAATGTATGATAATTAATTTAGCAGACATTAATTGTGTTCAACACAGAATCACCAAGTCATCAATAAGTTTGTATTTGTGCTTCTTTTTTATGTAGAAAAAAGAAGAACAAAATAAGTAGAATATTTATTTACTTACATTTTTTGCCAAAGGAAGATATAATTAACAAAAAGTTTTAACACAGTATAATCGTGCTAGAGACACCTAGGAGATGTAACAAGCAAAACACAATGCTACATCTGGGAAATGTTCCATCATTCGATATTCTTAATCAATAATGGCTCAACATAATGTCATGTCCCCTCTTTTGTTACGTTTAACTCATCAGGCGCTCTGATGCTTTGTCGGCGCCCTGATGAGTTAGACGAACGAACAGATGGGACATGACATTATATTGAGCCATTAATGATGACGAATGTCGAATGATGGAACAGTTCCAGATGTAGCATTGACTCTCCTAGGTGTCTCTCGCACGATTTATATGTGTCACTATTCATGTTTCGCAAACTCGTGTAGTATCAAATGATATAAGTCTACTTTATTCCTACTTAGTACAATATTGTATATAATAATGCCTATTTAGAGCCTTGCACCTCGTCAGGATAACCCCTGCGGGAACTTCATCAAGTGGTAGCGCTAACCCCAGATATGTGTGTTTATACGCGATATGTGTTCGATATGATCTTGGAGTGTAACCTGGGATGCGAACCCCAGATCTCCGTGATGTCAAATGTCAGTATTAATACTGACGCTTTCACAACCTCCACTACAGAGGCAGCTTACATATACTATGTACACACCATAGAGATATATATTAGAGGAGGCATAGCCTATCTTATTACATTGAGAGACTTAAAACATCATTTTGGGACTCCCCGGGGCTCTGTGTAACCTTATTGAAACTTTTCCAAAAGTGAGTTAAGGTTATTATAAATCAATTTTTTAGGACTTCATGCACATTACTTGTATTTTGATTTGTTTTTTTACGCTCTACTGTATAAGTTTACTCAAATTTTGTACTGATTATTTGATTCTATTTATATGCGAGATGGCCAGAATACTTTATCGATGTTTTAAAATTTAACATATAAAGCCTTTCTAGTAATATATCTCTATAATACCCACTATGTATTTAACAGGAGATCGTATTCCTTACAAATTTAATACTATCCGGTTATTGCACCATTCTTGTTTAGTTGATCGAGCCATCTAACGACATAACTGATCCCACCAAAACGTCGCGTATTTTATTGTGAAGGTTCACTATGACTATAAGAAATTTATATATAAAAATGTATTTTATTAAATTGTGATTTCTTTGCATAATCATAAAGTTACACTAAAAAAATAATACTAGGATAGTTATTTGGTGAAATACGGCAATATTTAAGTGAAATAATAGTTCGTCAAGAAGGTTATTTTTTAAATACGATCGCCTCGCAAGGTTAATGCAGGGTATCGGGGATCAATCCAGATTCCATCTCTCAAATATTAGCGTATCCAACTGAATTCCTCTCACATGGTTCTTGCATCGTGTTAGCTATCGTACTTAAAAAATCCGCGGAATGAGTATGATGTGCGTACGTAGTAATAGACATATAAGAAAATTATTCAAGAACGACTATTCGAGCTTTCACTAATGAATAAAAATTAATTGGAGACCTCTCCACTCACAATGACTCACAATAAACCTCCCCTAATCCCATAATTTCCTCCATAAAACTCTTAATGGTCATCGAACCAAGAACTTATTAACTAATAAAATAAAGAACCTTTATTCAGAGGTACTTTATAATCCATTTTAATGTTAATTAAAAATTATGTTATTAAATTTCAAAATTTATAAAACATTTCTTTTTTACAGTAAGTAATTTATTACTTATAAGAATATACAGTTATAATTAGGCGTCTTTTAATTATTATTAGAAGTAAGGATAATCATTATAAATATTGCAACAAGGGGTTCTCGAGAAACCTGGTCCTCAAGAAACCCTTATCTTTCTCAACCACATTATTTATAATGACATTACTTCGCTTTTTTATTCGTCGTCGTCTTTGCTCGTTGTTTTCCATTATTTTTTTTTTCTTTATAAATTCTTCGCTTTTATTACGCCCAAGTAAAATTACTTTTTTCTTCTGATGCTTACAAGTTTTCACACTTGCTTGAGTTAGTTATGATACGTTAAAGTTGTTAAGCCATTTTTTTCCTTAAGTTTAGTCATTATTTATTTTTCTCAGTAGACATTTTTATAAGTTTTCGTTTACACTCAATATGATAATAATGGTAATGTAATAGTTTCGAGTTTGTATTCATATACGATATATTTTTAATGGTTTCTACGTAAATAATACGTCATACAATTTTATTATAACTTGTGCTAGAAATTAATAAAATTATTACTTTATGTGTAAAACTTAATACATTAAAACTTCATACATAATTGCTAAAGTAGCTTTTCTTTTTTACTTAATGTAATTATATATTTTACATATTTTTACGAAACTAAATTTAATTTTTTTTAAACTAAACCAAAATTAATTTTAGTTAAAAATTATTAAAAATTAATTTATGCAAGAGTATATTATACTACTAGTCTGTGAAACGAAACTTTTTTTACCGAAACAACAATATTTACATTGTAAATAATAATTTGTAATTAATTTAAATTTAATTTAGATTGTAAAGAAACAGGGTATAGATAACAACAGTAAGAAAGATATAATGATAAAACAGTTTTGCCATCTAGCGGAGCTATAGCTGAATTACAACAAGAATGTTATCTTTAGCGCTCCTCGCAGCAAATAGATGAACTCCCAGCTGTTTTGTTTTGAAAAAACAAATAATGTTTTATCTTTTATACTGTAAAAAAACTCTTTTTTACATTAGGTATAAATATCATTTTACATTCTGTAAAACAGGGACTAAAGTGTACTTAAACTCACTACCAAAAAAAAATTACTATACGATAAAACACTAAAGGCACTGTTAAACGTGTCCCAACTTGGCGCATTAATATGTTTTAGCTTAAAAGCAATTTTGAGTCTGAATTTTTACTTTTTCTCATTTATACCGTACGTATGTAGAAAAAGTATTGTGTTGGCGAATAAATTCCGAAACCGGGATCACACCGGAATTATCCGTTTCAGGTATTTGTATAGCCTTCTAAGTGGTTTTCCCTAAAGTTGTCTGTCTGTGTGAGTGTGTGCGTATGTGTGTGTGTGTGTTTGTTATCATCTTAACGCCCAGTGTATTTATGCCAGAAGGTTGAATCTTCGTACTAAAATCAGTCTACCGCTATAGTTGAGCGTTATATTGAAATTAACATCATAACCCGCAATGATGGAAAAAAATTTCGAAAAATCATAAAACGCGAAAAAATAATGTCATCAGATTGAGATTTAACACACATGTGACTATGTATAAGACTAACAGATGTACTAAGTTGTATCTAATTATTAGCATTAGTTTAAATTCTATCAAATGACTTAAGTACGTTTTTGTAAAAATTAAAAAAAAATAGTAAATAATTCAATCTAGTTGAAATTTGGTACCAAGGTATAGCATTACGTAATAAATAAGAACACAAAGTTTTGTTTCAACATGATAAGTATATCATAAAAGTCAAGCAGCATCGATCATGGTCAGTGCCTGGATGGGTGACCACAGATAATGATATGAATGCATTTACTATCTGAGGACGAGCGAAGTGAGTTCGAAGTAGGGAGGATGAGCGTAGCGAATCCGACTAATGAGAAAAGTTCCGGTAGCCCGTACCCATTTCTTTATAAATAATCTTAAAATCAAGGACGAAGTACCTCCAAACTTATCTTTGCCATATTGGATTAGTTACGCTCATCCTCTAAACATCGAATTCGCTTCGCTCGCCCTCAAAGTATGAATGTCATCTAATTTATATTGCAGTACGTCTTTGAACTGACTTTGCACGTCCTCAGACAGTAAAACAACCGTTTTATTCCCAGTACCCGCCCAGCCAGATACTGACCTCGCAGTAATTTTTATACATATTTATGCTAATTTTTATCACTTCTATATCATTTTCAATTCAACAATACGTATAATATTTATCATAACTAGTAAGTAACAGGCGAAAGTTTTAAAACTAATTTTAATATTAATAACATTTTATTTTAATACATCAACCTAGACATTATTCCCTTCGATTTTGAAGTATAATTGTTTTATAAGGCTTTTTTTTTAAATGATACTCCTCGATTCAGGATAGGTATACTAAATCCGTCAATACATACTTGCATTGCTATACATTATTAAAACTCCATTCACCATACTACTGTTAATTAGCCCAAATAGTAAACTTATCACAGAGTTTCAGCCTAGGTAGACGATAAGGTAAACTAACCATGACCAAGGATTTAATCTAGTAGCTTAATTAATTTTCCCATTTTAGTTGGTGTTATGAAATTATTCGTTTTCATCATCAATTATTTTCGTTATCAAAACGAATTTTCGTTTTCATTATTTTTTCGGTTTCAAATTATAATAATTTTTAACGACATGACTGTCTTACTTATTTGGTCATTATTATATAAAGAATTTTAGATAGAAATATTAAGTTTTATTTATTTTTTATACTTGAGGTTACTTTTTACAAGTTTGTCAATTGTCAAATTTTAATGAAACGAAATATAAAAAACAAAAATTGATGTAATTATTATAGAATAAACAAAGAGCCATTACTTAAATAACAAACTTGATTAAAAACAATAAAAACATAACATTTCACGAGAAACACTAAAATTTAGGTGGGATACAAAGTTTTCAGTAAAATCGTTTAACTGTATTCGACTTCTCAAGCAACAATGTTTTATTCTTTTTTTTGAAAGTTTTTGGTGGAAGTTCACTATTGAAGCTGGTAATTAAAATTATCCCATAAAATTTGGGAACTGATGTATTGTTGAGTCTTCAATATGATTGTTTATTATGTCTATAATCTGTGCATTTAATTGTCGGTTTCTTAATATAATTGAACTCCCCCGCCCCCTCATTCATACTTTGCTTAAACGAACAAACATACACAAAATAGGCTGGAACTTTTTTTTCGATTCTCTGTTTCAGGTTGAAGGCTAGAACTAATCCTGTCTTACATACCTGCATAAGACATTAAAACTCCGTCATAGAATAAGTATACTTGATCAATTGCAGGAGGTATGGTTTTCTAAAAAAGACTCGATCGAATGTATATAGAACTCAATTATCAGTTTCCCCTAATAAAAGCACTTTCCACTTCTCTGACCCCAATTCATCAGCCTATTTCCTTTAGGAATTCGCTAATTATTTATATTTCTTCAATTATACACTATTTACAAACGCTTAGTTAAAAACTAGAAAGGAATCTTAAATAATTTTAACAGCATTTCTAAAGTTACTTGGAAACAACAATTTTTATAAGAATTTTGCTAAAACAGCCCTTCTTAAATATTACTAGTTTTTTTCTAACTTTTTAAACAGAAAGAAAAAAGTGTAAAGCCAGCCATTTTTTCCATTATGGGAATGAAAAAAAATTAATTATACTTTTTTTTCGTAAAGCTGCAATCTGTATTTTAATGTAATATCTTATAACTGAGAAGTAATGTTTTTGTATTCTCCCTCACGTGAATTAAAAGCAATTAATTTTTAAAAAATGTTATTAATTTAATGCCGGATTACACTTTATTTTATTTGGGATGATTTTACATTAATTGCTTTAAAATTAATTAAATCTTTTTAAAAAAAATCTATAAAATATGATTCATGTCAAAGTGAATTTTTCGTTTCTTTTCGCTTGAAATTTTTACGTAAATTGTTATAACTTTAAAATATTGAAAAGAAGAGGCCACCGGCTCTTATGTGACTACATGCGTTCTAAATTTTAAATTGACCGATCAATTTTACCTATGAATTTTCGAAATATTCAAAATCATTATTGTCGGTTAGTGACGTTATAACTATATTATTTGCTGGTTGGTACAACTAGACCTAAACAATCGACTAAAAATGTCTCTACAGGAAATCTGCCAAACTTAAGGCAAAAAAATCAGACTTATATATTAATATTTATATATATATTATATATATTATATATATATATATATATATATATTATATATTATATATTATATTATATTTATATTAAAATCAAATAATAGTAATACAAAATCAGTTAGTTATGAAAAAATCCTAATAACCAAGAAGATTTCTAGAAAGAAATTTCATGAAAATTCTGATTAACTAGTAAGTACTAACTTATCATCAAATTTAAAAGTAAATATAAAACTCGAGGATATATTTATATTTAGAATATATCCCATACCAACTGCTAAAGATATAAGGGAATCTATTAAAGCTACAACTTTAGAGTTTATGCAATGTGTCAAATTGATTACAAAATATATTTCTTATAAAACTATTCAACAGTAGAAGTTTTCAAAACTGATGTCAAAGTTTTCAAAGAAGAGAACATGCCAGTAGGTTGCATTCCACTTCTCTTTAATGGGCAACTAATAAATAGAAGGAATGCAGAATGCAATGAAGTATATGACTATAAAACAGCATGACTAGACTTTAGTTCTATCAAATTGTATTTTTAAAACATGAGATCCGCATAAGAAATAAAATTAACATCATTCAAGTAGAAGTACAAACTTCTAACCCTGACATATTATGCACAAGCAAAATTGGTTAAAGGACAACGAATTATTTTATGTCAAATACCCGGTTATAAATTATCGGCAAGTTATTGTCGGTCTGGTGATTGTGGAGGAGTTGGAATGTATGTCCATAATAGTCTAACTTATAACCTGTTGATCAGTCACTAACAGAAATTATTGTCAATCACTATCCTGCTTGACAATGTAATAAACGTCAGCAATGATGACATAATAGCTGATGCCTGAGTAACTCTTTTAGCCAACCATTACACAATAACTGCAGAGATTAAAATTAATTAATTGTAAACTAAAATCAAATCATAAATTCAAACAAATCTTATCATTGAACTTGGTTCAGAAGTCAAAGATAAATATTCTAATAAGCTAAAAATAAACTAAATAAATAGAAAACAAAGAAGAAAAGAACGCAAAGAACAAAATATAGTGATGATTTTATAGAAAAGTCTGAGAATAAAATGAAAGCGCCATAGAATAAAAGAGGCAACTAAACAACCACATAAAGCATGTCCTATAAAGCCAAGTGATATAAATAATTACTTCAGTATAGTTGGTAAGTTCAACAATATGCTTAGTGAAATGAGGAAGCTATAAATCATCCCCGCTGATCTAATAAAAACAATAATTCTCATTTTTTTCTTTACACCTGTAAGTGAGAGAGATATCTGATATAATTAAGAATTCAGACATATATGGCAAGAACATCCTTGGAATGAGCACTAAGCATAGAGATATTTACTAGAGGGGGCATAGCATATCTTAATACATTGAGACGCTCGAAACATCTTTTCGGGGCTCTCAGGGTCTCTGTGTAATCTCATTGGAAACTCCTTTAAGAGTGAGTTAAGGTTATAATAAGTCGAAGGTAGTCAGGTTATTTTTTCGATGTTTCAAAATTCAACCAATAGGGCCTTTATTGTAATAATATGTATGACAAAAAGAGCCGGGTTTGGATCACACGATTTTAGCGAGTCATATAGCGAAATATTCCGCTATATGACTGTGCCTGAAAGTCAGACTAGGGTTCTTCTTCTTCAACTCTCCGGCACTTTAGAAGATCGTAAGACCGAAAGGTGGTTTTGGTTTTATTATAGGTTTTTTAGAGAGACTTAGGCCCGTATTCAAAGACGTTTCCACATTTTCCTAATTTTTTCCTAACATTTTCCTAACTTTTTTAACTTTTTCCTAACATTTTCCTAACTTTTCCTAAATTCTCCTAACTTTTTTTCCTACATTTTCCTAGCTCCTAGCATTCCTACATTTCCTAACGTTCTCCTATCGTGTTTTAAAAGTCTTTTAGAGGCTTCGCATGATTTTATTTAGTAAGAACCTAAGGTAGTTGTGTCAAAAAGTGATACCATTGTAAGTAACGTAATATATCGCAAAATATCAATGTTATTAACTTATTACCTGGATTTACGACACACTTTGTCATAACAACAATGCGGCCTTCTTTGGCGAATGTTAAATATTTAGAAACTTTATTTACTTATGTTTTCAGTAAACAGTAGAGTTAATACAAATACAATGTTCAATTATTGTAACAGCTTTCATAAATAAAGCAGTATCAAGCGTTTCAAGTTTAAACGTGGACCAGGTTGTACGAATCCAAAGGTGTCTAAATGAAAACCTGTTAATCAGTGCAACACTGTTTTCATTTTGCTAAATCATTTACACAATTTTGTTTTTCGTATTTTGTCATCAAATTCATTTTTGCTTGTGTAAAATTTTTTTGGTATAATAATGGCTGAATTATTCGCACCGGACCAACTGAATTTCCTCTTTGAATCGATAGCCGGCCCCAAACAGACCATATAAAATAAAAAATCTGATTGTGTTAAAAGAATTTCAGGGTAAACTCCCTAATAGTAAGGTAAGTGGATTAACAGTATTATGTAAATTTATGTAGATAGTTATTAATACGACAAAAGTGTGTCGTAAATCCAGGTAATAAGTTAATAACATTGATATTTTGCGATATATTACGTTATTTACAATGGTATCACTTTTTGACTTAACTACCTTAGGTTCTTACTAAAAAAAATCATGCGAAGCCACTAAATGACTTTTAAAACACAGGAACGATCATTTAAATTTCGTGGCTTAAAAACATTTCCCTTACCTAAACCTAAGGTGAGTGTTAGGAGTTAGGAAAATCTTAGGAGAATGTTAGGAAAATGTTAGGAGAATGTTAGGAAAATGTTAGGAAAAGTTAGGAAAAAGTTAGGA
The DNA here is from genome assembly GCA_018340805.1 of Microvelia longipes. Lineage (NCBI taxonomy): Eukaryota > Metazoa > Arthropoda > Insecta > Hemiptera > Veliidae > Microvelia > Microvelia longipes. The sequence continues at coordinate 4,099,810 of JACMZG010000002.1, forward strand.
GAATGTTAGGAAAATGTTAGGAAAACGTCTTTGAATACGGGCCTTAGATGTTGTTATTGGTTACTCAGGAGGTCTTAAAAATACCTGAAACGAGATACCTCCAGAACCAATGCCTCAGTTTTGAATTTGTTTCACTTTTAACCATTACTTTATTGAGGATTTAGGTCTTCCGGTGGTGACCGCGTCAATGTAGATGGATAGGGCCTGCTTCGTCTCCATCTTCAGTTCAGTTTTGTAGAGCATTGTGTTTCTATCCATGATGTCCTACATCCCTGAAGATGCCTCCCACAGTGGAAGCGAAACGTCGGATTCTTCATCTACATTGACGCGGTCACCACCGGAAGACCTTAATCTTCATGACAATAACCGCGGTAGCCTACGCAGTTTATCATTACTTTATTGTACCATTATACAAAGTAATTAACTCATCTCACTGATTTTTGTATAATTTTTGATTGTTGCCTTTTTGTTAAATATATTTCATTTTGCAAATACAATACAATCAATACAACACAATACAATGCAATATACAATGCAAATACAATACAACAACATACAATCCAAATACAATGCAACATACAAAGCAACATACAATGCAAATACAACATACAATGCAATACAACATACATACAACATATAATGCAAATACAACATACAATGCAACATACAATGCAACATACAATGCAAATACAATACAATACTAATCCTAAGAGGAAAAAAAGTGAAAATGCATTTCAATATTTTTAGTGTGCAGTGCAATCAATAACACTTTAAAAATTGAATTATAAGTTTTATGTTAGTAATTAAGAATTATATTGTTCAATAAATTTTAATGCATGCAAGTTATGATTCTTATAGCTTTGAATAATATCTAATTAAAGAAGTTAAAGCAAAAGTAAATATCTATTAAAACCATTAAAAGCTATAAATACCATTATCTCAATGCCGTTAAGCAAACCTGGTGATCCTCTAAATTTTATACACTTTAAAGTTAATTTCAAAATGACTTGTCTTTTAAATGATTATGATTTAAAAGTTAAATATTAACTTATTTCGGAGGTGTTTGCAGGGCAAAGAAAAGTGGGGTGTTAATTGAACAAGTTCTGTCTTTAGATTTATGTCCGGGAGAGATATAGATGAGAAAGTTTTAAGATTTTCAGTAATTAAGTTTATTTAGAAGGTATATTACGGCTTCTAAGTGATTAACTCGTCCCGCATTGAGCATATCAGCGGCTTATGTGACTTTTTGAAATATCATTAGTTTGAGGTAAAATTCAGAACGACAAAGTTAATGTTTTCGTCGGAAAAGTTTGAAAACTAAGTTTTTCATTTTAAATTAAACATTTGACAAAAGTATATAGTTATAGCTTTTATTAGAAGGTATAAAGTATATATATGATTACATTATAATGTTGTAGGTATTGTAAGAAGACTTTGGATGTATTAATAAAATTAATATGTATGTTAAAAAATAGCGATAGAACAACCGGTTTTAAATGCAACTGTTTCAAGAAGGTATTGAACAGAATTAATTATAATTTGAAAATTAAGGAGATTGAAAACTTAAGTAGCGTTTGGATAAATGAAGCATGTAAATAACAGAATTTTCTTTAAAAAAATTCTGTTGAAGGAATAAAGAAAATCGATAACAGAATACCTCGGAACTTTTTCTCACCTATCGGATTCGCTACGGACATCCTCACTGATTCGGACTCGCTTCGCTTGTCATGAGATAGTAAGTACATCCGTTTCATTACCAGTGGTCACTCATCCTCGCTCGATGCGTGACCAAGCGGGACTCGATGCTGGCTAACTTTAGTGGCCCGACAAAACTGTGGATATACTTGGCGTGGTAACCGGATAAAATGCACCCTCTGATAAAATGTACTCGGGTTAAAATAACAGTGACTCTACCTGACAGACCCCAAGTTTTATTACCTCACTAAAATCATTGTAATGTCCAAATTTATTATTAATACAATTTAATATTTATTTTTTAAACAGCGAAAATTTATAGAGCTATCAAGGGTTAAATACATAGCACATTTGTAAAATAGTTAAGTTTTATTCAGACTGGTAAAAATAAAATTATTATTAATGAATTTCACAGTTAAGACAAATATAGATTATTTTTTGGTTTTGATGATTTTTAAAGAACTTATAAATGTCATTAGAAAGTTGTTTTGTTTTTTATTTAAACAAAAAAGCACCAGAAGGAAGTTGTGTAACAAAGCTTTGATCGTCGGCTACCTTTTGCTATTAATTTATTTCCTTCGTTTTTGATAATAGGTTCAACCTAAAATATGCATTCTAAATATTCTTTGAACTGTATATTTAAGAGAATATAAGGAACTCTTATGACTGTTACTTCTTCAACACATGTAAATGTTTAATCAAAATAAACAATATTATAAGAATTTTATAATATTGTTTTTTATTAATAGTTTTTTCAACTATTTAAAAATCACTGAAATCTTCATAAATTAATTATTAATAAATTATCATTTAACCAACTTATTTTAACATCTTAATAGCGAAAGAAATATCGCTAAAAATACAAAGATAAGAAGGAATAAAAATATGAACCGATATAAAGAATAAACCAAGTGAGATTGTTTTTTTTTTTTATAAAAACAAAACAATAGACTGAGACAAATGTGCCCCTGAGGACTGGGGTTCGGATCTCATGAAAGTTTTTCACCCCACTTAGCTTTGTGATGAAAACCTCAGCTACATTTTTATCACTCAGATTAGGAATGTCTATAAATATTTGATCATTCAAATCTATCTGTCTGGGTTTTTATTTTCAAATTTATCTCTTTTAAAAAGGTATATTATAGAATAAAAATGCAAATCGGGTACGGGGTATTCCTGTACTTCACATCTCAACTTTAAACACTGTTCGCTCGTGCATTGAATGTCAGGTGTATTTTAGCTTAATTAGGTATTAATTTGGTCTTGCAACATTCCTCGGAAAATAAAGGACGTAATGACTGCATTTGTTAACTGCTCGCAAAATTTGTTTACACCTTATATATGTTAATATATATATATATATATATATATATATATATATATATATATATATATATATATTATATATATTATATAACTTACAGATGGTGAAAGAAAAGAGAGTGCGTGGGTATGACGCGTCTTCTATACAATTTAACTTTTAAATATGCTACGAAAAAGTATCATTTTGGGCTTGAAGATTTTTTTTCCAAAGAAAATTCACCAATGATGCATTAGAATACGTAATGCACCAACTTGATATTATACATTAAATATTTTAAAAGTTAATGTTGTTAAAGTTAATTAGATCAAAATCATTTTTTTAAATATTAATCAATGTAGTTCTTTTTCCCTCAGTTTTAATTAAAAACATAACTTTGAACTGTAATTCTGATAAATTATGTAATTATTTCTGAAAAATTAAATTTTCTTTTAAAATCATATTAAATCTTATTCTGTTGGAAAAGTTAAAAACAGAAACAAACTATAATATGAGGAGAAAGTTTTGTACGTCTAAAGTAATGAAAATGTTGCTTATAAACAGCTTGATTAGTCAAGATTAGGCAACAAAGTGAGAGATGTGGAAGCCATCTTTAGAGTAGAAGTAGGTTAGAGTAGTATCCTAGGAGAGAGGATTTCTCAACTGTAAGAAAGATACTTTTGGTTCAAGTTTTCGTTTAACATGTTAAGGATGTAGACAGCGTTGCTGCTTCGTCTCGTTAACTTCTCCTTATCAGTGGTTAAGGGGAAGTTAGGGGGCCCTTATCTACATACCAGCCCTTAGGCACCCTCATCAATTAGTACCCTCTGATTCTCTTTAAGATTACACTTATATGTACCAACTCAAATATTACCTACAATCTTGTGGCTTTCCAATCAACACTTCATGAATAGGGAAAATCCCCCCAAAAAGCATTGTGTATCGTGAATTCCATCTGCAATTAGGTAGTTAGTACGGTTTTCGGATGGAAACTTTGTTGTTAGATTGTTTGTTTCAGCTTTATCTCGGTTCGGCCTAGTTCTTGGCTATTGTTTCTTAACTAGAAAGTCTTTCTATCGACTTTTATTTTATTGTATCAACTAATAGAGTGGATTTGATTCTTTCCCCGCTAACTTTTCTGTTAACTATAGATTCTTTCCGAGACAAAAACTTCGTTAAGTTAAAATCATTTATTGACAATAATCTGATTTAGTTCTACTGTTGAGGTTTGAAATTAATTTTGTGTAAAATTAATTAGGAACTGAAAACTAAAGAAAATACTTCAATTTACCATTCAAAAAACAAACAAAGAAATTGGGTACAGTGTAACACGAAATTTTAATCGTAAGATAAGATTCGCTACGATTATTTTCACTTAGTACTCGTCCTTAGAATATAAAAGCAGCAAATTAATATTTTAGTGCGTCTTCGGTCTCACTTCACTTATCCTCAAAAAAAATATCCATTTTATTTCCCACGCTCACCCATCTAGATACTGACCTCTCTCGATGGTGCTTAGCAAATTTGATCCGAAAAAATCCGCTGGGATACAAGAGATTTGCTACAAGGGATACGCTTGTAAAAATTTTAACCCAATTGTTTAATTTTTCAATTTTCCGAACACGTGTACATTACATGTTATTCGATAAAATTCAACTAAGTCTGATAATGAGATGAAATTTGACACATTTTCTAGTCTTATATATGACAATATGCGGTCTAAATTTCAAATTGATCCAACCATGTTTCGTTTTGCTATGCTTGGCAAAGAAGCTCCTACATCAATTCAAGCATTTAACAAAATACATTTTTACTTTTCCTCATTTATACTCTAGGCATATAGGAAAAGTATTGTGTTTGCAAAAAAACGTAATAAAACCGTAATTATCCATTTCAGGTGTTTTTAAGGCCTCCTGAGTGGTTTTCTCAACGGTGTCTGTCTGTATGTGTGTGTGCGTCTGTTATCATCGTAGCTCTTAGTGTATTTATGCTAGAGAGTTGAAACTTTGTACAAAAACCAATCTACCGCTGCAGTTGTGCTTTTCGAAAAATATTTTTTATGACGTTATTAACCCGCAAAAATGACTCAGCGAAAATTTCGAAAAATCATAGAACATGGAAAAAATTATGTGATCCGCTTAAAATTTAGCACACGTGCAGCCACATATAAGACTAACATACGTGGCAAGTTTCAATTAATTGTCAGCATTAGTTCAATTTTTATCAAATGACTTGTGTACATTTTAAAAAAATATGAAAAATCCAGAGAATGATTTACTTGAGTTGAAAAAATACACAGAACAAGTGTATAACTTTACACATTAAATTGTACACAAAGTTTCTTTCAAAAGACAGTATATATATATATATATATATATATTATATATAATATATATTATATATATATATATATATATATTATATATATATATATATAGTTTTGGATAAATCATAAAAGTTAATTAGCATTGAGCGTGATCAGTGCTGTATGGACAACCGCTGAGAATGAAAAGGATGCATTTACTATTTCAGATATGATGCTGTATAAATTTAGTGAATTGTTTATTCTGAGCCCGAAGCAGAGAGGATAAGCGTAGCGAATCCGATGTGATGAGGAAAAGTTGCGAGGTACCCCGTACCCGATTTTTAAATTTGCTTTTTATGTATGGTGTAAAATTGTATTCTCAAAAATTAATAATACTTTTTTTAATCAAGTTAATTATTGGTAAAATAAATATGAATTAAATTAAAAATATAATTAATTAATTTAATGTAACGAGTTAATTTTAAATCTATAAAATCGTATTAAATTCAAACCTTCAATATATTTATTTGAAATTTTTTGGGTCCTGAATTTTGAATCGCGTTGATCTTGTAATTTAATTTATAGTGATGTTAATTAAATCAAGCAAATGCCACCTACATGAAAATATTTTTCATTTATAATAATATTATATATTTTGTTTATTCCACACACTTAGCAAGGTAGCATATGTACCATCGTTTAATTAATAGGGCAATTGGAAATTGTTCAAACAAATAAAACTTCAATTTTTAAATAATAAATAAATACAATGACAGAGAGCCATTACTTAAATTTCAAAATGTCAAATACCTATAATCCATATGAGGTTTATTACTATTAATATCTGCATATAATAAAATGGAATCAGTTTAAGTATTTGTTAATTTTCCAAACTCACTCGCAGGTATATAGGAAAAGTATTGTTTTCATTCTAAAAATTTATTACTGAGACTTAACCGGAAAATCATCTATTTTTTACGACGTCCTTAGTGATTCCATCATACTGTCTGTGTCTGTCTACGCATAACTTCCTCTTCGTTCAAGTATAAGAGATTTTAAACGATAAAGTAAGGGCACTTTTGAGGAAAATAAAATTTAAAGTTTAGTTTGTAATTATGACTATATTTCGCCTTCTCCTCAAGGCATATTCATGTCTGTAAGTATAAAAATAAATATTAGGTATTAATAAGGATTAATTAAAAATTAAACAAACGAATCAAATTGAATTAACTTAAGTATAAACAATTATAAAGAAAAACATACTCTTAGTAATTACATCGATTAATCAGTTTTAAGTAAGCCAAAGGCTATTGTCAACAATTAAAAAAATTTTTTAAAAAATACAACTACATAACTAAAGCACTAAATACAGTATGGATACATATAACAAAGATATAAATTAAAGGAATGAAAGAAATGATAAACTTTAAAAAAGAAAGGAGTAGGGGCTATAGGTAAAGGAAAGACTAGATAAGAAGGGTTAATCTAATTACTATTGGTTGGATTAAATATTACTCAAGATTCCACTATAAAACTTATTTAAATCTCTATATCTTTTTAAAATTTATACTTTCTTTCTCCTTGGTTATATGTAGAGCTTCTAATAAAAGTCTCTTAGAGTGGTTCTTCTCATGATCTAATATTATAGGATCATTAAGATCCTATTGCAAATTGCAAATTGATGGACTCCCTATGGGGGGTAGTATGTCTGTGAATTTAAGTGGACTGTTCGTAAATCATGTATTAAATGAAATCCTATCCAAAATATTTATAAACCTAAATTTATTTGTAAATACATAGACGACTTATTTTCTTAGTAATTAAAAAGGAATATATTGAGCCTTTAAAACAAGAACTTAATAACTTTTACAAAGGGTTCGAGTTTACAGTTGAATTTGAGGTTGATAATCAATTAACTTTTTTAGATGTAACAGTTATCAAACTACCTACTGGGGAATTAAAAACTAAATGGGTAAATAAACCAGTTAAAGGTAGTAGATTTTTAAATTATAAATCAAACCACCCTCCTAATCAGATTAAGAATACTGCCCATAATTTAATAAAAAGAGCCATTTCCCTCACAGATTCTCAATATATTCCTGAGATAAAAACCACTGTATTCAGGAAATTACTTGATAACTTTTATCCTTTAAAATTAATAAGATCACTATGGTATTCATCTATAACTCCTAACCTAAATTCTTCCAATAATTCAACCTCTAATAATTCCCAACCTCCTAGTGTTCAGTCTTGTAAATTCTCTAGTCTTACATATATAAAAGGTCTATCCCAAATTATAACTAACTCATTTAAAACTTACGATTCCATGAACTTAAATTTGGTCTTAAATCTATAAATAAAAGTAGGAGATCACTGTTTCAGCAGATTAAAGATAAATTACTGTAGATGATACTATGGGCTTCGTGTACAAGGTGAATTGTAATGATTGTCCAGCCACCTATATAGGTGAATCTAAACAAACATGGACCAATAGAAAAGCAGGACATAATAATAAAACAGTTGACACAGCCTTAGCTATCCATTGTAGAAATAAGAACCATTCTTTTAATCTTAATGATCCTATAATATTAGATCATGAGAAGAACCACTCTAAGAGACTTTTATTAGAAGCTCTACATATAACCAAGGAGAAAGAAAGTATAAATTTTAAAAAAGATAGTAGAGATTTAAATAAGTTTTATAGTGGAATCTTGAGTAATATTTAATCCAACCAATAGTAATTAGATTAACCCTTCTTATCTAGTCTTTCCTTTACCTATAGCCCCTACTCCTTTCTTTTTTAAAGTTATCATTTCTTTCATTCCTTTAATTTATATCTTGTTATATGTATCCATACTGTATTTAGTGCTTTAGTTATGTAGTTGTATTTTTTAAAAAATTTTTTTAATTGTTGACAATAGCCTTTGGCTTACTTAAAACTGATTTAATCGATGTAATTACTAAGAGGTATGTTTTTCTTTATAATTGTTTATACTTAAGTTAATTCAATTTGATTTAGTTTTGTTTAATTTTTAATTAATCCTTATTAATACCTAATATTTATTTTTATACTTACAGACATGAATATGCCTTGAGGAGAAGGCGAAATATAGTCATAATTACAAACTAAACTTTAAATTTTATTTTCCTCAAAAGTGCCCTTACTTTATCATTGAATATAATGAGGAACAATAAGGAGGATTCAACTCTTAAGAGATTTTAAACTTTGCACAAAAGTTAGACCTTAGTGACTTCTTAAAGCGCAGTGGAGTAATATTCAATATACAAAAAAACCAACACGTCTCTCCACAAAAGAATTTATTCAATAAAAGCAGAGCCGGCTTTCGGCAATAATGCCATCAACAGTGCCTAAAAACAAGTAAACAAAGATCTAATAACAATAATAAAGGTAAATAAAAGGCCAAATTAAAGGTCAAATTTAAGGTCTAATTTAAAGGTTAATAAAAGTCAAAAGATATGACAGGTGAATTGTTTGAATGATAAGAGTGACGGAGGGGGATCAGTGATCATTCAAGCCCTAGCCTATCATACCCATCCCTCTTCAGTCAGGCTTCAGTCTTTGGATAGTCTGTTAGACGCCTGCACTCAACTCACCGGTAATTAATTAATTTATTTATTCTCCTTTTTATATATTTATTGATTTATTTCTTTGTTTTTTATCTTTTGACTTTTATTAACCTTTAAATTGTATGTATTGTTATTAGATCTTTGTTTACTTGTTTTTAGGCACTGTTGATGGCATTATTCTCGAAAGCCGGCTTTGCTTTTACTTAATAAATTCTTTTGTAGAGAGACGTGTTGGTTTTTTGTATATAAGACTTAAGATTTAGTTGTAGTTCTTGGGTGATTTAAGTTATTAACACTCAAAAATTCATGAAAAAGTGATAACTTGACCAATCGGGTTGAAATTTTACACAATTTAATTTTTTCTGGATTTTCTTAATTTGCACGTGGTCACCACTATAATGTATAAACGTTCATAAGCATATCCGCGAAAGCTAACGCATTTTACTATCTATATTATTGTTGTATAATTGTATTAATTATAAATCCTTTTTGACTAAACTTTTATAAGTGGCTGTATAAACAACAATTGATACAGAAACAGATTATTTACTTGAGCAATAAGAAACATATATTCATACAGCGTAAGTATTATAACATAACATATAAAGATTTTATAGCACAATACGTGTATTTAATAGCTTCACGTATAAAGCTAGTAAAAAACATAAAAAAATTAGAGGTGAAAATATGTTATCATAAAGGATAAAAACATAAACTTAAAACGTTGAAAAATTATAATAACAAAACAAAAAGAAGAAAAGACGAATAAAGCCTACTAAGTACGGTAATTGTGTGTTGGTGTGTATGACAGGTTTACAGGGAAAAAAGTATACCTGTGTTAGTGTTGAATAAGTGTAGGTGAAGCTAAGTGTTTGAGTGTTTTCATTCGTTCCTTTTAGACGAATCAAGTGCTTAGAATGAACAGTCGTTTTTGCGATGTGTGGAATAATATAAACAATGCTTGTTTTGTAAACGTTTTCTTTAAATAAGAGAAAACAAGAAATTAAATGGAATTGTTGTAACTAAAATCATTACAAATTTTATAAACTGAAGAACTAATTAACTCAATACTTATAATAAAGAATTATCAAATTTACCACAATACTTGAAAAAAACATTTTTTTCTATTTACCTTCTGTAATATGAGAGGAAAAATAAAATAAAAAAATTATATTTCATAACAAAAACTTAGTAGAATATATGTTCAAATACGCTAATGAAAAATATGTTTCCTAGTTCTTTACTTTAAAGATCTTTACAGCCTCTCAGCCATACTACAATGCCAGTTTTGGTTGGGGGTTGTTTGTCGGTCAGGTCGGCAGGCCAGTAGTGAGCCAAAACTCGTGGGGGAGGGAAATAGCCCCTGGGAGGGGCCAAATCGGCACTTATTTACTTGGTTCCCAACCTCGATTTATCTGAAAAAATCGAGTGGATTTGGGTATAGGAACTAGGAGGTCTGTCTAATCTCCATTAAAATCTCTTAGTTTTAAGACTTTAAGAAATCTCAAGTTTTTTGCTATGAGAACAAAAATATTTTGTAATTTTCCTTTCAAGTAAATTCAATTCAATTTTATGTTGGGAACCAAGGGTACTTTCGCACTATATCATCTTATTCACTTGATTATCAAAATTTTCTTTTCCCCCCTTCTCAACACCATACAAAAGCCCCATTGCTTTTCAACCCCCCATTAAGATTGTTTAAGAATTTCTTTTATATGATTTAGTAAATATATTGTCGGTTCCCAAGTGAATAATTGCCCTATATCGCCATCTTTACTTGGGTCCCAACTGTATGTTGGGAACCAAGTAAATAAGTACCGCGAAATCAACACATCTACAAGGAAATTCACAAAATCTACTGCGTCAGAGAGAGCGAAATCATTTATAGAAAAGGGGGGGGGGGCGATGCCCCCGGCCCCTACCTGGCTACGGGGCTGCAGGTCGGTACATGTCTTAAATAAACTGGCGGCGCGTGAAGTCCTTTAACTTAACATACTCACTCTATGAAGGAAGTAAGTAAAGTCCTTTATTAGTAGACTGCATACTAGAGTTTGAACTAGTGGTTCCCCTCCCCCTAGAATATTATCTACATCTACTAGATACTCTATTAATGCTATTAGTGTTATATCAGATAGTTTACCGTTTGTAATTAGACTAACAGTGTAATTTAATAGTCAGTGCTGGCTTTTGAAATATTCACCTCTTTAATTCATCAAACTATATAAACACATTTGTTTTCTAAAGAAATGGAAAAGTCTTTATCGAACACAATGAATATAAACATTTAATCTTTTCACTCGAAGAATGGTTTTTATAGAGAATTATGGAAGAAGAAACAACAGAGATAATATTATTTAACGATGATAATACTTTCTCTGACTTCCTCCACGACTCTGTAAAATAGCGGGTAAATAAAAAATTCTTACAATTAAGTCTACATACCGAGCGAATTTCCTTTAACACATGTATCCGTGCCTAACAACTCATGCTTCATGCTTAGCTCTCCAGTCTATGGTTTATACCTTGATTGGTGGCATTGCTATTCGTTTCTCATTTTTCTGAAACTTTTCAAAGGAAAAGAACATATTTATCTTATTGGCACATATTTAAACTAGTGGTACACACCATTATTCCCAAATAATTTATTATTTAAAGCTCAGTTAATCAGATGTGACAAGAGGCTGAACGCCCATGATGGTTTAAAACTTGGCTTAAGTGACAGCCATTTATTTATTTATTTAATATAAACATTGGAATCGTCTATGAAATTCGCTTAACAAAATTAAAACCTAATATACAACTCTGTACGTTAAATACAAAAACGAAGTTAAATTTATATTTCAGCAATGCTTATGATTATATCGTTCGACTAACATAACAATATGTAAACAAATCACGTTTATATTTTGGTAATTTGCCAACATCGTAGCAGTATGCCACTTAATTAACTACTTATACGACAAACTGATACAGAAAACAACGATCGGGGGATCGAAGCAGCCTCCTGTTTGTTGTTTATCACAATACAAACTAAAATCAATGATTTATTAATATTTAATTCTTTATCATTAAATATTAATGAAGTATATTTGGTTGCGATTTTGGAATTTCTAGTAAAAATTTGTAAACATATTCATCGAAGCAGTGACTTTTGCAAGATTATTACGAATTTAGCTTTACAAAATTGTAACAATTTCGTACTGCTTGAGATGTGAATCTATAGAAGAAAAAGCAGAAGCGTTGTGACCCATTAAGTTAGCTATAAAATACAGTATTTTTTTATATCTTGACTTTTTTACAGCCTATATAATGGCTTGTCACGATACTATCTGAGACTTTGTAAGAGATTCCTCTCTAACTTGTAACTCCTTCAACTTTTTCACAACAATTTTTTTCTAAAAGATTTTTTTCAACCCCCTCCAGAACAATTTAATACAACTGTTAGCGGTAGCCTCCACAGACAAGACTGATAAGACAGTTTTTCAAGACAAGAAAAAAAGTTTTTTTCTTTTAATAATTTAACAAAACATACTCCTAACATGTGTTATTTTTCACTGGTTCTTATTCTTGATTTTTTTCTCTTTAATATTTCTTATGTTATAATTTTTACGTGTAACTTATTCTAACATAATTTCAACCATTCGAAACATTTTGAACAGTTAGACCTGGTAAAGAAACATTATTAAAAAAGTTAGATAAAAAAAGGCCTTCTCATTTTTACATTTTAGCAATACACACTCACAAACACACACATATATACAATATATATATATATATATATATATATATATATATATATATATATATATATATATATATATTTATATTATATTATATATATATATATATAATATATATATATATATATATATATATATATATATATATATTATTTTATGCCAATTACATAATTCATATACATATATCTGACCGTGTGTATAAATGTTATATTTATATAAAAATTTATATAAATTACAATAAACTAGCTCCATAATAATATCACTGATACATTTATTTACCAGATTAAATTTTTACCAACTGAGAAAACTTTAACATTTAATTAATATAAATTAAAGAGGGAAAAAGAGATGTTGTAATTTGGTGGAGATTATTTCCAGAAAATTAATGCATTTTGATTATACATCGGTCGGTTGGGCATTATTCATAGCCTGGTCTAAAACTCCCCTCTCAAGCACTACTTTAGCTTGATGCTGCTCTTGCTTAACTGGGAGTATCATTATTTCTAAAATATATGGCTTGCGGCCCACACAACTCATAAATCTTTTTTTAACTTAAAGCTAAACTCTTAAACATGAACTTTTTCGCTTCATTCTTGGCTTTTAAAGATTGCTTCTCTTATTTATACTTAATTTTTATAAAAAAAAATAATAAAATGATTATTCAGTTATGTTATTTTTTTTTCTTTATCCCCTCATACTTTTAAAAATAAATTGACAATATTTAACATTGAAAATGAATTTGTAAATGACAGTAACTCTTTTCAAATATGCATGCGAATCTTTATAAACACTTACGTTCATCCATCTTATCTTAAGGTTAATAAATGAAAATAGAGAGAGTTTATATCAGGAAAGACATTTACAAGAGGTCACAATAGAAGATGTTAAAATAAAGAAGGTTATTAATTTATTTATATGTATATTATTATTAGAAGTAATAATAGGGTGGGGGAGGCAAAACCAGGCAAATAGACCACGTTATTGGGCCCTTCTTGCCAGCCCCGATTCCATAGCCTACACCATCTCTACCAATAATCTCCTGGAAAGGTTGATATATTGGAGGATATCTCTCCGACTAAGAGAAGAAAGTTCCTCTTCATACAAGAGGCCAAACATCAAATATGCGGGTACAAAGAGAATCATAGGCTTCACTCTCTGCAAGCAGGTCAAAGGCTGTCTCCTCATAATGACGACACATGTGAGAGCCTCTGAAATGTTGCAAGAAGTATTAAAATGTTTAGTCAATCTCCAGTAACCGGTCAAAACACTAACTAGGTTCCAAAGACAAGGCTTGAAGAGGTTAATTAGACAATTTGTATTTTTTACAATTGGCTCTGTAATGAATGCTTTTTGCTTAACCTGAAAAAGCATGCCAGTTAAGTTTTAGGTTGTTTATTAACCAGCTATCTCATTATATGTACATTATAATTGTATACTGAAAATGTTTAGCTTAATATAAAACTTGAAGAGAAGGTAGGCAAATATCATAGAAAGAGAGATAGCTCTATTCTAACCTAATTAGAAAAAATAGTGTGACCACTAATTTACGTACAAAAAGTTTAAAAATCCTACACCGTGGGCATCTACAAGAACTCTGCAAGAAAACTCAATATATAAAACATTTACAGGTCAAATCAAAAAAACTTATAACATAAAAAGCAGATCCTAACTTGAATAAAATGTTTTTGTCAAGAGTGAGGCAATTTAAAGTTATATAAACTTTGAAGCGGATACTTAAAAAGGCCAAGGACCTACTAAATTCAGCATACTCCTCCTTGCTAAATAAAGAACAGTTTTAAATGTAAATTTTTAAACTAGTATAGAGGGACCTACGTGAGAGACTTTTAAAGCTAAAAGACTTGGAATGAAAAGCGACACAATAAAACCATCTTGAATATTTTATCGTCAGTATCCAGATATTTTAAATTAATTCTTAATCACTACTTTAGAAAAAGATTATTTATAATTTAGTTGCAACTTAAATACTTAGAATAATATTATAGATTAAACAAAAAATAGGTTTATAACAAAAAGACAGCAATCCAAAAATAGTTAACACAACTACCTTGCTTTTAACCAGGGATCATGGAATCCTGGTCGTCATCAGGGTAAATAGATTAATTAAAACATAAATAATAAGACTATAAATTAAAACTAAAGTAAACCGACAAATATAAGCATTATTTGATTATTTAAATGTTGGCTTACTTTAGTTTTAATTTATGGTGTTGTTGTTTATGATTTAATAAATCTATTTACCCGACCAGCATCACCGGTTAAAAGCTCCGTAGTTGTTTTTTAACTGTTTTGTGACTGCTGTCTTCATTTCACCTTTTTCTCCTCATTATAATTTAACTTAAAAGAAGATTATTTATAAAATATTTTTAATCATATGAATGTAAAATATTAGTACTCAACTCCTTGTAAAATTTGTTTATTGGCAAGAAAAAAATCAATTTTACTATTAATTCAGCAAATAATTTATTGTTAAAGAAATTGATAAGCGTTACATTGATATTTATAAATTTGTTAAGTTGTACTACTAGCTATACTAAAAATTAAACTAAAAAGTTAAGTGAAAATTAGAATATAGGGTAACTAAGCAATCGTTCTAAAAAATTGCCCGGCTTGTTACACTAAGTTTTTACTTAAGTTCGCCCTACACTAAGTTTTTTTTTTTATTTCAGAAATGTTGTTTTCACATTGTTTTTAAGAAAATAATAAATGTATTCACACCAAGTTTTACTTCTATAAGACATTCAACAGTCTATAATGTAAATTTTATTATAATGTACAAGATTACTGAAATGATGAATATAAAAATTAAGAAAATGAATAATATATATAAAGATTACTGTTTAAGAATATGATAATGTATAAAGATTACTGCTTTGAGAGAATATTGAATATACTAAAGATTACTGTTTTAAGATAATTATGAATATGTAAATTGCTGTTTTAAGAAAATGATAAATATATAAAGATTACTGTTTTAAGAATATGATGAATGTATAAAGATTACTGTTTTAAGAGAATAATAAATGTATAAAGACTATATTACGACTTTATTAGATAAATAAAGACTACAGTTGAGAATCAATTTAATATATTTAACATAAAGAACTTATTTAAAAGTTCTTCCTTCAGGAATAACGTTTTAAAATTTTTCATAATGGAATATTGTATTTCAATTTCTTTCTTTAGAAAAATTACATTAATTTTATTCCTTCTTAAGTAGTTTTAAAATTATTCTCTAGGGAATATTATTTCTTTTCATTATTCAGGAAAAGTATTTTTTTTGCACTACAAATCTGAATCTGGCATTTCAAATAAATTATCCATTTCAGGTATTTTTAAAACCTTTGTGGTTTTTACCAAGTTGTCTGTCTGCATGTGTGTGTGTTAATATTTAGCTTAGAGTGTGTTTACGCCAGAAAGTTGAAATTTGTTTTGTAAATAAATCTTTAGGTCTAGTTGTTCTTTCCAAGAACAACTAGTTTTTTACAGGCATTATTATTGACTGTACAAAATCAAAAATTAGCTAAAAAATGGAAAAATGTTTGTATCAATTTCAAATTCGGTAGGCATTTATAGTACCCATCCTAAATATCCTTTATTTTTTATAGCACTGACACGAGTTTAATAACATTATCAGCATTGGTTCACTTTTTTACAAAGTGATATAAATAAGTTTCATGAAATAATCTAAAAATAATCCAATGGAGTTGAAATGTAGCACAAAAAATTAAGTAAGTACTTAATAAATAAGTATAGTAAATTTTATTACAATATGGTTCGAATTTTTATGGTTTTTGTGAGATCACTAATGTTGAGCAGTATTAATCAAGGTCAGTACCTGGAAGTGTTTTCGCTGGGATTATACTCGATCAGGACGAGTGGAAGCAAGCCCGAAGACGTACTTCAAAATAAATTAGGTGATTTCCATATCCAAAGGAAATTCGATAGCGTAGCAAATTCGATGCGGCGAGGAAAAGTTCCGAGGTATTCCTGACCGGATTTTTTGAAATCTTTCTGTATTCTTTACTGATTATTATCTAAATATTTTTATTCGATTGTTATCTAGGAGTTCTTCATAATATTTATCCATACACTCATATCACTCCAATATATTCATTACGTTAATTGATTTCCAACATTAGTCATTAAAAAACTTGAGATTAAAAGGCTTTTCATTTTATATCTATTTTTTACGTTTTCTTTTTTTTAAGATAATTTTTTTAATGAAAACAGCATGACGGAAATTGCAGGTCGAGTGTTTCCTTATTTGTTACTAACCATAAAATAGTCTCGTATTGGAAATAATTCCAAACAAAGTTTGTCTTTCAAGGTTTTAAATGTATTTGTCCTTAAGATAAAATGTAATATATTAAATGCTCTTTTTCTTTTTGCTTTAGTATACAGGGAATGAATGTAATTAATGTTTGTTCTTAAAGGTTATTGTAGTCCGACATTACTTCAGGTTTTTAATACATGTATAGTCTAGTTTTACACCACGAGCTAGCAATAAAATGTTGCATCTGACCAAGGAACTTATATAAAAGGGAAGGAACATATCAGGGCTTCACGAAGTAAATAGATGTCGCCTATCCCCACCATTACTCCCTCGGACACTCGTAGCACTACTACATCCTTTCTATCATCTGGTTAAAAACAAGTCGAGTAAAGTTTAAGTTCTTTATTATAGTTTAGTACTTAACTGTACATATTTAATGTTATTCTTATCTTATTTAAGATTATAAAGTTATGAGTACTAAGAAAAACCCTACTAGAATCAAAGCCTGTTGACATTAAGCGAGTTAGATCTTAAAAGTGAAAAAAAAAACTTTATGCGCTTCTCCAATACTTTTAAACTCTATATGGGAAAAGATTTCTCATGCCCATCAATTTTCCTTTAAAACAGTGGCGACACTTTTTGGCCATTTTGCTCCCCCTTGTACATTGACATAAAATTTTTATTAAAGGTCCTCATGCCAAGCTGTTAAACAAGTCAAGATGAGTGGCCAAGATAAGTAATAAACACCTAAGTCTAGTAGATGACTTAATAAATGATCATTGTCACTTAAAGAAACATATGCACTCTATAGCTTTGTGGCTTTTCCTTTAAATCAGCAATAGACATCTTGTTTAAATAAGAAGCCATTGTATTTATATTTTGTTTTTTGGGAAAGCTATCTTAAATAGAGTAGAAGACCAAAATAAGGGATTATTGACAAAAATCATAGAACTAATCAAAGTAAAGTAATTCTCCCTAGACGAAGTAACAGGGAGATTATTCAAAAAAATTTAAGTCTAGGAGCATGGACATTACACATACTCTTGCAATAGTAATATCAAATAAATAATAATAATAAAATAATAGTAATAAAATAGTAATAATTTTTTAACGGACGTTGCGCAAATTCTAATGCATATAGTTGGTGGTGTTCAGTGGGTTTACTAGCAATAAGGAAATACTATTATCGCAAACCAAGGCGGGTGTTACTTTATAGAGGACTGAAAATAAACACACGGAAAAATAAACGCGGAAAATAAACTAATAAAATAATATTAGATAGAAAATTTCATTAATAAAATAATTTAAGCCTGAATAATGTGGAAGATTGTACCTGATTTCTGAGGTGATTATGGAGAGAGCACCAGTGACGTCCTTGCTGCATAAAAGGTTGAGCAGGGTTTTTGGGTGTCTTTAGATCTATAATACCAAAAATAACAAATGTAGGCGGTAGAACCTGGTTTCACGTTCGAAAAACTGGTTTAGGTTTAAATAGCGGATTAGTTAGCGGTTGCGTTAGTACAAAGCATAGCGGCGAGACGGAAGTGGATAGGCAACTCCCTCAAACTATAAGTATAATTACGCACTAGGCGGCGCTAGTGGTGACCTGAAGGCGGGAAACATCTTTAAGATAATATCTTCTTATATATATCATCTTCTTATATCTTCTTATATATAACATCTTCTTATATATATATATATCATCTTTAAGATAATATGATATATTATATCAGGCAAAAATATACATATAAATAATAATCGTATAAAGATAATTTATAAAAATAAACAAAATTATACATAAAATCCTTCAATAGTGCTTGCATGCAGTTGTATGTTTGTGTGTTTACTTGAAATACTCAAACCGAAGTTTTCAATCCGCTAAATGTATAATTTTTAGAAGAAGGTTCATCTTTAAAAGTCACACTTGTTTATTTACCGAAAAACACGAGTTTTTCCTTTAAATCAAGCGGAAATATTCAGACAAGTGACAATTCTTGGATTTAAAGGTTTTACTACAACACATTTCATTCTTGATATTTATAGTCTATTGGAAAAAAATTCAAGTTTAACATAAAAAAAAAATTAGTTTGTACTGAAGATTAAGCATATATGTTAGATTAAAACAACATGGTTTACCGACAAAAACAAAGATTTTTGACTTAGATTAAAAAAAAATCTAAACAAATTTATGCAAAATAAAAATCTACATGACACACTACATTTATTAAAATGAGCTAAAAAGAACTGAATCTGAAAAAGAAACCGAAATTAAATATTCCGTTCACTTCTAGCCAGAAACATGTTTTTTAAGTCTTGAGGATTTTAGGTAAAAATTGGCTTGAGGCCAGTCTCTTGTACGCTAGCTTGCCAGCTCTCTTGTCACCAAAATGTACTGAATTTTAAAGAATCATTTGAATACAGTCCTTCTTTATTCCTTAAGGCTTTTTAATAATTAAGCGATGTATCTTTTCTCTACTGCAGTGGTTTTAAAATTTAATAGTATGCGTTTTATTAAAATTACTCATTTTTGTAAAACACATTTTTTTTCAAAAATGAAATAATTTTTTTTTTTACAAAATTACATATCTCTTTTTAAAAGATTGTTCAATGAGAATTCAATGTCTTGAAAGTGCAAGAACTACAGAATAACAGCTAACTTATACAGCTTAAGCAACTAGTACCTAAGGTACTTTAAGTCTCATTTTTCAGGAGGAGATTATCTCCAAGGCACTTAGACATCTTCTGCGGGTATTGTGCCCGAAATCTCAATTAGCCAACTCAGTCCTTTAAGCCTCTTTGCCTTATCAAATCAGTAAGACCAAACATAAACAGCTAGCAACATGGACGCTTAGCCTAAATAAACTATTCTTTTAGCCTTACCTAAATGTAGGGACCTCCTCAATTGAAATCGACATCGAAACAACACACTGTAGAATGCAGCATCCGTCAATGCAAAAGCTATATAGAAAACCGATTAATATGCCAGATTAATCTTGGATGAAATACTTATCAAACCCACATTTGAACTAACTACCAAAGAAACCCACATAAAACATAGGTTGAGGTGGATGTTCTTGAATAACGACAACCCAAGTACAGGGGATAACTTCTAGCCAGGATTTTCACCTTCCTCCTTCAGGTGACCGCTTTACCACTAAACTACTAGACAAGGTCAAAAGTAAATTATTACTTTTTATTTTAAATTATCATTCCTTTGTTGAGTGAAAAAGATTTATGGCAAAGTTAATAACTTGATTTAAACATAACATTAAATTAAGTCCATTGTATACTTTTTATTTTATAACCTACAATTTTATACCTAAGTTTTATATTAAAAATACTTTTAAAAAATTATTTTTTATTTATAAAATATAAAAAGATAGAAGTTCTTAATAAGATTAATTAACTTAATAAATAAAGAGGGTTTGCTACTTTCTTTTCAAAAGCCGTTTAACTCGGTTTAGTTACCTATAAAAGTATTAAATACCTCAGGCCAAGAGGAAAACGTTTTATTTATTTTTTTTTCTCAAATTTTTGTTTTGCTTTAATTGCCAAAGGGATTTAAAATAGATTTCACTTGCAGTTGTATAAATTTTATTATTTTAATAAAGGCTTAAAACAATATATTAATAAGAAACTTTAAAAAACCACAAAAATCGTTTCTGACCGTATATCTGTATCATACAATATAAATGAAATAGGATGTAACTTCGGACCCGCTTTGGTCGTCTTAAGAATTGAAGAGCTAAGCGCAAGTATTTGCTTAGTTTTGCTAAGCACCATTTAAAAATATTAAGTTTAATCAAAGTTTGCAGCGTTATTACCTTTCATAGCCATTCAAAAATAGTCGGGCACGGGGTCCTCGGAACTTTTTCCCCATCACATCGGATTCGCTACGCTAATCCTCTCTACTTTGGACTCGTTTCGCTCGTCCTCAGATTGTAAATTCATCCGTTCATTACCAGCAGTCATCCACCCAGAAACTGATCATGCTTGATGCTGCTTAACCTTAATGATCCAAAAAATCAAGGATGCACTTGTATTAAAACAAAGTATAGTATACTTATTCATAACTTCGTAAAGATACACACTTGTTTCAACTCAGATTATTTATCGATTTTATACAATTTTTTAAAAAACTCACACAAGTTATTTAATAAAAATTAAACAAATGCCAATAATGATATAAAATCCGTGCTAAATCTCCATTATTTTTCCACGTTTTATGATTTTTCGAAATTTTGGCTGAATAATTTTTGTGAATTAATGACGTGATAAAATTTATTTTCTTGGTTGTACTACTACACCTTTAGACTTATATTCCCACAAAATTTCGACTCTCTAGCATAAATACTCTAGGAGCTAAGATGATAACACACACACACAGACCGACAACTTTGTGAAAACCACTTAAGATGCCCTAAAAACACCCAAAACGGATAATTTTGGATACATTTCGGATTCGGGTTTTTTTAAACACAACAATTTTCCTAAATACCTAAAGTATAAATTAGGAAAATTAATATATACCTACGGTATTAGAAAAAACTTTTTTTCTGAGGTAGGGAGTTTAGATTTAATATATTCCTTCTCGAAGAGAAAGTGAAATGCAAAATCTGTATGCACTGCAAAAATAAGTTTTTGTTTGCATCGGGAAATTCATCTATTTTCAGGGAGGAGCGCTTAAGACCAAAATTCTTGTTATACTTCAGCCATAGATCCGCTAAATGGCAACACTGTATAAACAGTATAACCATCTTTCTTTTATCTATTTATTGTTTATTTACAATCGAAATTTTAATTTGTATTTATTTAATAGAAATACTTTTTTACAATGTTTAAGTAATACTTAATTTAAGTAAAACTAAGTTGGTAAGAATTCTACCAGAGTTAAAAACTTTAGTGACTCAAGCGGTAAATAATTAAATTACCTTAAGCAGTTAACTATTTCGAAACAGAGATTTCTGCTGTTATCCGTTTCAGATGTTTAATCTAGAACTAAGAAAAATCAACCTCCTGAGGGATTTTCACTCAGTTGTCAGTATGTGTATGTGTTTGTAAGTTCCGATCATTATTGTAACTCTCTAAGTTGTAAACTGCTAAATTTCAACAAATTTAGCAGAGAACTGTTTTTTTAATTAAATAACTATTTTTAATTGTTTAATAAATTTAACAAAGAGACGTTCCAGTGGCTTTTTAGGACAAAAGAATACAATAGAAATATACAGATAAAATAATAAATATTTCTAATAGTTTTAAATTTGAGATTGTTAAGGAAGTATAAACAACAAAACATTCACAGAAATAACACAGACTTTAAGAAAAACCTTTTTTATTTCCTAGGTAAGAGATTGTTTCACCTCGACGTGAAAATTAGTAGATACACGGAGGGAAACTCAACGAGCATTTTTGATTGCGTTCGTTGAAGGCACCCAAAGGTAAAAAAGTTCGATTCCCCGTGGAGAAGATTCCCGCAGGGCCCTTCTAGTCTCCTCATTCAATTAATGTTTGTAACAACAAGAATCTTTTTTTCCTTTTATAGTCTAATAAAGTCTTCATTCCCTTTTACACTTTTTCAAAAATAGCAACAAAAAATAAGTAAAAAAAACCTAAAAAAGGTATGTAATAGCATTATTGCAAAAATTAAGTAAATGAAATATGAAAAAGTGGCTCATATTATGGCGATTTTTCGTTTATGTGACTTCCTTCCCATCGGAAGGCACTAAAAAGTTTTGTGTAGACTCTAATTATTGTGAGAGGTATTTACTATGTTCTGTGTCTCTGTTTGTTTATCTTTCATCATTGCAGTCGTTTATTGTCTTTAAACTATAAAGAGTTGTGCTTTAGTACAGAAACAAACCTCGTATGATTTTATTAATTAAACTTAGTATGTATATCATTAAAATGAGTTAAGACTTCCGTCCTTTTCTTAAATTTATTGAAAATAAATTAACGAAGAGGTTTCACCCAGGAATTCTAAGCTTATTCAGTTCTTGAAAATGACAATTCAGTTCTTAAAAAAGTTTGATAATTAATAACATTTTGAATGTTTTTTTTATGTCACGTGTCTAATTAAGTAAATAAATTAAAATGAAATTACAAAAAAGGGAGGGTAAAGGAAAAATTAATAAATACTGCTAAGATTGTTAATGTCTTGTTTTTTTTGTCTTTGTCAGCGTTTGAAAAAAAGCTCTTCGTTACTTTATTTTCAATAAATTTTAAAAAAGGACTGAAGTTTTTAATAATTTAATTTATATTACAATTAAGAACAGTCCAAAAAACTGTACCAAAAGTATATGGTTTATCTTTTATATTCAAAATAAAATATCTACAATTTATTCATAAATTAATAAATTCGGGTGCGGGGTAAATAATTCTGGTGAAATCTCAATTTTGGGAACTTTTAGGGTGACCGCTAATAATATTTCCTCACACCTATTGCAGTAGGTTAGGAAAAGTAATATACAAAATGTATCCACCAGACCAAGCAAGATATGGATTTTGAAAGTAGTGAGGAAGCATAGCTGTAATAAGGTCAGGGTGTTGTTTCAACATTTAAATATAAGAATAGACAATAATAATTGCACAAAGAATATAATTTTAATAATTTTACACGAGATACATCTTTTAACATAACTGTAACCTTCCTCCATCAGTGTTGCCATCTTAATACAAAATTAAATTAAATCTTATTTTAGACATGGTCCTTTTTTTTTAATAATTAAAACATAAAACTTTAATTAAAAAATAAACTTAGCCAAGAATGATAATTAAAAAAAAGAACTAAACTTCTGTTATAGCAAAAAGAAAAGATTACATTGATATAATATTTATTAATTAATGATGAAAAAAAAATTAATGTACTGAAAACAATAAACTTAATCATAGTTGGAATGTGAAAAACGTTTTGGAGGATTAATGTGACGACCTGATCTAGTTGTGCCTGGTTTATCAGAATCTTCAACCGTAATTAATTAAAATCGTACTCCGTTAACACCTGACACCATGTAATAAGGTCAGGGTGTTGTTTCAACATTTAAATATAAGAATAGACAATAATAATTGCACAAAGAATATAATTTTAATAATTTTACACGAGATAGACCTTTTAACATAACTGTAACCTTCCTCCATCAGTGTTGCCATCTTAATACAAAATTAAAGTAAATCTTATTTTAGACAATAGCAAAGAGAATTCGTTTGACTTGCAGACCGCCGAGCTACAACTTTGTAAAATTAACCTATCTATAAACTTCTACTTAAGGAATAAATTAAATTACAATATTAAAATCAAACAATAAACTAAAAGATCAAGGCGTATCAGCATCAGATTCAAAGTTAAATTTTAATTAAGTCATCTTGTTCTCGTGTATAAGCTGTTAAGCGCTAAGTACTTAGCTTAATCCGGTTTTATTCTTGTCTACTTCAAACCACTTGCATTAAACTTCGTGGACAAAGTAGGTGTTAAGTAAACCACCGGTTGTGCATTAACTTGAATCGCTCAAGTGTTTTATCGTGTAATACTTCGGATTTAATTTTATCTAGAAGTTTAGACGGTAATATTATGCAAATTTCTATAAAGTTTCATACAGTTTATCTATTTATATTTATAGTAACCATTTCTCTCTTAAGTTAAAATGACAGAAGATGTATTTATAAAAGCTGATATACATATATAGAAACGCATTTTATGATAATAACCAGTGTAAGTTTTCGCGATTAAGTAGTACTGATAGTAGTTAGAGAGAAGTGATGACAACTTGGCAAGAAAGCCCCTTGTTAGGCCTTTTTTGATAGAAAGATGTTAGGCCCTTAGATAGAAAATTCCACGATTATTGTAATAAAGGTTAGAGTAACATGCCGTCAATGTACAGTTTTCATTACTTCGAAAAAAAAACACAGTTCAATAGTTCCAGTAATTGTGTTCCATTTATGCTTAGTTCCATTTCACTTTACAAGAGCGCAACAATACTGGACTTATTACGGAATAACTATTATTAAACAGCTACCTAAAGACTTGTTTACAATGTTTAAATCCACTGACTTGACAAAAACCGAAACGTTCAAAAAGCACTTACGTACTTACCTGACTGAATTACAAAATAAAGAGAATAAGACAAAATAGAAATTAATAGTAATTATTACAACCTTTCCTTGAACAAGATCAATTCGTTTTTTTTTCTCGCCAATACACCTCTAAGGATAAGATAGTAAAAAGTAATTTTAATAATAAGTATTAAGCTATATATAAAATAAAATAAATTAAAAGAATGCATGCTACCTTAACACTAGATAATAAGTTTAATTTTTAAGTTTAGTTTATATGTAAATGCCACACTAAAGAATTTTTCAATTCTTTAGTGTGGCATCTTACTCCTTTACCTGTGTACTCCAATATGTATATATACATATGATAATTTATTAATAAAGGATTGTTCTTAAAAAAAAAAAAAAAAAACTTTTTACTCTTTTAATATATTTGTCGATATAGCAACCGCAGATTAAAAAGTCGGGAACAGGGTACCTCCTTACTTTTATAATAATACAATGGTAGATATGCATTCAATCAAATAATACGGTTTATACTTTTATATCAGGTTCAATGCATTTAAGATCTGTGATAGTTAACTATCTAGTTTTATTATAGTACGACACACAGCTAAAATCAGTTGACAGTTGACAGGAAAATAGTGTTGAGGGAAAATAGAGGTTGGTCTGATTTGAAATTAAGGGCGTGGTTTAACATCCAGGACTAACTTCATTGGCACCTTCGCATTATTTTCTCACGCTGTCAACCAATTTTAGCCGTGTTCTGTATTATAGCATAGTTCTTTATAACAATATTAGCACTATATTTTATCAATGTATATCATGATTTGATAGTTTAAATTTTATTTGGTAAAACATTAAACTTATTTAAGTAAGATTTCGACAGATGTAAAACAAATTTTTCATATACTTTTTATTGGCGCGCCAATAAATTTATGTGCATTAACTTACTAACTATAATTGGATAGCTATGAGATTTCCAATGCTAATATATTATAAGTTTCAATATCTAACAGCATGTCAAACATCGAAAAGAAGTTAAATATCGGGTACAGGGTACCTCGGAACTTTTCCTCATCACATCGGATTCGCTTCTCTCATCCTCCCTACTTCAGAGTCGCGTCGCCCATCCCCAGAATATACAAATCGGTAAATTTATACTGCAACACGTCTTCGAACTCGCTTCGCTCGTCATCAGATAGTACATACATCCGTATTAGCAGTCACCCATCTAGACACTGACCACGCTCAATGCTGCGTAACTTTTATGATCAAACAAAAATTATGGATGTACTTGTCGGATTAAAACGAAACTTGCAGTGCAGTTCAAACCATTTAGTTAATATTAAGCACGATCACACCCGTTTATTCAATCAACAAGTGTACAATGTTTTATTCTAATACCTCTGGCATATCCACAGCTTTTTGTGGAATCACTAGTATTAAGCTATATTGAGCTTAGTAATTACGTCGACAAGGGACTGCTGGGAACAAAACGGAATCTTTGACTGTCTGGGGTTGAGCGAAGTGAGTCCGAGGCAAATAAGTAGCGATAATAAGAGTAGCAAATCCTGCTAGAGTGGCGTGAAAAAGTTGTGGTGCTCGATAACAAATTATTTAATAAATAATTAAATTCAGAAAACGCGTGTACTTACTACAGAAAACAACTTTCATAAAATATTACAAGAAGTATCTTTGAAGCTCATAAAATTAAAATTTTAAGAGTAAAATATTCTTTAAAGTAACGTTTCCTGACAAAATAAAAGATTCCGTGAAATTAAAAATTAAAAAAATGTTTTTTATCTTCAGAGTTTTGAAACGAAAAGGAAAACTCTTACAAAAAAGTTAAAGCTAAAGAGTTCTTGACTAAAACATTTTTAAGACTTTTCGACATTTTTATATGTTGGGGCTTGATTCATTAAGTAAGTGTATTCATTTACGCTAACATTATACTTTATAAAAAAACTTTCTAATCTTAAAGAGGAATTCATTAAGTTTTTCATTTTTATGAATGTAAGTACTTGTTTTTCTTCATTAAAGTATACTTCTATTCATTACTTTTAAAAAAGCATAAGCACTTTTAAATTAGCATATTTCATGTATGCATAATATATTTAATGAATAATTTTTATAAAAAAAATTAAAACAATACCAACAGGAAGTGGAATGAAAGAAAATAAAATTTTAAATTTGAAGAAAACAAACTCCAAATTATTAAATTTAATGAACAAATTGAAGATGTTTTTGAGCTGAATGTATCTATATACCTTTTAAACACATACTTGAATTACAAAACATATATACAATACAATGCCCGTTTTAGGGCCTTCGGCCCATCAGGGTTTTCTGCGGAACCACCTCAAGTGGGTTGCATCTACTCACTCTAAGAATTAATAAAAGTTGGCGAAATCATTTTAATACAATACTATTCATAAAATCTTAGAGATAGCCCGGGCTGCGAACCCTGGGCCTCCGGAGCCGAAATCGAACGCCTTTACGACCACGGCCACAGAGGCAGACTATATAAATCAAGGATAAATAAAGGATATAAATCCTTTTAAAATATTATAAATTAGTATATAAATCACTTTGATAATATTGATTGAAAAAAAAATCACTTGATCACAGCGACAAGGTCGATGATGAATTCTTTGTATCACTGCCTGTGTAGAGAGGCTTGTCCCGATGGCATCGTTAGTGATATTAGGTATCATGGATAAAAATGAAATGTTCTATAAAACTTTCTTCTAACTAAACACAATTCTGACAAAGCTGATAAAAACCTAGTTTTAAAATGTATTTTTTCCTTATAAAAGATACCTGCATTGATTATGTTTTAACATACCGCCTACCTTGTAGCAGAAAGGTTATATAGATAACATAAGATTAGTAGTGGGTGGACAATGTCCTGGTTGGTGAATAGGATCTAAATGTTTAACCTACTTCCTACTAAAGAAATAATAGAGTTGCAGAGTTCAAAGCAAAGAAAAAATAAGAAACTAATCTTTCCACTAATGTTAAAATTTAACTATAAACTCAGCCATCATAGATATTATTCTATCTTCACTGCCCAACCAAGGAAGTATAATTTATTTATTGTATGACTTTGTATATCTATGTATAAAAAAATAAAATGCCCGTTTTAGGGCCTATGGGCCCATGTGGGTAATCACCCTGCGGGAACCACCTCAGGTGAGTTGCATCTACTACACTCTAAGAATTAATTAAAGTTGGCGAAATCATTTTAATACAAATACATTCATAAAATCTTAGAGCATAGCCGGGCTGCGAACCCCGGACCTTCGGTGCCGAAATCAAACGCCTTTACGATCACGGCCAGGGAGGCAGACATATTTATATATATAAACATGGTTAACTTGATAGGTCCTAATTTAGCAATAATAGGAAAATCACTATAGGATTTTTTTTTCCTAGGCAGTAGGAGCAGTAAGTGGCGTTTAAACAAATCAAAAACTTCTTGACAGGTATTGGACCTTTTCTGTGGAGAACATGTGAAAAATGTTTGTTCTTTTATACTTTTTTGTCAGACAAATACATTACGAGCTAGGATCAAAGAGAGTTTTAAGTCTGGTTTTGTCATTAAATTATAACCATCAGTGGATAAACTGGTTTCTTTTATCCCTCACTTCCTACAAGGCCTTACCCTCAGCCTTACTTTACCCAGGCCTTACAAGGCCTTACCCTCAGCATTCTCTACTGCCAATGCCTAAAAGTTTCATACCTTTTAAATTTTGATTTTAGTTCAATAATTTAACCACAGTAAACAATCGAGTAAGGGATACCTCGAAACCTTTATTACTAGCTTATACTACGGTTGTATTTTTGGTACGGTTATACTCACTACTTTGGACTCTTATCGCCCGTTCACAGTACTTGAAAAATGCCTCATTAATAAATTAGTGAGAGATCTGGCCGAAATTAGTGACACACATCGCGGAGCAATGTGTGGCAATGTGTCTCGCTTTGCTCGTCTTCAGAATATAGAGTTTGCCAAATTTATATAGCAACACGTGTTCAGACTCGCTTCGCTTGTCCTGTAATAGTTATTACTTTACTTCTATTCCCAGCGGACACAAAACCAGGCACTGACCTCGGTGGGTTTCGATGGTAAAATGATAACAGACGCACATGCAAATATACAGAAAGCAACTTTATAAAATCCACTCAAGAGGTCTTAAAACACCTGAAACGGATAATTCTAGTGACATCCCGGTTTCGGATTTATTTGCAAACACAATAATTTTCCTATATACCTACAGTATAAATAAGGAACAGTAAAAGTTTTCTATTATTACTAACAAAAAGGCATAACAAAAACATCGCTTACCCATTATGTTCACTATCATCTAAAAAATACAAAAAAGTTTTATTTATTTTTAAATGACCCTTAAATACAAACATATTAAAAAGCATTCGAGATAAATCTTTAAATTATATAAGAGCTCTAAATGGTTTTCCTTATCAGTCTCAATTGCCTTCTTTTATTCAGTTTTTTTGCTTCCGAACCTTTTAAAAAAGAAAGTTCAAAACAGGTCAAAGAGTTTTTTGGTTAACCTTCCTTAATTTATTAAAAATTCTTTTATTTTTTTGCTTTCCAAAGGCCTGCTTTTTCTAACATAGATTTTTATTCTGAGTATAACCTTTGATTAAAAAAGGTACAAATGTTAATTGGATTAAAGTAAAAAATACAACCTTAAAAAAAACGGGTGAATTTTAAAGTTTTTTTTTCACGACCGGAACAAAATAAAAATGGTCTAGATCTGTTTTTTAGTCTGTTTTGGGCCAAACACTCTTTGTGCTTCCTCTTTTATTAAAAGTGTTTTGATCTCCTTTAATCTTACATTTTCTTTTCTAAAAGAAATCAGTTAAGTGTCGAATACAGACTTTAAACAAAATTTAAAAGGTCTTACGAATATTATTTTTAATTAATTAAATATAAATAAATAATTAAACAAAGAAGTCTTTGTAAGCTTGAAGAAGCTTCAGTGAGCTTACACGTTTAATGGTTCAAAGAGCAAGTCTTTAAATTCAAAAATTCTACACTGTTTTAGTTTACCTATTTTTTGAAAGCATTATATAACAAAAAAAAATCACTTTAATAAATTTATTTAATTACAGTATGGCACATGGTTATAATTATTTGAAGCGCGGAAAAATAGAGCTAAGGAACCTATGAGGCAGGCCTGATATAAAATTGTAAGCATGGTTTAACATCTAGGACTAACCTTATTGGCTCATTCGCATTATTTTTCCACGCTATTAACTGATTTTAACCATGTGTTATGCTATAAAATAAGCGTCTCTATAAACATACAATTTCTCAAGTAGTGGTATTTCCATACGTTACATTCAGTGCTACCGAGCGGGGCAAACATGAATTGTAGACACAATATGGTTTTGCGAGAGACAACTAAGAAATGTAAGATGCAAAATGCAATGCTACATCTGGGAAATGTTCTATCATTCGTCATTATTGATTGATTAATGTGCCCGCTGTTTCATTACATCTATCTCATCAGTGCGCTGACAGATCCTGAACTCACTCTAACCTTTACTGTAAATTCCGAATAATTTAAAGTAAAGAATTAAGAAAAAACGAATGATGCTCTCTTACCGCTACTATGCTTGGCAAGCAAAAGATATATCATACAATGTATGTTCTGTGAAGAGCAATTTGTACTTCCAACTAAGCATGATGGTGGTAAGAGAGCGTAGCGTCTTCCTCGCTACATTTCCTAGGCGTGTCTTGCACAATTACATTGTATCAACCATTCATATTTTGTAAGACTCGGTAGTATCAAATGATAATTGCTTTGCTTTCCAACCATGATAGCGGTAAGAAAACTCCATTCGATTCTGATAATACTTCATTTTATCAGCCTTAAAAAAACCTTAAAAATTACAAAAACCTCTTGAAACAAGCTATCTTAGACAAAGAGCAAGAAAGAAAAACCATTTATAAATATTATATAACCATTGAAGCATTGTAGATAATCGTTATCAAACATAATTTTCCATAGTGTCAAACTTACGAAACCAAAGAAAAGTATGTAAAGAAGGGTAAAAGCACTTTCCAGATAAGGTTGGAGTTAAGGTACAAGAAAGTGTGGTAGTTGTCAGTAATGTGGTATAAAGTAGGTTGTATGTGTGGATAGAAGCCTCTCTAGATTTATTTTACATAAAGAAAGGGGTTTTCTTTCTCCAAAACCAGATAGAGAGTGATTATGTAAAATAGAGTCTCCCCTGCAATATAGACTACTCCATTTTTACTCTATAACCACATTCTCTTTATTCCCACTAGACTCTATTTGTTATTACTTTTTTGCTACTTCTGCAAGGATGTACTTTCTTTAAATGTATTTTGAATAATTTTCTTCTCGTCATTCAGTTTTAATAAATTCAGTTCATATTTATTTCATATTTGAAATAAATATGAATTTTTCAAAAATAACAATAAATTAGTTTTCAGTTCAATGTTATTTTAATTTAACGTCTAAGTAATCTTTTTCATTAAGCCCTATCTTACCTACTATTATTATTTTGTTTACAGCAGTTTTTCTTAGAATAACATTTTCGTCAGCAGTTATGTTCTCAATATATATATATATATATATATATATATATATATATATATATATATATATATATACATTAGTTTTGAAATCTCAACCTCCATGGTCGAGGTCGTTGGAGCGTTAGTATTCATACTAACCAATGACAGGACGAAGGTCTGGGGTTTGTGGGGTTTGCACCCCAGGTTAAGCTCTCAGTTTATAAATAAGATTTCGTCAAATAATGTATTGCCAACTTTATATTATAATTATATTACAATGGTTAACCATTCAACGTAATGGTTGACACAACCACCTGAAGTGGTTTCCGCAGGGGTTATCCCTTATGAGCCGCAAGCCTCATTAGGGGATTATTATATTATTATGTGATTGCTCCACTCGATAGCTCAATCGAGGACTCTGTTAAGCGCCCACGATTTTGTTTACCAGTGCAGCTGGGGCTGGAGATATTTACCTGACATCTTAAAATTTTGGAACCAAAATTAGTACATAAGATTGTATGACGGTATAATCAAAGACAAATATTTCTCTCAATTAAATTCCTAGAGCCCTTAATGTCATACTATAGAGTTATAGTACTACTCTATAGTAACTCTATAGTAATAAAAATAATATAGTGTAATAGTATTACTCAATAGTAATATCAATACTATAGAGTAATAGTATTACTCTGTAGTAATATCAATACTATAGAGTAATAGTATTACTCTATAGTAACTCTATAGTAATAACAATACTATAGAGTAATATCATTACTCTATAGTAACTCTATAGTAACCCTATAGTAATAGCAATACTATAGAGTAATAGTATTACTTTATAGTAACTCTATAGTAATAAATTTTAATTTTAGTTCAATAATTTAACCATGGTAAACAATCGAGTAAGGGATACCTCGAAACTTTTATTACTACCTTCTCTAACTCTAATTCTAAAGTAATAACAATACTATAGAGTATCATTTTGTTTATATATAGTAATACTTCATGTCGTTTATACATTGTAACGAAGTACAGTAATACTTCATTTTAGACCTCTTAAGTTTAAACTAATTGTTTACGCTTTATCCTTGATAACAAATATATAAAATAAAGATAGGTAAAACAATAACTCACGCTCACATGTGTAGCATGTTTCCGTTGCGGTGTTTATCTGGGTATTCCTTGTTTTTAAAATTGAAAATTTAGATCCAAAATTCCTGAAACAAGTAAACACAAATGTTACAAAAGATAAGTGTCATAAATATAGCTGAAAACAACGACACTCAAAATATAGTCTCATTATTTGTTACACTTTATTTTTTTTCTTTTATAAATATAATATAAAATATATTTACATGTAAAACATGTATTTACATAAATTTATTTCTTTAAAATTGCAAATTTCCCTCACTCTCCACCCTCTATTTACTTTACAGTCTAAGAAAAAAGAAAAGCTTATTTTCTTCTTTTCCATGATACAGGGAGTTAAAATATCTTTCATACAGAAAAATGTTAGATAAAACTTACATTTGAATTCGTATCTTACATACCATTTCTGTTCACTTTTTGTTTGTATCTATTATTCTTTAGTATTATAACTTTAAAAAAATATTATTATACGTGATTATTCTTTCATTACATCATTAAAATAGAGTCTACATACATTATGTAATGTATGTAAGTTTAATAAACTTTATACTGTATAGTTTATAACTTATACAGTATGCTGTATTAAAATACCATACAGTATTTTAATACCATAAAAATACAGTATGGTATTAAAATACCATAAAACACTGTATGGTATTAAAATACTATACAGTATTTTACTACCATAAAATACTATATGATATTAAAATACCATATAGTATTTGATATCATAAAATACTGTATGGTATTAAAATATCATACAGTATTTTAATACCATAAAAATACAGTATGGTATTAAAATACCATAAAATACTGTATGGTATTAAAAAACTATACAGTATTTTACTACCATAAAGTACTATATGATATTAAAATACCATATAGTATTTGATATCATAAAATACTGTATGGTATTAAAATACCATATAGTATTTGATACCATAAAATACTGTATGGTATTAAAATAGCATACAGTATTTGAAACCATAAAATAATGTATGGTATTAAAATAGCTTACAGTATTTGATACCATAAAATACTGTATGGTAACAGATATAGTCAATACTGGAGTATTAACTATAGATCACCAAGTTTAGCGGTCACTGGTGTACCATCCTTTATAGGAAGAATCTCGAATTTTTACCCCCTCGTATCTTTTTATTAAGGATATTAAAAAACATAATTTTAATAATTTGATATAAATAAATGTTGATGAGAAAATCAAGGAAAAAATTGTCAAAATCAAACATTTTCAGTTCTTTCTTCCTAATATGTTCTACCTAAGTTAAAAGGTAATCCTAACCTTCCTAATCCTAATCTTAGGTAACTCTAAGAGCCAAATCTAGCGTAAAAAGTTGTGAGATCATTGAACAAGTCTAGTCGTAGGTTCCCAATAATGCTTGTGAATATATTAGGTCTTGGTGGTTTCATTTTGTGACTTGGCCATTATGCATCACAGGCTGAATATACTATTATAAGCATTTTTGGGATGCTACTACGGCTTATTCAATGATTTCGAGACTTTTTACGCTAGACTTGGCTCTTTTTTACACGCACGTGTTTTTGTGGTGATTAAAACTTTCACACATTAAAAGCATTCATGGACATATGATACAAAAGTAGCCGTCAATTTTTTTATCCTAACAATGGTTTCCTCCCTATTTCAGGAGTAAGGAAACTTAGGTTGAAATCATATAGATGACGTAAAAACATGTTTTGAAAAAGTTTGAGACGTACGTATTTTAATAAGTTAATTTAAAGTAATTAAATATTATAATTACTATAGCATCCTTATTTTATTTTCTAATGCGCCATCTATATCTTTCTTATTATATTTATACTACAAATAATATAAATACTTGACCTTCCTAAGTTATAAATGGTATGTACTTTATAACATAACATTATAAGTTCTTTTCGAAAGCAGAATAAATGTTGTTACATACTCAAGTTTTTATTTAATATATCATATCACATTCATTTCAATATCCATACTATAGCTAATTAAAGCAAAATAAACTTTTTTTTTAATTCTGTTATTTCAAATTCTAGCAAATATAAGCATGTACCACTTATGTCATTTTGTACACTAACCTTTATGATTGAATAAATTACGCATATGTATTTAAACATGTGTTTACACCGCAAAGGCAAATAAGCATATTTTTTATGCCAGATTTTTTAAAAGAGGCTTTATTGCATAAATTATAGTCCTGTATACAAACATAAAATCATATCATTACTTATTTAATAGAGTAGACAAGGAGTTAATAGAGAGCAAGGAGAATATTTTTTAAATAACATTTATATTACATGGGAGAATTTATTTACTCGGGTTACATTCATTGAAATATAAAATTATTGTCTTAATAAGTCTGTCATAGGATCTATATAATTGAATTTATCTTATTAATTAGTGTTTAGTTATTGTAAATGGCATGCTAATTAACATGTGTTCATGTTTACAATAATCACAAAACCATACAATTATATTATATAAAAAAGGCATTATAAAATAAAAGCACGATATAATTATCTATAATAGTAGTATAATTTTAATAATAATAGTAATAAAGCATAAATCTTACATTACAACAATAATTAGCAATAGTAACGTGTGTATGTTACTATATATGTTATGTTATAACTCAGACCGGTTGTATGTCTAAGTAAGAGAAAGCATTCAAGAGTTATCGTTCGTCATACAAAGATCTTGAACATAATACATACATACATACATACACACACACTCACACACACCACACACACACAACAGACATATATATATATATATATATATATATACATATATATATATATATATATATATATATATATATATATATATATATATATATATATATATATATATATATATATATATATATATATAATATATATATATATAATTTAAAGCACAATCAATATTGTAACCATAAAGAATATTGTGAAACCAATTGGTTATAAATATACAAAAACCAACACCCCTCTCTACCAATGAGTTTATTACACAAAATAAGCAGAACCGGCATTCGACAATAATGTGATCAACGTAGCCAGTTTATTCATGAAGGGAATTCATTTAATAGAAAGAAGTTACTTTAAGACAGTTCTTTAATGATATATTTGCATAATGAAAGAACTAATTACAAAAGGAAAGGTGATTTATGTCCTCGTATAATAGCATAACCTGGACACAATGAAACCTTAAGAACAAGTGAGTGAACCTTTATGATGAGGTTACCATCCTTTGACCATGGGTCCTTTATTTGGGATAGGTTAAATAAAGGCCAAGAAGTAATTAATTTTCAACTAAGTTATATTCTGGGGCACTATCACAAACACTTCTAATATCATTCTGAGCATACTTAACACCTTACTTTAAAAGTAGGGATGGAATAATTAAGACCCTACACTAGGCTTTTGTCAATGTTTCTTACGTTTGCACAGCGAATCTGATCCAAAATTTAATTTCATCGAATAGATTAGAAACAATCCAATACAGGGTACCTTGGAACTTATCCTCATCACATCGGATTTGCTACGCTCATCATCCATGCATCGGACTCGCTTCGCTCGTTCTCATAATATACAACTCGTTTAATTTATACTGCAACAAGTCTTCGAACTCGCTTCGCTCGTCCTTAGAAAATATATTCGTTTTATTCCCAGCGGTAACCCATACAGGCACTGACTACGCTTGATGCAGCTTAACTTTTATAATCTAACAAACATCATAGATATACGTGTATTATAACGAAAGTTGATGTAGATATTAATTACGTAAAGGTACACCTCTGTACCAAACTTTAACTAAATTAGATTATTCTACGATTTTAGTGAATTTCCTCTGGGAATAAAATTCGCTAATGGGACAGGCGTCATGGCGGAAGTCGAATTTTTATAAAACGTAAACATGTCATTCGATAAAATTTTAAACTAACGCTGATAATATGATAAAACTTGGCATATTTGGTCTTACTTATGGCTACATGTGTGCCAAATCGTAAATTGATCACAATTTTTTTCGCATTTTATGATTAATCGACATTTTTGCTAAGATATTATTCCGGGTTAATGATGCCATAAGAAATATTTTCCGGATTGTTGTTAACATATTATATATATGTTCATGTATAACATATATTGAAACATTGTGAACTACACCAATAAACAAAGTACGACGTTTTGTGAAAAGTTTCAACTCTCTAGTATAAATACATTGGATGCTACGATCATAACAAACACACATGCATATACTCTCTCACATACACGGACCACTCTGAAGACCTTAAAAATTTTAAATAAATAATCATTGGAGAGACATATTTTATTATTCTGATCATGATGAACTCCTCTAAGGCTCATACTTTGAATCCTGAGTTTTTTTGAGTCTGTTTTAATATCTCGGCTTCTCTAGTACCTATAAAAAATGGTTAATCTCCGACTCTTTAATTATTTAATGCCATTCTTTATATTCTACAACATTTATAGAGAAATGCAATCACGAAATCTCAATTTTTAGGGCAGAATTATATAAAGCTTTATGTTCATCGATCGGGGAACCAAAGGGCGACCCTTAGTTAAAATTTTTATTGCTCACCGGACAGATCCAGATAGTCCCCTCTAGAGGTCATTCATGCCCTGAATAAAAACACGTCGCATAAAAACAAGACAAAGCAACATTTATTTTTTTGTTCCTTTCCATTGTCTTCGATGAAAACCTTTATTTTTATTAGAAGGGGAGTTTAAACAGAGAAATCTTTCTTTTAGTATGGTTTTAGCGTTTGTCTTTAACGTGGTTACATTATTCTTTGTTTTATTTACAACCTATGTGATGTTATCTAATCAACAACTTAATCTCTTTTCAATAAATTTCTTTTAAACGCTGTTTTTATTTTACTTCTTTTGTTGATTTAAAATAATTATTGGTCATCTATAAATATCAAGTATAAAATAGCACTAGTGCGATTGGCTTTTTTATTTATTTATGATTTAATTAATCCTTTAACGCCAAACTATAAGTGACGGATAGTGTAGTTGTATCATTAGTACTTTTAAATGTTGTATTTTTAGCGCTCTACTAACTTCAGCATCAATTAGTAATGATTTAATCAATGTTTGAAACCGCTTAACGTAAAATTGCAATCATAAGATTAATCAATAATTAAGATTGTTTAGGGAACTGCTTGAACATCCTTTTAGCGAATTTTCAAAGTAAAATAAGTTTATGAGGTTTAAAAGAATTAGTTAACAAAGATAACCTTAGTTATCTTAGTTACCTTAGATATAACCTTAGTTATCTTGGTTACCTTAGATAACCTTAGTTACCTTAGATAACCTTAGTTATCTTAGTTACCTTACATAACCTTAGTTATCTTAGTTACCTTAGATAACCTTAGTTATCTTAGTTACCTTAGATAGCCTTAGTTATCTTAGTTACCTTACATAACCTTAGTTATCTTAGTTACCTTAGATAACCTTAAATATCTTAGTTACCTTAGATAACCTTAGTTAGAGGTTCACTAAGTTCATAAAAAATTTATTTCCATACGTCTTGTGTATCTACGTATTTTATCGGAATACGTGTGTTGCAGCATTGAGCGAGGTCAGTAAGTGGCTGGATGATCGTTTTTTACAGTCTGAGGACAAGCATAGAGAGTCCGGTCACTTCTTCCCTGGTAATCCAAATTCGATTTTGTTTATCTTTAAAAGGTTATATCTATTGGAAGTTGAAAAATGATAATATTCCAATCATCTGCAGTTCGTGTGTCAAAAATTGTATATTTAGGTTCGATATAATTTTTATGGTATGTTGTATTTAATGTTTTATATATAATATTAACATACGCAAAAAGTACATCTCTTTTTACACAGCCCCCATTTTTTAGATTTACTGCAATCTGTAATAAAACGAACGTCGTAAAATTAGCATACATAAATCAACCATTCTAATTGGAGTCATATTTATAACTATTTAAATATTAACTGCATAATATATTTTCCTATATGCACAACATAACCGCCTATCTAAATTATTTTAAAAAATAAATAATAAATCCTTTTTTATTATTCCATTTTATGAACGTTAAATTTCACAATTTTTCCAGTGTAAATAAAAAACCCCTTTTCAAATTTGCATATGAATTTTCTAATTTGTTCTAGTGAGGCTATGGTAGCAATTTTTATTTTATTTTGTCATCATGGAAATTTAGATAGATAGAAAGGATACAGAGCGGTATAAATGTCGAATTTTAACTGTTAGCTGAATGAAAATTCAGTTATTTATTTCTTTATCTCTCTTTTCTATGTTTTTATTCGAGTTTTATATTAGCTTCTCTTAAAATTGTTGTCAATTTTTCTCATATTAATTACGTTTAATCTAAATATATTTTTTTTAATTTTTGCAATAAAAGATAACAATATTTGCAACTTATCCCTCGAATGATAAGAAATAATTTGTGACTTTTTTATTGCTATGTTGGCGAAAGCTGAATTGCCGCAATAAAACGTATATTGAGGAAAAGACGGAGTTGTAGAATTTTCAATTAAAGACATTCCACAACGTAACAAAAACATTGAATGTTAAATTTGTCAACAGAGGAGAAACGCGACGGCCTTTAGGAGAATATGTAGTTCTTTTTTAATTTAATTCTATCTTAATATATTTAAAATGATACATGCAAACTTTATTGTATAGATCAGACATGGCTTGTCCTTATTAATCTAATAAGTTCACTACGACAAGAAATAATGATCAAAGCGTTACTCTATAACAAATTCATTTGGTGAGATTCTTACATCTTCTGAATGCAGAAAGGTACAGGTAATGGATTAAAAAATATAAATTCACTTTAGCGCCCTGCAAGTATATCTATATAAATTCAAACTATTTCTAACTACCCACCAAGTCTTTTGTAATATGCTGGAGGAAAATGACCTAGTAGTCGACCTCCAAAAAAAAAAAAATATATATATATATATATATTCACATTTCCATTAAGAAATATGCCACAGTTGCAGAAGTACGATTGAAATTATTTTTTCTGAAGTAGGGAGTTAATGTTTACTTTATTTCCTGTTGTGCAGAACGTGAAATGCAAAATTTGTATCCACAGTCAGAAAAAAAGTTTTTTTTACGGCCTATAAAAAACTTTTTTTGTACACTTGGGAGTTCATCTTTTTTCCGCAAGGAGCGCTGGAGACCATATTTTTGTTTTAGCTCAGCCATAATTCTGCTAAGTGTTAACACTGTTTTAAGAGTATGACCTTCTTACTGTTATCTATCTCATGTTTCTTTACAATCAAAGATTAAATTAGAAATTAAACATTTCTTTTTTTGTAAATTTGATTTAATTATTACTATTTATAATTATTTAAAAAACGTATACATGTCATTAGATTTAAATTGAACCATTGCTAGTAATGAAATGAAACTTGGTTATATAGAGAAGTAATTTGCTTTTTTATGACTACACGCATGCCAAATCTCAAATTGATTAAATAATTTTTTGCGTTTTTTTAAGAATGTAATGAGTATTTCTATACGAAGACAATACAAGAATGGTTAATGAAGATTAAACAATTATCTCGAAATATTTTTTACTAGCATCTATAGCATCTAAGAGAAATATTAAATGACAAATAATAAATGAAACGTGAAAATTGATTTATTCAAAAGGTGATTCGCTCATATGAGAAATAAAGATGATAAAGAGGAAAAGGTGAGAAAAAATGAACGTGTGGAGGTGAGGTCGAAAAGGTTGTAATTTCAGATATTAGAAGAATTTGTTGTATGTTAGTAACGCCGGGGGCTCTGTATGGTTAGCTATCGGTAGCTGTAGGTGTAGAGGTTACCTTTAATATGAAAACCTTCTACTCGGGTAATATAAGAAACTACTCTACTATACAGAACTTCTATATCTTTTCAATATTATTTTATGTCACTACCTATTTTATTCATTTTGCAGGAAATCTATCAGTCAAAGAGTGTCAGAGTAATTGGGTAAAATAATTCAGTGGACTATCATTAATCATCAATTTTTGTTAGAAAAGTCTTAGAGCCTTGTGTTACTGTACTGCAGGCTTGTGGTACAGTACTTTTCCTCCAGAGAGCACTTCTAGTCTTCTTGTTTCTTTGGAAGCCACATTGTATTTGTGTCATGGGTTACTATTTTGCAAAAACCAATGCCTTGTGTAGTAATAGAAACTCCTGGCGCGGAGGTCCGCAGGCTTGGCGGACCTAAATGCGCTAAAACCTTTAAAGATAACTGACTAAGCTTAAAGATAAGTAACTAATCTTTAAACTAGTGCAAATAATAGTTCGTAGTTCTAATTTTAGAGGCATAGTTTTGTACAACAACTGGATGATTATGCGCATTTCCTTTGGAAAATACAGACAAAATGAGTTGTGAGCAGTGCTTGAAAATAGTAACTGCTTAGGTTCTAAAGCATGCATCGGAATCACGCTATGGGCATGGTTCTTGCATAAGCAAGAAATGGGTTGTTTTGCACGGAAACACGCATTCAAAATGAAATTCGCCCGACAGCGGACCACTGCGCCGGAATTATTTATTTAGTAGTTGTAAATTATATAATTTTTAAATTATATAAATTGTAACATTATATAGTTGTAAACTTATATAATGTAAAAAGCACGAAAACACGCATCCAAAGGAAATTCGCCCGACATGCGGACCACCGCGCCAGAATTTTTTTTTATTAGGATTTCAACATACATTTAATAATCTGAGCAGTAGCGTCACAACTTGTAACTTAATACTTCAAATTTATCAAAGAAAATGCAAAAACAGAAAAAAATAATTCACAGCAGGGCACAGCATTTGGCACTAATTTAAAGCTTAGTTTATGCTAATTTGTAACACATTACCTTTTAAAAATTAGAAAAAATATATAAATTGTGACGCTAAATCTCAGATTATTAAATATATATGGAAAACTTAAGCAAAAATAGCATTGCTAAGTAAGATAGCACGCATTTAAAAAAAAAAAATTCGACCAACTTGCAAACCTTCGTGCCAGATTTTTTTTGAAATGATACACTTAATTACTGTAATTAAGATGATAAAAAATTAGCGGCGGTACTAAGATTCGAACTTGAGCCAACCCTTGAGTAGTCTCATCGTCTGTGGACAGGTTTATGAGATTTAGCACCACAAAAAATATCTGAAACAACATTCTTTTCTTGATCGTATTTTAGGTTATCCAGTGATTTCTTGAGCGGTTTTTTGATTTTTTGGTCACTAAGGGAGGTTGTATTGACTTTGGACCGTTGTAGCTCAATTTAGCACTTAAAAAACGTAGAACACGACACCCAAATCAAAAATTATTTTTTTGTTATTTTCCAATGCTTTATTTGACTTTTTTGTCACTAACAATGGGCGCATCAACTCCAGACCGACTCTATTTAATTCAGTGCTCCGAAATTCATATATTAAATAGATGAAGACATTTCTCCCAGCGAAATTTTAACCTTGAATTATGCCGACTTATTGAAAAATTTTCTGACTCAGCAAACCGTGAGAATGACGTCAACAACCTGGTTTTTAATAGGGTTCATGTCCCCCCCCCCCCCACCAAGGCTGATTTATGTACCAAGTTTCATTAAAAAATATTCATCCTCTCGAAAGATAGCGTATTTACAAAAACCTCTAGAAATATATAAATATACATACATGACATCAAACTACAAATTCCGTCTTTTCCACAAGAATATCTATATATAAATAGCTGAGCCGGCTTTCGGCTTTCGCCATCAACTGTGCCTAACATAGCAAAATGAAAAAACAAAGTTAAAATCATAATAAAAAGTTAAGAGATTAAAAAATAAAGGTACAAGAAATGTTAAAATTTAAATACAAAAAGATAGACAAAACAATTAAAAATTTGATGTTATGAGTAATCCACAGCGTAGTAACGTACCAATACATACATGTATTTGGACCCACTCCGGGACTCCCGAGCGCTCCCCCCCCCCTCCAAAAAAACTAGCCCATCTCATTAGCGATTTTTTTCAAAGGAATTTTGCTAAAACTTTACTTAATTTACGGCAAAAACGTTTCAAAACAGAATTATGATGCATACAGAAGAATCTCACATTGACTTAACTTTCCTATGTTTTAGCCAGAGCACAAAAATTAGTTCTAACAAGTTTATTTTACCTAATAGAAACACATTTTATTATTTTCTATTCTACACACTCTTTGGCATTAATAAGTCATAAATCGGTCGTGTTTTTATCGCTCTAAAAATGTGTTGTATTTTATCACAGAGAATAAAAACGAAACGTTGGAAGAAGTGTAAATATGTGTCTTATTTTTATTGGTTTCAAAGTACCTTCATTTTAACACTTTGAAAAGTCTAATCATAA
This sequence comes from Microvelia longipes, assembly GCA_018340805.1. Lineage (NCBI taxonomy): Eukaryota > Metazoa > Arthropoda > Insecta > Hemiptera > Veliidae > Microvelia > Microvelia longipes. The sequence continues at coordinate 4,142,894 of JACMZG010000002.1, forward strand.
AAAGCTTGGCATTATGCAGTCAGGTTGTGTCTCAACAAATATTTTATATATTTTTTAGTTCAAGTATACAAAGATTTTCTTTCGTTTTACAAAAATTTATATTTTTACGACTTCGCATCAACATCTATAGGTGGTAACTTTATTATTATCAAATATAAAACATCATAGAAATTTATACTTTATTTTCGCAAGTATAGTTTAAAAATGTTTAGTATTTGCTTTAAATAATTTATAGTTAAATAAATACATTAAATTTACTAATCGGAGTTTCAGCGAATATCAAATTACAATAAGGCAGGTATTTTACTTTTATCAAATTTTGAGGGTAATACTAACAGTATTCATACCCACTGAAATTAGAACACATTCTAGAGAGCAGGTACACAGGTATAAAGAGTCTATATGGAGCGTACACATGTACCATTAATAAAACAGACAAGCCTTCTACAATTGCTTACAACGGTCAAAACGTCGCTATCAAGTAAAAAGAAGTGTTGAAAGACTTATTCAAAGCAGTTATTTTAAGTCTATATAAAATATTTTAAAGTTAAAATGTAAGGATAAAGAGGTATTAATGGACAGTAAACAATTTTAACGAGAAAATAAGGTTTAAAAAAAGACAGCGGGACAAAAGTAATAAACTGCGTAGGCTTCTGCAGTTATTGTGATGAAGATTTAGGTCTTCCGGTGGTGACCGCGTCAATGTAGATGAAGAATCCGACGTTTCGCTTCCACTGTGGCAGGTATCTTCAAGGATATGTAGGCATCATGGATAACACAATGTTCTAAAAAACTGAGCTCAGTTTTTTAGAGCATTGTGTTACTATCTATGATGTCCTACATCCCTGAAGATGCCTCCCACAGTGGAAGCGAAACGTCGGATTCTTCATCTACATTGACGCGGTCACCACCGGAAGACCTAAATATACAGAACAAAAATAGATGAAATACAACTACCGAGCTTTCAACCAGGGATCCTTGTCGTCATAAGGTTAAAAAGGTTTTATTAAAACATAAAAATAAAACTGAACCTAAAACTGAAGAAACTAAACTGTTTTAATTAATTTTTAGGTTTAGTTTTGTTTTTTATTTTTCTATAAAACTTTACAGTACTGCAGCCTTGTGTTACAATACTTTTCCTCCAGATGGCACTTGTTTCCTACTTAGGTCTTTTTATAGTCTAGGGAAGCCACATTGAATTTGTGTCGTAGGTTACTATTTCGAAAAAACCAAAACCTAGATGACGACCAGGATCTCTGGTTTAAAGCTCGGTAGATGTATTTAGGCTATTTCTGGACTGCTGTTTTCTTTTTCAATACTTTTTTTTCCGTTAAAATATAATCCTTAAATATATAAGCAGTGATTCAATCTATCACCTTTTTAAAACTATCACCAATCATCTCTCAATTGTTTACATTAACATAATTTTTGGTTAATTTAAAAGTAAATTTTCAACTTTTTCATAAATCTGTCAGTATCAAACTCATAAAATAAAATATTTTATTCCTTTGTAGCTTTCAAAAATGTTCGGTTGCAAAAAATATTTTGCTACTGTCAGTCACTGAAATTCTTAAAAAAATACTTATACAAAAGGTAATTCTTATTTTTTTTTTACATTGTAAATGAAATATCTTTTTTGCATGTACATACCATAATTTTATAAAAGCGAATTAGGTAAAATCAGGCCTTCTTGGGTTTTATTCAGTATTCTTCCCTTTTTTTATTCTAATTTTTATTTTGATTATTCACCCTCAAAAAAAATTTTTTATAGCCTTATTCAATTTTCTGTACCTTTATAAAAGAAACCAAAGAAAATCTTTTAAATGTCTAATTTATATTTTTTTGCCAATTTAAAATTGAAAAGAAAAAGTAATTGAAAATTGGAAAACATCTATTGAAATCAAGTATGTAATGGGTGTTGTTGGTATATTGAAGCTATATACCCATTGCAACACATTACGAAAAAGGTTTGTATATTTTACCCCAGAGACTTGTGTTTAAAATCTTTCAATATAATGTTGCAAACCCTCTAAGGGTTTTAATCTAGACGTTTTACACAGACACCGATTACAAATTAAGTAAAAAAAAACTGTTAATGGTTCAATAAATTCCATTTTATAAAGAAAAACGGGTAATATATTTTTTTTCGAGGAAAAGGACTAAAGATTGTAAGAATTTGGCTGTGTAAAATGTTTATAGGTAAAATTGGACTTTTTATCCTTTTATTGGTAACCCTGATTTCTGATTACGAAACTTACGCTATTACTTTTTTTTAAAGAGGTTAACACTTGATTTGCATAAAAGGAAGTGACTATACGGAGCACAAAAAAACCCATGATACTAACCCTGCAAGGCAAATAATGGACAAAGTAACCCATTTTCCTCTTCACAGTGTCTTTTATACAGCACAGTGTTCCCATACCTATTCCACCATTTCATTTATAAAACCCAAGCTTTGAATTAAAACTAGTATAAAAAGCAACTAGAAAAATCCTCCTTTTTAACATTGACTAACTTTTCTCCCTTGAGACCCTTTCAGAAAATTAACTTTCTAGAAAGACCCTTTTAAAATTGTAAGAACATCGCCATTAATACGTTTCTTCTTTACGATTTTCTAATTATTATGAAACTATTGTAACGTCTAGTTCTTGTAATTAGAAAAATTAGCATATTTGAGGTTTTAATAAGACTCTATATAACCTTTATTTTACTTTCATATAAAAACTAAGTGTATTTTTAAAATAGGTAATCATTTGTATTCTTTTAAAGTTCTCAGAGCACATAAAGAATGCTTAAATATATTCTGTCACTCTTAAATAGCATTACTGTACTCTAATTTTTTACTCATTTAAATGAGAGTAGAGAAATGAGTTTATAAGAGTTAGCGATGTAGTCCTAATCAATAATTATAATAATAATACCATTTTAGAACCTTGCAGCCCATCAGGGCTAAACCCTGCGGGGACAAGTATAGTCCAAAAGTTAAAATTAAGTAAGCGCAAATGACTTAACAAGCACCACAAATGTAACAATCATGAGAAGCACAGAAGAAAGTTGAGAAGCAAACTCGACAACCTTGCTACATAACCTGCGTTTGGGGTTTTTTTTATTATAACCATAGGAAGGTAAGATTGCTCCAATTTCTCTATTCATACAATTCCATGGGATCAGAAAAGTTCCTTAATGCGTGATCCCCTTATTCAAGATCCTGGGGTTTAACCTAGTCTTTGGACAGCAAACTAACAAGAAATAGCCAAATCTGTTTAAACATTTTTAGTGAAAAGTAAAAAAAAGTAGGAGAAGAAAAGCTAAAGGATAGCAGGCAATGTTTGGCCTTAAGAGTGCAATCCCTATAAAATTTTAGTCTTGTCTCTGTGTGAATGAATGTGAGTAAATTCTCTCTTAGTATTAGTACGTAGATATCCCAATTTTTGGCTACAATTTTTAACATAATCACACCAAATTTGGTGTGCGCCAAATTGAAACCTGTTGAATACAAATAGCGTTGTTAGATTTTTTAATCTAAAATTAAAAAGAGGTTTTATATGCTATTGAAAATTGGACGATTAATTTTGATTAATCCTATTAACATCATTTGCTGAGCATGTAAACAAATTTTCAAGCTTCTACGACAAATAGCGACGGAGAATAATGGGGACAGCTAATTTAGGGACGAGTGGTACAGCCTTAATGGCAATAATAATTGCAATTGCCATGACCCTATAAGATTAGGGTTGCTTTAAGAAACAAATATAATTTAAGCTTATTTGTAAGTCAAAAAAATACATCTTAAATTTCAATTTTTATTGTTTCTCGTAAAAAAATTACTGAGTAAAAAACCGAGAAAACTTTGTTTATATTTTCAAAAAATAGAAGACTAAAGTTAAGAGGTCAAAAATAAGCTAAAAGTAAATTGCTACAATCTACACCTCTCGTTCAAAAAACAAGAAGCCTAAGTCTCCGAGCCCCTGGGGCCTTCCAATTAAAGTATTATTCTTAAATTAGAAAAAGAAAACTTCTTTTTTAATCATACTTATATTTTCTCTTTTGTATCCTATCTTGTTGTTTTTAACAGCATTAGATTCTCGTCTTTTGTTTAAAAACTCAATGTTTTTATTTTGTCTCGAATATTTTTTATTATAAAACTTTTTTACAACACTTATAAATTTTTATGCGACAGAAGACACACAAGACATAAATAATACCCAAAGAACTGAATTATAAATCGTTTATATTTCAAACAATATATGTGTTGTAGTTTTTGTTTAAAAGTATAATACACGAATAAAGGTCCAATAGTCAGCCTCAATAAAGTACTGTATAAGGCTCCCCGCCTTAAGAAATTTAGTTATGGTCTTTATACTGCTCAGTCAGTATAAAGACAGATAGATTTTCTATTCTGTTAATATCGAACTGTCACTTAGATATTAATAATTAGTTAGTATTCGTCAGCCTCATATTTACTAAATTAAGCCTTAAGTTCAGCATCTCACAACTATTTTAAGAGTTATCACATCATTTATGTGGATTGTAAATGGCTTCTTACATTTCCTAGGTGTCTCTCGTCCAATTTTATTGTGCCAACAATTTATGTTTTGCAAAACTCGGTAGTATCAATGATATCATATGTTTTGGATAACAAGCACGATGGCGGTAAGAGAACACCTCTGGTAAATTTACTTCATATCCTTCGCTATTTTAAGTGAAGGTTTGAATGAGTTAAGGCTCTGTCGTCACGTTGATGAGATAGACGTAATGGAACAGAATCAGACATGACATTATCTTATGACATTATCTAATGATTGCAAATTTAAAATAGTGAAACAGTTCCCAGAACAGCAATTCGCTGATTGCATAAGTGTATCTTTTACAATTATATTCTGTCAACTTATTTAAACGCTGGCTAAAATGTAAAATAAATGACAATGTGCGATTTTAAAGACGTATTTTTGTCTTACTTCAATCATTTACGGTTACTCATGAAGGTTATAAACTGACTAAAGGTACTAAAACTGACTAAAAAGACTGAAATAAGGTAAGAAATTTAAACATACATGATATAATAGTTTATTTTAATCTTCGTACTTGTATTTAAATAAACGGCTAATTTATTTATTTACACGAAATGATCGTTATATATCATAAAGAATCAATTATGTCCTAAACCTTGTAAAGGGAAAAGGAAAACCATAAGATGAAATAGTGACAGCTAGTTGACAGTATCAACAACTACCTCACCACAGATTTAGACAGGCGACACAAAATTATTCGCCTTGTGCGTATATTAAAATTTTTAGAGCCAGCATTCGGGTGAAAATCTTAAATAAATCCTAAATAATCTTCACAACACAATACAGCAAAACAATACTGAGGTAAAGTTTACTTGATATTCATGGCTATAGGAGCCGCTGCAAAATAATGAATCTATTAATCTAATGAGATATAATGGTACTTATAATACCTCCATGACGTTATGGATGAAGTTACGCTCTTATCCCTTACTACCATAGAAATATTATTATTATAGAGGCCCTAATAGTTTAATTTGGAAATATTGGGATAGTAACTTGAAAACCATTGATTATTAATTAATGAAATAAACAGTACAAAATTACTGTAACTCATGTAATAGAATGTTTATAATAAAAAACAACAAAAACAATGTGCGAGAAGCGGACAAGAATTGATTTATTAATCTTCTCTTAAAGATGTTTAAAATGAGGTTACACTATAATTCACTAGGTAATACTACGGTTAACTTGTAGGTTTAAATTGGGATTTTCCGAAAAACTATAATAAAAATTACACCTACACATAGTTATTTTAAAGTTTAAAACACAGGAGATACCTCCAACAGGGTTAGTTGGGGGGAATACCCGATGTAAGAGACCGCGGGTGGATGGAGTGGTTACCGCTAAGGACCTAGATGTCGAAACGGGTAATCCGGGCAATAAAAAAAAAAAAAAGGTTACACAAACCCTTGAGATCACCAAAAAGATTTTTAAAGCCTCTCAGTGTATTGAGATAGGGTACGCTCTCTCTAATAATATATCTCTATGCTTACAACCTACAATAAGATTTCACCTACAATAATAGTTTGAAACACTACTTATAAGCTAGTTACACTTCTTTATAAATTGACTTATTTGATAAAAAGTAAATTTGATCGCATTTATTGTCCCTTTACTAAAAACTAAGGAAAAAACATCCGATCAGATTTTAATTTAATAAATTGGTATATTATATTTTACACCCCTTGCTTTCTTATTTTAAAGTGAAAAACTGATGCCGAAGGAAATTAAAGTAAATTGAAGGGACCCCAGACTTTCCATGATTTGATCCCAATCTGATATTACTTTTGATTCATATTAAAATTCATGAAGAAATTAAATCCCACTCCAACTTTCCCCTTATTTCTATTTCTTCCTATTTAAAAAAAAACAGAAATTTCTGTATAAAAAAGCTGCTCTATAAGCGCCGAGAAAACGCAGTTCCGGGCCTCTCTCAACCCTGCTCTTTTATTACTTTTTATTCTGATTTTTTTTTTAAAGATAAGAAATTTTATTGGTTCTTTCAAATAGTTATTTTAATTTTCATTCATACGTTTTAGTTCTATTCTTAAATATTTTATTAAACTTAAAAAAAAGAAATTAAAGGAATAATTTAAAAATGTGTTTGGTGCTACTAAAACTGCTAAAACTACCACTGCTATTATACCTAAGCCACAATTCTAACTCTTTTTCCTTCCACGTCTTTTTAAAATCTTTAATTCATATTATGTATCATATTTTACAATGTTATATTCTGAGTTTATTATTTTTATTTTAAATAATTTTTTATTATATTCATATTTTATTATCATTATTATTAAAATTTTCATATTGAAATCTAAGTTTCATAATTCAGAACCTATACGAGAGATTTATACCTTATTATTATTGTACAATACTCTAGGTTACATTCATAAGATAATTTAGCTTATCATACATTCATGGGATAATTAAGGTTATCATACATTCATAAGAGATTTAGCTTATTATACATTCATGGGATAATTAAGGTTATCATACATTCATAAGATAATTTAGCTAACTATATATTCATGGGATAATTAAGCTTATTATACATTCATAAGATAATTTAGCTTATCATAGATAATATAATTTAAACAAGTTATTGATTTACTTAATAAAGTTGATAAAAATACTTAATGTGATGCTTATAAACTAATATAAATGACTATATCTCGCTATAATACATATAACATATTCATGCCTGTACCAAATTTAATAATAAGAATAAAGACTAATATTAATAAAAATAAACAGTTCTTGATTTCTAAACCATAATGACTATACTATAGCTCTCCTGCATGCCGTTATATCATTTACTCCAAGACAATATTATCTTAAGCGAACATATTTGGTTCATACGAAAACATTATTCAATAAAATATAGACGTCTAATACATTTCTACCGAGAAACCCTACATTCCCGAGCTCTCTCAAACCAAATTGATCGGAACCGAAAGAAAACGAGATCTTTTTCTCACTTGAAGGAATGCCTCAAGAGAAATATCAAAATTGGAAAAAGTCTATAAGATGAAGCAAGATATGACGGAATTCATACATATTTGATACCTCCTTGGGATTTTTATCATTCCATATTACTTTATATTTGGAATATAGATAGTAACTAGAAAATCTTTTTTTTACGTACGGGAAAACCATCATAAAATTTCCTGCATTGTAAGGTAGCATGATATTCTTACAGACAAAAATACTCTCTGAAAACTTAAAATACCTATAATTTCTTTTCGAAAGGCGATGTTTATCAAATATTTTTCAGCTAGTTTCTTTGGCAGTTATTGTTAAGTTTTATTTATAAGTAGTACCTAATTAAGACATTTATAGTTACAACCTTTTCGCCTTCTCTGGTTGAAAAATTAAAGAAAATTAAAAAAATGAAAATTAGTAGTGTTATTAATGAGGGTTAGTGACGTTATAAACTATTTTTTTGAGGTAGCACTCATTAAATAAACTGCGCTATACTCCATGTTATCGTCGTCATTAAATTCATCCATAGCTTTACACTTTTACTTAAAAATATAAAAGCTTTACAAATAAACACACAAAAATTGTCAATTAGAACACCTTTTAAAAACAAAAAAAAAAAAAAAAAATAGTCTACGTACAAAAACAGAAACAAAATGAACGTTTTTAAAGAAAACTCATAAAGGTTTAACACAGATTGTTTTTTGAACACGCTACATTACAGTATGGCGGCAACATATGAATTACATTTTACGTCCCTAGGAGTTTTTTTACATTCATTATTGTCCTCGGAGGTGAAAAGTACTAAATAACCTCCTATAACAATAATGATTGGCTTCTCATCCTAAAAACTGTCCAATAAAGTGCTCAATTACGTACTACCTTTAAAAAAAAATTATCTGATAGCACAACTAGAATTGAAAATTTATTTTTGTACTGTTTCTATACTCTACCATAAACTCACTCGAACCTACGACGATAGACAGACAATTAGGTATAAAATACTTATGTAGTCTTAAAAATACCTCTAATTGATAATTTATAGAAATCTTAAATTCGGATTCAGTTCTAACACTTAACGTTTCTCTAATTTACGGCTTATGTAGTTAAATTTACAATTGTATATTAGATAGACACTTATTGTTCTTATCTTAAATATACACAAAAAATAAGTTTCTTAAAATAAAGAACTTAATTCTTAATTTTCGTGATCTTCAGTTCTATTGTTCAGAAAATTAAAAGTCTCAAATTCACCATTATCTCATCGCCATTTATTTAATAAGGAAATACGTCTTATAATCAAGAATAAACGGATCCTTTAATTTTTTCTGGGTGTTATGGTGCTGATACGTCAATTTTAGATTTATTTTCATAATTATTTTGCTTTTTTATTTATTGACAATATGACCTTAATATGAGAAACCATAACCACTTAATTAAATACTAAAAATAAATGCTTTTTAACCATGTTCATCTTGCCTTTTTACGATATATATGTTTGTATAAGAGAAAAACATTCTTAAATATAAATTAAAAGTTTGTCCAAGACTTTATAATAGATTACCTCTTATATTTAGAGGTTTTTCGAATATATAATTATTTTCAAAAAAAAGTACAACGTTTTCTTCTCAACACCTCAAAATTAAAAAAACAATAAAAAAAACCAGCATTACTATTAAGAGATTTTAATCTAGAGACTAGCCAGAGAAAATAAAAATATTTTTTTAAAGTGAAATAATCACTCTTTTGAAATAGTAATAAAAAAAAAACACATATTGAACTTCTTGGTTAATCTCTGGTCAAAAACCAATTTAAAATTTTTAAAGAATTTTAAATATTTTGCATAATAAATTATTATGTATCTATATATTTATATTATATTCCACTCTATTTTATCTTATATCTTTATATTTTTTATACTATTTATCTCATCTTATCTACCTTAAAAAAAAAAAAAAAAAAAAAAAAAAAAAAAAAAAAAAAACATTTTCTTCCTCCTTATAAAATATGTAACTATTATATATTGCCGATATTTTTATGTTTATCTTAAAACTTTTAAAACTAATTTATTTTTTTATCTTTTTATTTTCATTCTTTTTAGTTTTTTGCCCCTTATTTACAATGCACACTACAACAGAAGACACTCCCGAACACAAGCTGTCTTTTTCGGGAGTGCACCTTCAAACTTTTTTTGATTAAAAAAAAATATATATTGTTAGAAGTACATATTTTTATTTATTTTTCGTTTTATAAAGTTTGTAAAAAAAAATGTATAAAGGTGAAATATTAATTTTTGAATTTGAATTTGAATTTGAAAAAGAACTATACAAATATATTTAAAAATTCAAATACTAATATATTTTATTTATCTTATTAGTAAATTTAATTAAAAAAATAAAATAGGATGAGAAGAAAAAATCAATCTTAAAGGCAAAACCTATAAAGAAAAACTTTCCACACGGTCTAATTTTTTTTTGAAAAAATAATGCTCCTAAAAAACCTATCTTCAAGTTAAAAAGTTTCACGGGTCGGAAAGAAAACGAGTTTTAAGAAAAAGAAAAACCGTGCAAAAAGTTGGTGATGAAAAAAGAAAGTTTCTCCGGTCAGAGAGGTCAGAGCCTGAAGTGAGACATCAGATTATTGCCTCGGAACCGGTCATTTATCTTCTTCAAGTTTTTCTGCATCATTCCTTAGCACTTTTACTCATCATAAGAAATCTGCTGGTAATTTTGTCACGCGTCTTCCAAAAACTTTCGTCTGGCTCAAAGAAAAATGTTTAACCATTGTACTACATTTTGCAAATGAACTATGGACATTAGTGAATGTTATTTATCAATTCATTTGTAATTTTAATGTATAATAATTATCGTATGCAATTCGCAGTATAATAGATTATTTTAAATTTTTTAATGAATCCTTATCGAACGAAAAATGTAAAATCTGTAGCAAATTAAAAATAAAAGGAGAGTAAATCATCAGAAAGAAAATAAATTTGATCGTCCCGGAGCCAGACAGGAAAAACACATAACTCATTTTTATGTTATGTTACCTCATATGAGTGGCGTATGAGGTTTACACCATGAGGACAGATTCACTACGGATACGAAACGAACGTTTGTACTTAGTCCAAATGCATTACGGCAGCGGGGACCTGAGTTGCGAATTGCAAGTCTGAATAAGACAGGGGAAATTAACCAACCAGTCATGCAAATTTTCTTTAAAGAACAGCGTAATTGGCAAGCATCGATGAGTGGTGAGATGGTCAGGGAAGATTATATTAAAAGATAAGTCATATTTAGAAGCCACTGGTGAGCCTTTATGAAGATTGTCAACGGAGGCAAACTGGATACATTACTTGCGCTGGTAACTGAAGCAGGTAAGTAAGGAACAAGTCGAATTCCAAACTTAGTTATGAAATGCTTGATTTCTAACTTCTTATATCCAATTAGAAAAAATGAAGGCTTCTGATTTGCCTAAAAGGGCATCTATTCGGGGGTGGGAAAGAGTAACACATCTCTCTATCATAAAAATGGCAACACTGGGTGTAAATATTTGTAACCTCGCGTCGCTTTTATTTCCCTCATTGTACGTATTGATGTTTGAGTTCGTTTCGTTTCATTCCAATCTGTTCAATTCATCCAATTATTGCGGAGTTGTAATATGATCTGATTGCCTATATTTGACGCATAGACACTGACATATTCTTCAAGCATTTCTTGCTATTTGAGTACTGCGCAGGGTCTGGGTCTGTCAACCAAAAGACAGCATTTTTCGAAAATGCCATGTCTTTCAATAGATGACAGTCTTGACTTTTTTAAGTCTTGAATGCATATTGTGTCATACTATTTTTATAATATGAAACAATACGCATTCAATTATACAAACATGACACAAAAAAGCAGTTTATTTTGGAAAAAAGTAATTATAGCTGACGATTCATTAAAATCGTCAAACTTTTATCATAGAACTATTATAATCCATTGCATTACGTAATCAACAACTTTAACTCCACTTAATTCATACTTCCCGAACAAATTTAATGCAACACTTAGGTAAATATTCAACAGATATATGTAAAAGATACAACAATATTCCTACTTAAAAAGTAAATAAATAATTTTTAAAAATAATATCGTAATCATATAGAATTTATTGAATATTAATCAATTAAAAGCAAAAATAACAACTCCACCTAAATAGATATTCTGTAAATAGTTAATATATTAGGCTTTTCTTTTTAATTCTTTTAACTTTGTTTAACAAGTTAAAATGAATATGCTACGTTAGCATATAGTGGAATATAGTTATTCCAAATTTATCTAGTCTCTTAAGTGCCCTTCTCTTCTTAATAAATACCTTCATTTCTAAATGTTTATAGAACATTTAGAAATAAATACAGGCTATTAAACTACCACTTCGCAATGTGATAGACATTGTATTTACTCTGATAAAAATATCTTCTACAAACATACCTTACAAGTGGTATAAATATATTTTATTTTGTACTTCATTGGCAGTCAAAAGTCAGTTGGAAAAAATATTAAACTCTTTCTTACTGCATAAACGTTTTTTTTTCCTTCTAATCTTGAGGAGATATTCATGTCATTGTTATTATACAAATGATAATATTTCCCGTTTAGAGCCTTACGGTCCATCAGGGCTAATCCTTACGGGAACAATCTCAGGTGATAAAGGTAACCGTTACGCTCAAAGTGTAATTTAAAGTTAGTGATAATATATATGAAGAAATCTTATATAAACTGAGAGTATAACCTGAGATAAGAATCCCAGACTACCGTGGTGTCAAATATTAGTATAAACATTGACGCTCTTATGACTTCGACTAAAAAATATGCATATAATTATTATAGTTATTCCCTTATTTATCATTAGTATTTGTACTTTTCCTAATTTAAACCGTAGGTATATAGGAAGTATGTATCTTACAAGTATAAGTATTGTGTTTGCAAAAAAATCCGAAACTGGTATGTCACCGGAATTATCCGTTTCAAGTGTTTCAAGGCTGCCAGTGTGGGTTTCAAAAAGTTGTCTCTGTATGTGCGTGTGTATTTCTTATCATCGTAGCTCCTAATGTACTTAGGATAGAGATTTGAATCTCTGTACAAAAATCAGACTATCGCTGCAGTTGTGTTATTCGAAATAGTTATTTATGCAACGAGGGATGAAAGTAAGTTTTACAGCTCAAGTTAAAGTTTCGTCCTAAGGCAGCGCCGAAGTAGGAAACTTCATTAGCTCACGAGGCCAGTAGGCCGAGGGAGATAAACTAGTTAGCTCCCGAGGCTTGCCGAGGGAGTTAACTAACATTTTGGCTCCCGAGGCTTGACGAGGTAGATAATACGAGAGCTGAAAACTTTCATCCCTTGTTGCAAATTAAATTTTATCTACGACTAGAGAACTAATACTAACAACTATTAATATATTCTTCAGCTCCTTAAATGTTATTTTGTTAGTTTAGTTTATTCTTACAATGTCAATTACTCTGATGAAGAGAGAATAAAGCCACTATCTTCACATTATTTAATTGTAAGTTGTCAATAGAATAATGTGTAATACTACATTTGTAATTTAAACATTAGCGTGTGTATATTGTATATTCTACCCGTAGTACCAACATAACACCAAAAAAAATCCTAAACATTTCCTCAAATTCCTAAAAATTTTACTAAAAAATTCTGTCAATGTGGCAACACTTTCACTTTTCCTCCCTAGGGAGTAAAAGTACATTAACAGTGTGAGATAACAAGACTGTATGTAGAACTTTCAATACAAGGAGTAAATAAAATATTTCTTTTAAAACGTCATTTACCCGCAATAATGACTGCGAAAATTTCGAAAAATCATAATACTTGGAAATATAGAAGTATTATGATCAAATTAAGATTTGGCGCGCATGTAGCCATGAATAAGGCTAATAAATGTGCTAAGTTTCATCTCAATATCAACATTAGTTTAATTTGTATCGAATGACTTGTGTACGTTTTAAAAAAAATTGAAAAATCGGCAAATAATCTAATTGAGTTAAAATTTAGTACAACTATACACATTTACGAAATAAATAAGTACACTAACTTTCGTTTCAATACAACAATCATATTCCTGTTGGATCATAAAAGTTAAGGAGCACTGAGCGTGGTCAGTAATGTATCGATTACCGAGACTAATGCATTTACTATCTGAGGACAAGCGAAGCGAATTCGAAGATATGTTATTGTGTATATTTTGCAAATTGTATATATTTTGAGGACGAGCGAAGCAAGTCTGAAGCAGGGAGGATGAGCGTAGCGAATCCGATGTGATGAGGAAAAGTTCAGAGGTACCCTATACCTCATTTGTTTTATTATTATTCTTTATTTATAAACTTTTAATAGAAAAACCTATTTATAAGATATCAGATTTTTATATATGCATGAGTTTTATAAAAATAATTTTAGTATTGTTTAAATATATCGTTTGATCAGCGTGGAGGATTATTTGATTGTATTCTTTAAAAAAATGTTTTATAATGTTGTGACGCATTGCTATTGTATTGTCAAATACGTATTGCAAATATAGATATTTATTTATTTTATTTTAAATTTATTTATTTTATTTATAAAATGTTCCGGTATTATTCTAAAACTTAGCGCAGCACTACAAACTAAATAAATAGAGGTGATGATAATGTCGGAGAAGAAATATTCTTTACTTGTTTAGATTAAATTATACAATAATTATACAGTCATTAATTTTATTTTATAAAAAATTACGAAACGTTTACGGAGGTGATGAAAAATAAAAAGCTTGAAGAGAAAAAAATGTTTTATCATAATTACAAAAAAAAAATCTAAAAAAAAGAGTAACTACTTTACTTGTTTTAGAGACAATAAAAATAATTTTAGTAATGGTTTACTAAATATTTCATGATAAAAACCTATTTTGAAATAAAAATAAAATATTCAAAATATTTTTTTTGTTTTTTATATTTTGTAATAAGTTATGAAAAAAACCACCTTAAAATTGTATATACTTATGTTAATGATATTGAATAAAACATGGAGAAATGTATCATCAAACTGAAAAATGAGAACACACTAAAGTAAAATGGTGTCATTAGTTGTTTTGACAGAGATTTTGTGGTTTATGTTAAACATGGTTAATATTTAATACACTTGAGTTTAAAAAATATATATTTAATTGTCAAACCACAATACATAAAAAGAAAAACTGACCGGTTTCGACTATTGCTTTTTTACTATACTTTTTATAAAAAGTACTCTGAAGATGACTAAGTAATAGTCGAAACCGGTCAGTTTTTCTTTATGTATTGTGGTTTGACAATTAATATATTTTTTTTTAAACTCAAGTGTATTAAATATTAACCAAGTAAAATGGTGTGTATTAAAAATAACAAAGAATATTGTTTCATACTGTTATAATCCAGGCAAAGAGAGAATAAATGTGACAACAAACTAAATGCTTTAAAAATTAGTTTGTACAGACTAAAATGACGGTAGCAAATACTCGTCATTACAACTATTTTTGTACATTTTTTTACCTTCTTGGTCATCCTCTAAAATTAAAACCACATTTAACCTTCATAGGTCAATGTAAAAACTTAGCTCTCAAGATAAATTTAATATTTTTCTAAGAAAAAAATATTAATTTATTAAAAATTTACTGTTGTTTTAAGAAATAAAAAATCGGGTACGGGGTACCTCGATTTTTCTCATCACATTTTTTTTAACATTTCCTCAACGAATTGGATTCGCTACGCCCAAACTTCCTACTCTTGACTTTCTTCGCTTGTACTCAGAATTTACAATTCGCCAAATTTATACTCTTATTATGTCTTTGAGCTCACTTTGCTCGTCCTCAGATAGCAACTACATCCGTGTTATTTTCAGCGGTCACCCATATAACACTGAGCACGCTCAATGCTGCTTAAACTTATATAATTCCTATAAAGGGGAAAATTTGTTTCCCCTTTATAGGGAAACAAGAAAAAGAATTCAAAGAGCAAAATAGAAATTACTTTAGTCACAGAATCAATGAATGCTAAAAAAAATATTGCTTGCTATTTAAAATTTCAAAGTTTGGTGGCTTCAAGCACCATTGGGGTTCAGCTGTTTTTTAGAGTCAATACAAAAGAAATAAACTTCTCTAAACAAAATGAAGATACTTAACGTTTCAAAAATTAACTCTTGGACCACCCCGTAAAATTAACTATTCAAGTACTATATATCCCTACTAAACAAAATCGCTTTACAAAAAATAAGGATAATCTGAAACTAAACGAGGGGTTTCTTAGCCAAAACCTGTTTTTCTACTCCAACACTTAGAGTGTAGGATTAGAACAAATGTAGGTATCTATTTAATGAGCTAATTCTATACCCTCATAAATATACCTTTAGAAACCATTATATTAATGCTAAGAAATCCCGCTAGGGCTCTTTGAGCTCAACCGTAATAGTTAGAATAGTTTCTTAATTTTAAGAAAAAAAAATTCAATACCATATTTAAGATATTTACTTAATTCCACTAAATAAATTATTTCATTTTAAAAAATTTTTAGTAGTTGATGCACACACAAACATATAATATATAATATATATATATATATAATATATATATATATATATATATATATATATAATTATATTATATATATAATATATAATTTTTGATGCATAATTTGATAAATTTTTAATATTTACCTAATTTATTAAGCTCTTCCCACTTATCATAAGCAAATAAATTGTGTTCCATAATTTTTATATATTTAACCTGAGCGAGGTCTCTGCCTTAGTTAACAGTGCTGTAGTTAAATAAAATCTTCATCTTTTAGAAAGAAGTGAGAGGGAGAGAGAGTGATAGATAAATGAGAGAAAGAGAAAATGAGAGAGAGAGAGAGATTGATTGATTGATTACTGATTTATTTGACCACGCAGAATTAGGACCATAAGGACCTCTCTTCCATTAAACGTGGATACATTTTCAGCCGATTTATTTATTAAAATTACATAAAATACATACAATAAATTATTACAAGAATATGCAAAATTATCTTTTTATACAATAAATTTATAATTTTAACTATGAAATCTTAATTATAGTTAATTTAGTATCATTATATTTCTAAAATTATAATTATAATGATTTTTTTATATACAATTCATATAGAAATAAGACATTGACAAGAAAATTTGCAAAATTTTCATTCAGATTATTATTGTCATTTGGCTGATTCCACTTTTATAACATTACATTTTTATTTATTATTATGAATATGTTTATTAAAATAATAAAGAGAGAGAGAAAGAGAGAGAGAGAGAAAGTGAAAGAGAGGGGAGAGAAACAAAGATAGTAGAGAAGGAAGAAGAGAGAGAGAGAGAGAATGATAGTGTAGAAGAGAACTAATTTTTCTAATGCAAGCTATTTCTAAAAGTTTGTGTATAATATTGTATTCACAAATAAAGAACTATTTCTCAATTTTTTTGTCTGTTTTTTGTTAGTCTTGTCGATAGCATAAAAAGTGTTATCCTAATTATTTTCAGGACAGTCATTAATATTTTTCAAACATAAAATGCAGAATAATGTATTGATATACTAGAAATTTGGTACGCATGTAGTACTAACATGGACTTAAAATAAATAAACAAGAGGTCTTCGGCAAATAACCAAAGGAAACTCTTTCTCCTCCAAAGGAGTTTTTCTCCTCTTTTATTAGTTTTTCTTCCTCCTCCTTTTTATTTTTTATCCTCTGACCTTAAGCGTACTAAGTACGCTTTAGTACTTTAGTTAAGTCGTATTTAAGCTAGCTAACCATGAGAACATTATATTTCTTTTATAGCAAACAAATTGACTCGTGATTTCAACCCCTAAACTACTTGATATCTTCCAGAATAACCAACTGGCCTTATTCCTGTTCAGTACAGGTATATTTTTTGCTGCTAAAGTACGAGAGCCTAGGCCCCTCTCGGTCCAAGCTATAAGAAAACAGTTTGTTTAAAGCTTGGTACCCAAAGCTCTCGGTAAAACGGCTTCTTAGCCGCTACGCGGTGTTAGACAGGGGGCAGCAACGCGGCCCCCTGCCTAATGAAGGCCATATGGTTTTTGTCCCATATTAGTTCATCATATTAATAGTTTTCACAAGTAACATACTACCATAATATAAGATATTTTCAATTATATATTTATATAAAAGCGTTATTAGTTCACATTATGTTGAACATTTCAATCAATAACCCTGGAACTTATTATACTTATACTTTGTTAACCATACATAGCAATAAATGTGTAAAAAATATCAGTCCGATCTAAACAGTTTTTTAAAATTTGTGATTTTCGAAATGTTTGTGTGGCTAGAATATTAGCGAGTTGTTGACAAGGCGATTCCTGAGTAACCCCCTTCTAAAATATCTACCCCCACCCCTACCCCTCTCCATCAGCCTAATCTCATAAGCTTATTTTCTTCTTCGACAATTTGCTAAATAAACAAATATGCTGTGTCATTTATTCATCAAATGACATGAAAAGGTTTATTTAAATTATGTTAAGCTCGGCACGAGTTTATCCCTACAGCTCTAATAAGTTATACAAATAGTCATAGCATTTTTATAATTTTTACCTAATTGTTTCCGCAGCTTACACTTTACGTAGACAACTTGTGTCTGTGGAATGGACAGAGCTTTAGAGTCATTCTTACTTCTGCCGCTATTACAGCTCTAGACATTAACTTACAAGCATTTCTTCAAAAATACTGATACCTGCAACAAAAAAGTTAATAAAAACTTGTTTATCAAATAATACAATAATACAGCAATAATAAATGCTAAGATAAAAATGTATTAAGAATAAAAGAGCATCAAACAACAAAATATAAAAATATTTTTAAATTCTCAAGGGTGTTCTTGTATAATTCTTTGCCGCAACATATGAACAAAAAATCTCATTATCTCATTTTTTCTTTGGAAAAAATTAATTTTTTTCCAAAGAAAATTAAATAAAAATTAAATTTTATACTCTTACATTGCGGGACGTTATTAATTTATTTCATACTAACTTTTTGGCGACCTATTACATTATTATATGGTCCACACAAATAAAATATACAATAGAAATATATAGGGTCCAATTTTAAATTTCAAACTTTTGGTGTCATTAGGGCGGTGCGTCTTAAAAACCAATGCAAATAATAAGCGTCACATTACATAATGGATAAATATATATTACAAAATTATTGTAATTTATTTAATAGAACGTTTAAAACACAAAACAAAACACAAAAATCGGATACAGGGTACATCGGAACATTTCCTTATCACATCGGATTCGCTACGCTCATTCTTCCTATTTCAGACTCGCTTCGCTCGACCTCAGAATGTACAAGTCGTTAAATTTATACTGGAAAACCTTTTGGACTCGCTTTTCTTTTCCTTAGATAGAAAATACATTATTTAATTCCCAGTGGTCATGGTCACCCATCAGGAACTAACCACGCTTTATGCTGCTTAACTTTTATGATCCAACAAAAACCATGTATTGTACATGTTGTATTGAAACGAAACTTGGAGTACTTAGTTATTACATAAAGGCATTTGTACCTAAGGTACTTGTACCTAACGAAATAATAATCCTTTAAAAAAGCCTGTTTAGCCCTATTTTAGTTTGATGATTTTTACAGTTAAACTTTTGAAATTTCCATAAACAATTGATTTATGCATGATTGATTTTTGTGTCAAGTTTTGTAATAAGTATAATTTCCTTTTGAAATTTCCCTAAACGAGGAGTCAATTTAGTATTATATTTGTAGCAATAAACTTCTACTTTACCCTTTCCTTTAATGTTCCCTGCAACTCCATTAAAGTTAAGTTATAAGGTTTCTAGTCAAGTTTCTATGAAACTAAATTATATTTTATTAAAAGTAGTTTTTACTTTTAAGAAAAAAGTACTAGGTGATACTACTGTAAGTAGTTAGTTACTTATGTATAATACAAGTGTAAATTTTTTTGGACTGGTAATGATATATATATATATATATATAATATATAAATATATATATATATATATATATATATAATAATAATTTAAATTGTTTGAAGACTGCAGTTCTTTATAAATAATATTAATTTATTTAATAACATTCACAACGTTTTATTGAGCGACGCTCAACATCTTCAGATGAATCTAATAAAACTTAAATTGTAATGTAAAAAAAAATTTAAACGAAACATAAAATTAAAATTAATTTAGAAAATGACCGAAAATGCCAGTAAACAAAAGTATTAAGGAGGCAGGGACAAACTATTAAGATAACGGTGATTTGTAGACAGAGGCACTGTATTTTTAGGGGGTCTTTTTAAATTTAAAATATTTTAATAAATGCTATTTATATTGTAAGGATCCTGTTTTTTATTCATGGTGTTAGGGTCAGTTTTGATTTAAAGATTTTCCAAAATGCGTCGTTTGTTCAAATGCTTTTCGGAATGCAGTACTTTAACATTGTCATTATCAATTTTATGTTTTTTCTTGGTCATATTTTCAGCTATAGCTGTATTTGTGTCTAAATTGTCTGCATTTTTATCATTATGTATAATGGTAATGAAAAAGTATTTTGTTGACCTCTAACAAAACCACAAACGAGGTTTCATCATAATTATCTGTTTCAGGTATTATTATGACGCTCTGAAGCTTTTAACCATGCTGTTTGCTCTTGTGTTTGTGTGTCTGTATCAGCTTAACAACTGCTGTTAATACATATAATGATACATATAATGTATATAATGATACATATAATGCTGTTGATACATATAATGAAGTCTGAATATTGTCTGGTACAAAAATCCGACTTTAGTGTTTGTCATAGTGACCGGAAGATACCACTTTGTACTTTTACCCCAGTAATAATAATATTAAACGCCTAATAACCATCATCAGTCCAAAGGAAACGTGTGCTTTTAGAATCTTAGGGTTTCCTCACTAAATTTTCAATAAATCATTAACCAAAACTATTAGGGATGGAAATGGGCATCACATCAAAAACCACCATCTGTTGCTAATAACACCAGTTACTGATTACTTTGTTTGCTTGGTTGTTTCAGGAGCAATCTTCACACAGGAGCAGAAGGAGAGCAGCAGTGAATTAGCATTTAAATACGCTGTATATAGGATAAATAAGGATAAAACAATTCTGCCTAATACGACTCTCATGTACGATATTCAGTACGTCCCTAAAGACGACTCCTTTAGAACAACAAAAAAAGGTAAATTTTACATGAAAAACCAAAACTAAAAAAAAGTTTCATACTAATTAAATTGTACAATAAAGTAATTAAAAATACAAATAAACTAAAATTTTATTTATCTTATTATTTTATAAGATAAATTTTAAAAAAAACATATTAAAGTTTGAAAATCCTTAGTAATTTTGTATTTATTTGCCATGTAACAATGTAACAGAAAAGTCTGTATAAGTGAATGAAAAAGTCTATCTAGACTATCTATCGCCTTTTTACTACAGCTTAAATTAAAATATATACAAATCACTCGAATATCACAGGAATAGTGGAAATCATTTAATAAATTAATAATCAACATTAGCATGTTTCAATAGGACAAAAAGGATCAGTATAAAATTTCCTATATTTGGTTAAATTTATTACTTATTAAATGAATTAAGTAAGTTATGTTCACTTAAATTGGCATGCTCTTATATATATTATATTTAGCTCTTACTATTGAGTTCGTTTATATGGCTGGACCTGGAAGTCGAGGTACAATTGTTTTGGAAATGTATTGTTCTTAAAAAACTTGGCTCTTGAACCTTAATATGATTGGGCATGGTATATGCAATTAAGTATGTTATCAAGGCATGGAAACTTTATACTATTCAAATTCAGGAAAATAAACAATCGAGAAGAAACAGCAAATATATCGATTATAGGTCAAATAAAAATTTAAAATAATTTTAAACTACAAAAAATGTTATTGAAAATTCGTTTGTGTGAGTGTCTGTTATTATTTTAGCTTCCAGCGAGTTTATGCTAGAAAATTGCAACTCAAACTTTTCCGTGAGACCCATTGAATATAATAGGTATAGAATGTCGAAAGGTATACGAGAACGTCATTCTGATGTTGGGGGTTAACTCGGTGCTGGCATCTAGCGGCAGCTTTGAAACTAACTCTCATTTCTATAACATTCAACCCAGTTTTTTAAGTTAAAATTAGGGAATTATCTCGTTCTTCATTTTAACGACTCGAGTATTTTCTTGAAAATACTGAGCAAATATTTAGATTAATCAGTTTTGTGCTAAAAGTGGATAGCCGAAAATAAAACGACAGTGGCGCATTCTCGTAATTGGCATGGTAAAACTACCAAATTAAACACTAGCGTTCGCGTTAACTGGCTACGGAACTAACCTTTTTTGTTGCGAAATAATAAATCACTGGATTATCTTTTTATATATTCTTTGGATGTACCCTAAACAAAGGGGTACCTTGTGCCCGATTTTTCGTTTCAACTGTCTTCTCCGTGAAATGCATGTAAACCCAAAGGATTCCACATCACAGAAATTGTCTTTAATTATGACGAAAATATAATGAAAACAAAACAAATTATAAAGAGTTATAAGTAGACAACTCAAAAACGAGGAACATCGTATCAATTCAAAAATATTCATATTAGTAAGAAGACACCTTTCTGTACCAGAACCGTTTTCAAATAATGAGCCAATCTTTGTATTTTCAAAGATTCAAAGTATTTTTGCAAATGTGTAAAGTTCTTTAGGGTTGATACAAAATCAGAAATAAAATATGATCGATTGAAGAAAGACATTTTATCGATTTCAATTTTAGTACTTTTCTCGTTAATCTTCATTATGGACACTGAAGAATAATGAAACTTAGATGATTGAAGAAGAAGAAATTTAATAACAGTAAAGAAATATAATCAACAGCAACATTGAGAGTACAATCAATAATTTTGAGACACCATCAACCTACACGTAGACTAAAATTCTTTCTCTAGTAGCATTGTATCGAGATTACCTCATAAAAATTTTCATGTAAGAGAGTTAGAAGGTGTGTGGTCCTGAGGGAGATCTCATATGAGCAATGTTTCCAAGCACCTTAAAAATTGTATAAGAGTTAAAAAAAAAGAAAAATCCACATTATTTTTACGATAAAGGTTATGTTGAAAACGTAACAACTGGTTGTTGTCTAAAATAAAAACAAAACTCTTTCCCTGTTGAAAAAAAAAAGAATAGTTAGTACGAAAAAAAACGCAGACATAAACGATAAAAACAATGAGTTAAAATAAATAGAAATGTTTCGGCGAGAAAAAAGAAATATAAAAAGTCGAAAACTAGGAAAAAAAGCAAGTCGTAAAAAAAGGAAATAAGGAAAAGTCAAACACTATTTGAAAGGTAACGTGTTTGTGAACTTAGAAAACCGTAACATTGAGATTTAAACAAAATAATGTTTATTTCAATATGTTCGATACAAAATAAAAATAAATTATAAATAACCTATCAGAGAAACAAAGTTCTACTGAAAGAACGATGTAAGTTTTTCATCAGACAGCTAGATGGTTTATTTGTGTGTACATATGACCAAATTTGATTAATTTAAAAGTGCATTGTAGACCACTATGCATATCTTATTTCTGTGTATAGTTAAGTGTCAGAGTTTTATACTTTGGATCCGCGCTAGAATTGTTTTTCACTCGCCAATAGTAAGCGTTTGCCCAAAACAAAAATTGTATTATACTTGCATTAGCGCAACTTGTTGCGCCTATTACGCTTCGTAAAGTATAATATGTTTTAAAATTTCTTTAAATAAGTTTATAATGAAAACATAAAGACAAAAGAGTCAAAGTTACATTTAGGGCTTCATATTAGCACCTGCTCCAAAAGAGGCTTCAACTTTGAAGCAACTGGAGCAGTGAGATGTTTGTCGCTTTAAACTTTTTCCTCCTTATTAATTAGTTTGTCTTTCTGTACAGTGTAAAGTTGAAACTAATGTTGATAGAAGTTATTAAACTTGTCGCTTTACAACATGTTAAAACATTTTGTTTGAAATTGCTCTTTGTGTTTTAAATATAGAATGTAAAAAGTTAATTATTTTAAGGAATAGTGTTATGTTGTTTATTTTCCTTCACTCTTTCCCCCATTCCATTCGTCCCTTATTATTTTGTTATGAGCCCACGTTTCAGCATTTAAAGATACCAAAAATTGAAAAATATTTGATTTCTGTAGACATATCTATACATCTGCACATATATATGTTTATACATATATATTTGCAGTTTTCTTGAGAATACAATTAAGGTCAAACAGCTAAAGAAATCCGATTGGAAGCTTGGTAACAAATTAAGCTTAACCGATAAGATCACCAAAATCTCTCCACAAAACTTTTATTAAAACCAGAGCCGACTTTCGACCTCACGATCATCATCAGTGCCTAGCCAACAAATATTAAAGAATTGAACTAAAAATACATAATATTTGTTACTAATATTTGTTGGCAAGACACTGATGATGATCGTGAGGTCAAAAGCCGGCTCTAGTTTTAAAAAAGGTTTTGTGGGGAGATTTTAATTGTGTTATCAGTTAGCTGTGTTTACTCCACTGCTCAGTTTTCTGTTAATAAAATTAAGCTTTATAATAAAATACTAATTCCATTTTGGGAATTTAACATCAAAAATGGTGGCACATCAAAATAGAGGTCGCCTGAAACTCAAAAATATATCATTTAAAATCGAGTAAGGGGTGACTCGGTACCTATCTTATAACTTTGGTCTCTCTTTGCTCATCCTTTGAATTATCTAAAGCTTAAAGAAGTATCATTCTTTAAATTAATAAGATTTGTTAATTAAAATGTTTGCTTCAAAACGGCATAATCATGCCAAAGAATTTAAAAATTTAGCTTTCTGAGGGCACGGCAGAGCCTTCGCCAAGTCAATCTGTCAATGGGGTACCGTCCTTTAGAGGAAGATCTCGAGACTAAGTTCATCCCCTCGCATCTTTTAATGAAGTTAAAATAACAACAATAATTTTGTACGTTAACTACATTGAAAATTATTCTATTTTTACCTTACAGAATCAGTCTCTTTATTACTCAGTGAAGTTAATAACGGTATAACATTATTAAATACCAAGAAGCAAAAATGTAAAAAATAACTGTTAAAACGTTATTTTTAACAGTTAATGCGAATAATTTAATACATAAATTTAATAAGTTTAAAACATAGCTTAAAAAATTTAATAAAATTAATACAATAATAAAATACGCATACAGCCCTCACATCAATTACTACATACACACAGATCGTATTCCATACGCATTTAATACGACCCGGATCTTGCACCATATTAGTCCGATGACATCATAACTGATCCCGCCAAAACATCGTGTCTTTTATTGTGAAGGTTCCCTTAGATTATAAAAAAAAATTTAAACAAAAAATATATACGATTAAATTATGATTCGTTTGCATAGTAAAAATGTTAGGTAATAAAAAATAAAAAAATTCCTTATGTAATAAAAAATAACATTTTAAAAGCCATTTAATGAAAAACGGTAATATAAAAGTGAAATAATAGTTATCCAACGAGAAGTTTTTCCATTAGATACGATCGCCTCTGAAGGTACATACAGCGTATCGAGGGACCGATCTATAGATTCTATCTCCTTACTTCTAGCGTATTGGACTGGATTCCCTCTGCCTGGTTCATACAGCGTATGTAACCGTATTTAGCTATCATACTTAATACGGCAAATCCATGATTTTTGTCTGGTCATAAAAGTTAAGCAGTATCGAGCTAGGTCAGTGCATGGATGGGTCTCTGTTTTGAATAAAACGGACGTATTTACTATCTAAGAAATAGTAATTCGGGAGAACAAAGCGAGCCCGAATACGTGTTGCTGTTAAAATGTAGTGCAACACGCTTGGAGCGAAGCGAGTCCGAAGTAGAGAGGATGAGCGTAGCGAATCTGGTGTGATACAGAAAAATTCCATAGTACCCTGTACCCGATTTTAAAAAAAATGTAAGTGTTTAAACATAGACTTTCGACGAAAATATGGAATGTCACATTTTATTACAGTGCTAGTAGTAGCAGTAATAATACCAATGTTCAGGTCATTAAGCAGAAACCAAAAACTTATACAAGAACTATATTGTTGGTCATCGATTTAAACTATATTCGCCCGCCTTACTGGACTCTATGCCAAAACAGATGAAGACACAATTTTTTTGTTCTCATTCAATAAATAATACGCCTCGCCATGTCTCCAACTCTTCACCGTTTGGGTTACAAGAGATCGTCTACATCTCCAAATATCGTATCTAGATTGCTTAATAGTTTTAAGTATCGATTTGACCTAAAAATGACTCAAGTCTTACCCTTGTTTCTTGGCCAAGGTTCAAGAAAAACAAACTAACTTGTCTAAGCTTGATTACAAAATGGTAATAAATTTTTATTACATCTTTTATTTCCTTCAGTTTTCAAAATAAAACTAATTTTATGTTGTCGCTATATTTATGACAAACATTGGTGAGGGAAGGGGTACCTCCGAAATTTTCCATGCCTTATAATTGAAACGAAATCTTTGTCGGATATGAAATATCGGATATGAAATACAAATACAATACATTTCCATTTACAAACCCTATGGTATAAATTTGGAAAATGAAAAATCTTTATCAGTTATGGTGTTTGCCGTCAGTAGTGTTTATTTGATTTTAACAACCACATATATACCACATACCCTCGTATACAGGCAACTTGGAGAAAATCTATCAACCCAGACCTAACGTTAATTTTAAAATTATTTAAAGCCAGCTAAAACCTAATCAAATCAAGGTCCCAAAATAGTTACAAGGAACATTGTTCTCTAGTAAGGGTAGGTTTAAAAGTCACTCCAGAGTATCAATAGTTCTTACAAAATAATACTATTACTTATACCATACTTATAATAAACCATTATATTTCCATACTTATCATGTCTTAAGTTCACCGATTACTTTATCTCCAAAAAACTAAGTTGTTTCAAAACGTTTCAGTTAGTCAACAAAACCATTCGACTGAATTTTCTTTGTTTATTAGATCGGTATTTTTAAGTAAATATTGTTACCATCCATTTGGTTCTCTAAATGATGAATACATAATTTGACTGTTGGTTATTTTAGTCAGTATCTTGGTAAAATTATAAAGACGAGGTATGTTTATTACAAAATAAATAAAGGGTTAAATGCAAATTTTTTGAAATTTCCTAGAATGCTTTCGATTTTATAAGCTTTTTGATATCTCTCAATTAAATTTCTCTTAATTTATTTCCTCTTTTAAGTTCTTAAACACTCTCTACCTATTAGATTGCTCTCAAAGAATTTGGTAAATTCGGTAAAAGAGGTCAAATAAGAGAACGTTAAGAGGTTAATAAACCCTTACGATTTGTTCATTAAAGCGTTCTCACAACCCTCGTTTTAATCGTTTGCCTAGCATCTTATCTAAAGCATCATTTACATCAGAATGACATGGCGAAAGTCCTTATTAAAGTCTGCTATCAAGGCAAGCTCGTTATGACTGGAACTAAACTCATAATGCCTGGCCCATTAGCCTTCATCAATTACTAACCCTACTTGTTTCTAAGACTCTCTGTTTTCTCTTTAGCATTTTTAACTTTATTTACTTTTTCTCTGAGCCTTGTTTAAAAAATTTAACTACATTTAACGAAGCAAAGATGATTTTATTTATTTATAAAATTGATTGAAAAAAAATTTATCCGCATTATGTACAATTAATATAAGTTCAATAGAAACTTTTCAGGAGCGGTGTCGATTTAAAGATGTATTTATTTTATTTTTTAAAACGATGCAGATCCTTAAAAAAACTGTTTTATCTTTACAATTTTCAATTTATTTCTTCACGATTTAAATCACCTTGTGACAATCCTTGTTACATTAGAGTAAAGATCTGACTAGAAACTTTTATAACCAAACTATAATTATCAAACTATAAAAGTATAATAAAACCTCATTCTAAAATAGAGATCCGACAGTGGTTACAATCTATGCATGTATGAGAGGCCGATAAATTTAATATTTAAGAAAAAAGTATTGTGTTCGCACTAAAAATGTGAAACAAAATTTAATCTGAATTAAGCTCTAGATATTCATTTTAAGCGTTTTAAGACCTCTTGAGAGGTTGTTATCAAGTTCTATGTGAGTGAGTTATTATCGTAGAACCGAAAAAGATTTATCTAGAGAGTGGAAACTCGGCTTCTTAACACCAAACTTTAAGCTTATTAAGCTTTTCTGAAAAAATATTTTCAATGGCATCATTATCCGTCATTAAGGACTCCTTAAAGCTTCAATTGAAGAGTAAATTTGCATCCTATCAACGACAATATGCTTAGTTTATTTGTTCAACAAGTGTTTAATTGTGTTTAACACGCGATCACAAATAGATTCCTCTACTGAATGAGACGTATCCTTTGTAACCTGTAACTTCATCGGTGTTTTGTCCTAAATCAGGACCTTGACCCAGCTAAACAAGACGTCGAAAGATGTTTTGACTAACATAATAAATTACTAATGTAATAAATAAATAAATTACTAATGTAATAAATTAATAAATTTTCAAACGTAATAAATTACATTGATCATATGCTTTAGATTTATCAAAGGTGGATTTAGTATTAGTTAAGAAATTGAGAGTAATTTTTACTGTCTACTTTAATTTTCACTAACTTGCTTGCTACGACAATCAGCACCGTCCAAACAAATGCTTACACTCACCTATTGGCATGTCTGTAAAAATATTTGTTAGACGCGTTTTTTAAAAGCCATTGATCAAATTCTAACAACATTTTCAGGAAATTTCAGTGGTATGTTAGGGATTTTAGCATGGTAATCTTTTAGATTTTTCTAGATTTCCAGGCATCAAGTTTCATCCAGATTTTATCTTGTTATTTTTACATTGATTTCATTTTACACTCACACACCACACACCACACACACATACACATACACACACACACACACACACACCACACACACAACACACACACACACACACACAACACACACACAACACCTATTATATATATAATATATTATATATATATATATATATATACTATAATATATATACATATATACATATATATATATATATATATATATATATATATATATATATATATATATATATATAATATATATATATATATATATATATATATATATATTATATATATATATATATATTATATAATTACCAAGACACTGAATAAAATTATTTTGTTAAGAGAACAGGGTTTTATTTTTTACTGTCCTCAAACACGTTACATCTCGAAACTTTGACTTTTTCTTTTTTTTGTACAGTGTTTTTATTTTGTTTTCGCTTAAAGATTGTTTTATTTTTTAGAGCGAAACATTTCTCTCTTTTTATCATTGTTTTTATCGTTTATGTCTGCGTTTTCGCACTAACTATTTCCTTCCTTTTTCCATGATGTAGTTGACGCTTTTTTTTCCGAGACAACAAACAGTTGTTACAATTTTAACAAAACCTTTACCGTAAAAATAATGCTCGTTTTCTTTATTTTTTAGCTCTTATACAATTGTTAAGGTGCTTGAAAACGTTGCTCCTCATACGATCTCCCCAAGGAGCATACTTTCTAGCTCTCTAACAAAAACCTCTGTGTGTGGTAACCTCTAGACTAATCCCACAAGGAATAGTACTAAACTTTACTTTTTTCTAACATTGTTTAAATTTTGATGCTACAACAAAAACCCATCAATTCTTTAACTTTTTGCTATCATTTTTACCTCGATACATCATCTTTTTTCTTACAGACCGTGTTCAAGTTTAAATTGAAAAGAGAATTGTCTTACTCATAATAAGATAGGTGAAGGAGATGATGGCGTTCTGCTACTATCGTATTTTATTATTGTAGTTCTTACAGCTGTAAATGCTATGATAATAATTAAGTTTGACAAATGATAGAGTCAATAATAAGTAATAAATAATGGAGAATTTAGTTTAAGGAAAAATTAATTATTAGCATTGCGCTAATACTTGAAGATTCATATCATACCGAGTTATTTATTTTGAAGCAAATAACACACCTATACCTATAAGAAAAAACTTGTAAATAGATATAACACAATAAATACTCGTATTTATTGGGTTCGATTAAATACCTCATCCTTCGCAAAATTACAGATTCCACATTTTATGTATCCAATCTTATCCATCAAAGAGACCTCAACGTTCGTAATGTCCAAGTGTATATTTCTTCCCGTTATAAAAAATTCCATAACACCCTACTTGATCATACCAATCCTTTTATCCAAAACCTTTCCTCAAGAATCATTTCAGATAACCCTCCTCGCCGTCTTAGACGTCAGAGATCTTTTAGAAGATTAGATAATTATGTAAACATTTGTTTACCGTGCATCCATTGACGGACTAAGATAGACCTGGTATACGTACGCTAAACTCCGTCTAAGGCAGAAAGTGCAGTCGCTGGACTGTTTCTTTTGTTATGACTAACAGGTCATAATTAATTTCAGCTATATCACTAGATACACTCTTGTTGTAGTTGTGATACACAAATAAAAAAATTTAATACCTAATGCCCTATGAAATAAAATACCCCACTTCATCCCTCCCAATCTCATGAGATCATTTTTTCTTTGAAAATTCGCTAATGTGCGCTAACACCTAAGAAAGAGTTAAGAACAATAAAACTGCGCTTCACTCATTAAAACGTTGTTATATAGTATTCATATGGCGAGATATCTATAATACGACACACGGCTAAAATCAATTGACACCCCACCAAAAATCTGCGAGGGAAAGAATTCTATTGGTTCAGACCGACCCCGCTCTTTTCCCCTCCACTTTATGCCAACCTCGGTATAAAACCTTTTTCGTAAATAAATTATAAAAAGGCAACACTGGTTGTAAATATTTGACACCTCGCGTCGCTTTTATTTCCCTCATTGTGCATATTTTATCTGTTCGAGTCGTTTCGTTCCATTCCAATCTGTTTAATTCATCCAATTTATTGCAGATTGTAATATGAATCTGAGCCTTATATTTGGCGCATGGACATTGATATTCTTCAAGTATTTCTTGCTATTAAGTACAGCGCGGGTCTGGGTCTGTCAACCAAAAAGACAGCATTTTTTTCAGAAATGCCAATGTCTTTCAATAGATGACAGTTCTTGACTTTTTTAAGTCATGAATGCAAATTTGTGTCATATTATTTTTATAGTATGAAACAATACGCATTAAATTATACAAACATGACACAAAAAAAGCAGTTTGTTTTTGGAAAAAAGTAATTATAGCTAACGATTTATTAACATCTCAAACTTTTATCATAGAACTATTATGATTCATTGCATTACGTAATCAAAACTTTAACTTCACTTAATTCACTTCCGAACAATTAATGCAACACTTAGGTAAATTTGTAAGATACAACGATATTTCTACTTAAAAAGTAAATAAATAAATTTTTAAAAAATAAAAAAATACAATATCAAATAAAAAACAAATCATAAAATTCAAAACATAACCTGACTTTCAGTGTTGCCCAGAGTAGGGATTTTTTTTTGTTACTATAAAGAAGGGATTTTTTTATTTAAAAATGAGGGTTGAAAGCATTGAGATTTTGGCGGGGTGTCAATTGATTTTAGCCGTGTGTCGTACTATAGTTCTCTAGCGTAGTGTTGGACGAGTTGAAGAGTGGCCTTGAAAAGGAACATTGGAAGCCAGATGATACGGCCAGTAAACTGGTCGAGTTGAAGAGAGGTGATGAAAAGGACTATTGGGAGCGAAGTGAAACGGCTATCAAACTGGTAAAGTTGGATGAGTTAAAAAGTGGTCCCGAAAAAGACTATTGGGAGCCAGATGATACGGCCAGTAATCGAGTTGAAATGTGGTCCTGAAAAGGACCATTGGGACCACATACCGTTTATATACTGTGCAATACCCGAAGGAAGCACCGTATGCATCCTGTGGACAGAGCAATGCCCGCAATGCAATGCCAGCAACCTCCCTCACGCAGCATACCTGACAAGTCAGGAGCTACCTGTAAGAGAAGACGAAGTGAAGTGGCTTGCTGGTTTAAGGGGTGAGGTGGAGTCAAGGAACAACACTCTGGTATCTTCCCTAACGTTCCCGTACCGGTAGATTGTGAAGGTTGCCAAAAAAGCAGAGGGAAGAATGTCTTGTATTGGTTGGTGGAATACTGGTGATGTTGGCTTGGAATATATTAATTGGAGTCAACTTGAATTATTAGTTTCATGTTTGTGATTCCAAGTGTGTGAGTCTGTTGGCTCAATTTGTTCGCAGTTTCGACAGGTGTGATATTTAAAGAAATTTAATAATGATAAGAATTATAATAAAAAACTTAATGGCTTTTTAATTAATTAAACACTGGTTGAACAAAACGACAGCATCACAAGTCTAATGTTGCTTAAAAAAGCACAAAACTCAAAAATGGAAATTCTTAGAATAATTAATTTTCAAATTTTTTTACTGGGACAGAATAATAATTTTGAAGAGATATACAAAATAGTTTACTGAAATTTTTAATTCTAAAAAGAGATATTTATTTATAATTTTAGTAATAAGTTTTTATAGAACTCTAACTCACACAAGAACAAAATAAGTAAAAAATATCATAAAAAGAAAAAGTTACTTTTAGTTATGGTTAGTTAAAGAATTGTATTGAAAGTGAAAAAATATAGGAAGAAACGGAAAAGTGTAGAAAATCTTAAATGGATAAGAGATGTTACTCTGAAAGAAAAGATATTGGTGAAAAAGGATCAAGCAGTATGTGGAAAACTATGTCTTGTCTGCTTAGCGCACTTTTCCGTAAAGGATTCGGTAGAATTGTGGTTATGCCAACAAAATATTGGCATATATCGAAATATTTATGTCAACAGATATAATAAGGTAGAATTTCACTTTTTTTTAGGTACTTTACAATTTCATAGACCATAACTTATAACATTTTATAGGGTAACAGTTTTGTTTACATATAATATTTTATATCAATTATAGTATTAGTTGATTAGAGCTGTTATTTTGTATTGTGAACACCTTTTAAAGGGAGAATTTTCCTGAGGCTTTTTCCCTATATATCAGAGTTGTTTGTTCCAATACCCTTCTTCACTTTTACTCTTTAGTGCTTTTAAGGAATAGGTTTGTTAAATCTCACGTACTGGCAGAGGCAAATATCAGCTGTACAAATGGAACGGATCCATAAAACCCTTTCACCGCTTCTCAATAATAGAATCCATAAAATTTCACCTTCTCTTTCCAATAAATATTTGGATGGGTGGATTTAAAAATAAACTTGACTCGTTTTTTCGAATTTAGACTTATGAATTGACTTTATTTTTTGGTAAGAAATAGTACATTACGTAATTAGTGTGGGAAACGAAACTTTGCATGCGAGTTAGGATTCCCAGGCCGAGTGAATCGAAGATTATAACACACCAGCAATTAATAACCATTATCATTTCCTCCTCGGTAATAAGGTAAAGAAATCATGGTCTTAGACTTTTATGTCAAAGAAGACATAAAATTGGAAATGCTATTGCATTTTCAATAGCAGCAATTACTCGAATATATTTTAACAGTTTTGGCAATTTTGAAAAGTTAAATCGGAGCATACAAAAATATAGGATTTAGGATTTTTAAAAATATAGCGTTTACATATAATAAACGCATCTTGCAAAATATGCTCTACAGTGAGGGCTGTTCTGTTGATGGTAGTACTCACTCTATCAGGTGTCCTCGAGTCAAAATAGCATGGTCTGTCTTTAACTAGCCATAACTATATATCTACTTCTCTGACTATAAGATAAAGCAGTCTATGGTTTGGTGGCATCCTTTAAATTCCGTAGCTTTACAAACCCTAGACTCATCGACTGCTATTCCAGATCCAAATATTATAAGATGCAAGCAGCTTTAATTTAACAAATTATTAACTTGGCGTAAATTAACTTTAAAGAACCTAGCAATAAAAAGTGGTATACCTTAACAATTAAATATTATTTAAATCCTTTATCATCTTACCTATAATTCAATTTTTTAATTTTCCTTTATTAAAGTTTATTTATTATAAGTCTGTCTAGAAACAATCTAACTAAAAACTAGAAGTTACATAGTTGCAGAAACTATTCCGCTGTACATAAAGTTATGAGAAATCGGATAAAAAAACTTGAGGCAATTTGCATACTTTTACCAACACGATAAAGAACCTGACAGGTAATATTTTATTCTTGTGTACCAAGACTTAATAAACACAGGAAAATGAATAAGTCATCTTAAGTTGGTAAATAATAAGAAAACTTTTTTTATTTATTTAAAATGTCGGCAAAACTTAATTTTTTTATGTTACTGACGAGACAAAAATCTAAATAGAAAAGTTTTTAATAAAGTTTGAGGAAAGTTGAAATTATACAGAATTTACCTTGTATTTATTAATAGGAAAGTGAAGCATGGTAATAATAAAAAATGTTAGCTTGTTTATCACATGACTGTAGTCGCCAAAATACCAAATACGAAAATAAGTCTGCAGTGTCTTTAAGTATTTAGTTTGTATTCATGACGACATGATTCTGCCTCATAATTTGGGCCGTATTTGTTCATTGCTAGTATTACATGTATATTACAAACTTACAAATAATCATAACAATATCCATGTAGTACAAATTAAATTTAATAATTTAAATAAATAAATGCCCGTTTTAGGGCCTTTCGGCCCATCAGGGTATTCACCGTGCGGGAGCCACCTTAGGTGAGTTGCATCTACTACACTCTAAGAATTAATTAAAGTTAGCGAAATATTTTTAAATTAAATACTATTTTTTAAAATCTTAGAGCATAGCCCGTGCTGCGAACCCCGGACCTCCGGTGCCGAAATCGAACGTCTTTACGATCACATATGCAAAAATGCATATGTAAATATGTTTAAAAGTAAAACAGTTTTGTCTCTAATTCAAAGTGATTACTCTTTATTTGTCCCAAACTTGCATCCTACTCCCGTTTTCACTTATACCACATTATGATTTAAATAATATTAGGTTATCAATTATAAAAATCATATATGTAAAAATAGGAGTCAACCTCCGTGGCCATGATCGTATAATCAATCTCTTGATATACGCACCGGAGGTCTAGAGCTCGCAGCCTGGACTACAGTCTAAGTTGACATTAATAGTAATTGTATTAAAACGATTTCGCCAACTTTCATTAATACTTACTCATTTATTAATAATACTTTCATTCACTTGAATAGTGAATACAACCCCCGTAAGGTAGTTCCCTGAGGATGCTATCCTAAGGTAACTAAAACAAAAAGCGAAAATGAAAAGCCCTAAAACAGGTATTTTTGATGTAAGAATCATTGGAGCACATAGAAAATAAACAGATATATTTATACAAAAAACTTTATAATACTCGTATGTATATATATCAGGAATCTGGAAGCTAATCAGAACCGATTTCTTCCAGTTACTTTATCTAAACAACCTCATAAGTGTCATTTATTGATGAAAAATAGCTAATCGATGCTTGCTATATTAATATACATAATAATGGAATTTTAAATATTACTTCGTAGTTGTTTAACCTAATTTTAGTATTTACTCTTTTTATCTATTCTTATCTATCAAGATGCAATCTATCCTAATCTAGTCCTTCTTAGACTCCTTCTTTTTTATTTTTATGAATTTTTATTTTTTCTCATTTATACCGTAGATTTATATTAAAAGTAATATGATAGACTAAAATTCCGTAACACGGATTTCGACTAAAGCCTGAGTGGGACCAAGTTGTCTGTTTGCTGGCGCTTGGAAAGATATGAGGACTCGAACCAAAGTAGTTAAGTGGATTTAAACAGCTATTGTTAGACAGAAAATCCTATCTGGTTGTTTGGTCTGCTGGTCTGCTAAGAATGAAACCACCACTGATCACAAATTTAGCAAAGTTCAAAGATTAACTTCTCATACTATCACAGGATTCATGAAAACTACTTAAACAATTGCTCTAGAAGTTCATTTAGTTTTGCAAATAAGTAACATTAAAACAAACAGCGGCACTTTTATAAGATTTCCAGATACTAGTATGTGGAATCCATACAATACCATCACACACTCTTAGATACAACACATCAATTTCAAGGAATTTAAATAAAAACCCTAGAATAGGCATAATAATAGTAATAATAATGCCCGTTTAGAGCCTTGCAAATCATCAAGGATAACCCCTGCGGGAACCATCTCGGGTGGTAGTAGCAACCGTTACGCTGAAAGGGTAACGGATTTTTTTAGATAATTTATCTAAACAATAATCTTCTATATACTGAGAGCGTAACCTGGGATGCGAACCCCAGACCTCCGTGGGTGTCAAAGGTCAGTGTTAAGACTTACGCTGTACCGACCTCGGCCACGGAGGCGGCTAGAATAGGCATATAGTATAAGGATGTAAAGTATATAAATGAAATATGCATGATAAAAGAATATGCATATAGTATATAAATGAAATGAGCATGGAAGGTTTGTGTCAGGTCAGAAAAAGTATCTTTTTGGACTTTCTTGTTATAAAATTGGTTTGAAAGCTATATTTAATACAATATTTAATAAAAATATTTTATAAAGAACTAGTTTGTAATAAATCCATATAACCAAATATTGGCTATAAAAGAGCAATCATTTATAACCTCAAATATATAGTTTCAAATCAAATATGGTCTCATTTGATATATATTTTATATACATATATAGCAACTCAACTTATTTCACTAATGTTTTTCCCGGTCAGAGCAAACTTTCAACCCTTTTCTGTATTTTCTTTGGAGATTCGAAAAGTTTTCAAGTTCTTTTGGTCGCTGGATATAAAAGGAAACATTTTATACTAAAAACATAATATTTGAAGTGTAGAAATGTGTTGGACCTAGATATACAATAAGTTTTATGGATAAGAACTCTCTCGTTGAGAGGAGATATTTGGTATTTATTGGAAATGGGAAACGGTTAAAATTTTAGTACTCTTATAAATATAGTTTTTTGCAAATAAATCAAAAACAGATTGATAAATTTAAACAATTTGAAAAACAAGATATAGAAAATTATTTTAAAGAAATTATTATACCTTTCACCAAGGTGATCCGTTGATGGTCGTGTCAATGGCATATCGTTGATCTGGGCACGAAATCCAAGGAAAATTTTTAATAATTATCAATTAGTTTTTCTAAGAGACTTTCACTAACTTTTCAAGACTGAAAAAAGTAAATAAATATTCGTTTTAGGGATTTTTTTCCATTAGATTATTATACCTGCGGGAATAACCTTAGGTGGGTCACATTAATATTCTCTCAATTCTAATTAAAAATTGTGTAATTGTCGTTCTAATTAAATTTATGACAAAATTTATGTTAAAAAAAGAGAGAGATTTCAGTTCTGTTAAATTAAACTATTGTAAGCTATAATTATTTCGTTTCCATTTGGGTCATCTTCAGGCTTAAAGTACCTGTATTATTTTATTTATACATTTATTGATTCTAAAGCGTATTTTACCGGATCTTTTGCTATTCGAGAAAGGTTACGTGGAAAAAGTCTAATCGAGTGAAACCGAGTTTTGATACAGGTGGGGGCGAGTGGGAGGATGAGGTAGTAGGGGAATAGTGTGGATTTTTATCTACCTGGGGTTCGAAAACTGATAAAAAACGCTTCGTGCATTTTTTGCTTCATGGCATTTAAGTGTTTAGCGGAATGTCATAAAAGATTTTGTAAAGTTACGAGCTCAATAAATTTAATAAAAATCATTAAATTTGGTATTATCATTAATTATTAAAATGAAAAAAAAATTAATTATTAAATTAAAATGAAAATTGAATGCATAATGCATGCTGTAAAGTTAATATGTTTGTAACTTTTGAAATTTAAAAACATGTTCTACTACGTATAAAATTTAGGATCTCATCTATCTTCTATCTAAATCAAAACACGACGAAATTTCATAAATAAACGTATTAAGTGGATTTGAAAAAACCTGACTGACGGAATTCCTCACTACTTTAGTCGCTTTGCTCGTCCTTAGAATGTGGAAATATTGTAATATATATTGCAGTTCGTCATCGGATTTTCTTTGCTCCGGAGCAAAGCTGATTCCATCTAATCCTAAATATAAATCCAGGATTAGGTATCATGAAAAGTCGGAAAAATGTATCGGTTTCCACCAAAGTCCTTATTGTTGCCTAGTTTCATTTACCTTTCTACAGGAATTCGTGGAAGGAGACTACTTAGGCATCCATTCATTATGTTATAAAGTGTTATCTGGTAATAAAACAAAGATGTGGTATCAGGTACCTGCGGTGGGTATTAATCGATCTGTTAAGCATTGTACTTATCAACAACAAATATCTCCTCCCAATAGTGAAAAATTTAGAAACGCGATGGAATTCAAGAAAACACATCCTGAATAAGAGATAAGCGACGAAGATAGAAAAGAGAAAGAGGCCCAAAACATTTCCTTGAGTAACATCTCCTCAGGGTTTTCAACGTTCTCATATTGACTTATCATTAGACATCACGAAAAGCGAACATACCACAACTTTCCTTTACTTTCCCTTTGGAAATATACCTGCGGAAATCCTTTCCATCTCTCCACTCCGACTTTGACATCATACTTGACACAATATTCACTTGATAAATTTATGTATATTTTACTGTTACATATTCAAAATAACTTTCTCTTTTCGTATATTGACTTTATATTTAAAACAAGATACTGTTGAATAAGAATAGTTTATTATGGAAATATCTGTATTGAAATATATTTTGATGGTATGAATAATAATAAGTGTGTATAGAATTCTATCTAAAATATACTAAGTTTAATATTAAATAATTGTTAAATTTCTTAATTAGATCACAATTTTATGATAAAATTTAATCATTTATATTTTGTAATAGCATTAAATTTTGCAATTAGATAGTTTAAGCTTATAATAAGATTATAAGCTAATAAAGCGGCAAATATAACTGAAATGAAAATTAGAGTGCTTTAAATTTTTGTATAATACTTTTGTCTCTCTGCTCAATTGTAAATAGAAAATAAAGCCGTTATATCCACGTACTAAAAAATTAAATCAGTAAACCTATCCATATAATAACTGAAATAATGTAATGAAAATTTAATATAAAACAAGCACAAATATAGTACATAATTTTAATTTGTATAACATATATGTTTTATTTTCATTATATAGGTATAATGCAAATATAAAATTAGTTTTCTTTACCCCATTTATCACAAATAATAAATATCTTTGTAATAAGTTTAGGCCTAATAAAATTTAAATTTTTATTTAAATATTTAGGATTAGCGATTTTCTGAATATTTCTGATTTTCTGAGTATTAAATCTAGTTTAGGTAAAATAATAAAACCTTCTAAACAATTTTGTCATTCATAATTTGAATAAAATATAAATTACAATCAATTAAAAAAACATTAATAAAAGTTATTTATGATTTTTTGTTAGGGACCCTCAAGATACTATTTCGTGTATATATACTCTCAGTGATAGTGTGTTTATGAGCTTTTTTTCCTTAAGTAACAAGATATACTATAGATAAACTATAGATATACCTATGGTATATACTATATACTTAAAGAAAGTAAACCGAGAATACTAATTTTGCGTGAAGAATTACACTTGATTATTTTTCGATATTTAAGAAAAATCATTCGATCATTCAATTTTTCCTTAAAATTTTCAATTTTTCGATAAAAATAAAAAATAA
Source organism: Microvelia longipes (assembly GCA_018340805.1). Lineage (NCBI taxonomy): Eukaryota > Metazoa > Arthropoda > Insecta > Hemiptera > Veliidae > Microvelia > Microvelia longipes. Next base: position 4,182,280 of record JACMZG010000002.1, read on the forward strand.
ATTTTAGTACATATTTTGTCTTATGTATGACTATGTAGGTGCCAAATATCAACCCGATAAAACATTTTTTTGAGGTAGTACGTAATTGAGCACTTTATTGGACCGTTTTTAGGATGAGAAGCCAATCATTATTGTTATAGGAGGTTATTTAGTACTTTTCACCTCCGAGGACAATAATGAATGTAAAAAAAACTCCTAGGACGTAAAAGTAATTCATATGTTGCCGCCATTACTGAAATGTAGCGTGTTCAAAAACCAATTTGTGTTAAACCTTTATGAGTTTTCTTTAAAAACGTTTATTTTGTTTCTGTTTTTGTTCGTAAACTATTTTTTTCGTTTTTAAAAGGTGTTCTAATTGACAATTTTTGTGTGTTTATTTGTAAAGCTTTTACATTTTTGAGTAAAAGTGTGAAGCTATGGATGAATTTAATGACGACGATAATATAGAGTTAATAATAATTGGACGTTTGTTTTTTTTTTTTTTTCAATTAGGTATATAGCGCAGTTTAATGAGTGCTATTTTTTGATTTCTTTTAATGAGTGCTTTATTTAATGAGTGCTACCTCAAAAAAATAGTGTATGCCATCCGGCTGAGAATGTCTTTATGTCTTGGCAATTTTTCCCGACTCGCTTCGCTCGTCGGTAAATCGAATCGCCGTGACATAAAGACACACTTCTCAGCCTTATGGCATAAATAACTATTTCGCGTTTTAATTTCTGATGAGTTTTTTGCGGCTTAATGGCGTCATAAAAAATATTTTCTGTATGTATTAACTCTCTAGCGTTAATACATTGGGAACTACGAAACAGATACTACATCTGAAACGGATAATTCTGGTGACATCCCGATTTCGGATATTTAGCAAACACAATCCTTTTCCTATTTACAAACGGTATAAATGAGAAAGCCGCCTCTGTGGCCAAGGTTGTTAAGGCGTTAGTCTTTACACTGACCTTTGACACTCACGGAGGTCTGGGGTTCGCATCCCAGGTTACGCTCTCAGTTTATAGAAGATTATTGTTTAGATAAATTATCGCCAGCTTTAGAATGCACTTTGAGCGAAACGGTTGCTACTACCACCCGAGGTGGTTTATCCCTGATGAGCCACAAGGCTCTAAACGGGCATTATTATCATTATTATTATTATTATAAATGAGAAAAAGTAAAAAAATGTAAAATACTATTAAAAACAATTCAGTCTTTCACTGGTAAATTCTTTTCCACTAACATTTGTGAGTAACGATTTAAGAGCTGTGTCAAAAATGTTAATTTATTCTGCTAATTAATTATAAATAAAAGAGGTGTAAAAAGGATTACGCGGTAGAATAATATAATGAAATATTAATAGGAAGTAAAATGTTAATTTGCAAATATTAATTATTAATGTCCCTACATATCAGTTATATCCTCTTTAAAGCTAGCATGCTATGTTAAATTAATGAAGTCTGTCTTTTATTTAATATTACTTTTTAATTATGAGGTTTATTTACTAAATTAAAAATTTAGTTATTTTCATGCTTTATTCACCTGGTTAGTTTGTTGACCACACTGGTTGTCTAATTTACTATTTTGGACACTTAAATCTTATAAAGTCATACCAAGACTTATCAAAATCTGGGAAAGTCTTTCAATGACATCGTGTCCCATAGAAACGTCTAAACAAACAAAATCTCATTAAGATATCATCAGTACAAAATATATATATATATATATATATATATATATATATATTATATATATATATATATATATATATATATATATAATATTTGTGTGTGTGTGTGTGTGTGTGTGTGTGTGTGTGTGTGGTTGATATGTATATATTTATATATTTGTAATCATTAATTACAAAAACACCTCCCCCCTACTTGATTCAAACCCATTAGCTTATTTTTCCTTAGGAAATTCGCTAAAAATTAACAGCAATTTTATAAGTAATTAGTCTCTTCTTTAATTTTTTCTTTTTGCTGACCTTTATTTTTTTGCTTTTAGGGCCAAAAACTTTTTTCAGCGGATTTGCTATCTCAGCTTTAAACTGGGAATGATTTATGTGCTGGAAGAGACCAGAAAAACTGATCCTTTTCCTCTTCATAGTTTTCCCAGTGTCCTTTTTAACTGTTTTTATATATTATATAACTACTAAATTAACGAAAGTTTCCTTTTTAATGATATTTTATTTATTCACCTTTTTTTAGATGTTTAATTTCTTTTCATACAATCTGTAATTGTTCTCATTGTTGAAAAAGATATCAGTTATTTTATCATCTCATTAATAGCATTAGTTCAATTTTTATTGAATGACTTGTGTACGTTTTTTAAAAAATCGTAAAAAATTAGGAAATGATCCGATTGAATAGAAATTTTGTACAAGTGTATATTATTATCTAATAGATAAGTTCAGTTTCGTTTTAATAAGACAAGTATATTTATTTTTGTTGGATCATAAGGAGAATTAAGCGTGGTCAGTGCTGTATGGGTGACCGCTGAGAATGATACGGATGCATTTACACTCTGAAGACAAGCGAATCGAGTCCAAAGGCATGTTCATTATAAATTACGGGAATAGTGTTTTGAACAAGGACAACAATTTTCAGAGGACGAGCGAAGCAAGGAGGATGAGCGTAGCGAATTCGTTGTAATGAGGAAAAGTTCCGAGGTACCCCGTACCCGATTTTTTAAATTTAATTTAGCATTTAAATTACTGGATTCGTTATAATAGTTATTACTATTGTCCTGGCTATAAATACTCAAATTTTAAATAACAAATATATAATTTAAATGTATTTATACCCAGTATACGTTGTCTAATAGCCAAGTGAATATATTTAAATTCTAAGTTAATTAATGAAGACTTCAGTCCTTTATTAATTTATTTATTTCAATGAATATATTTATTTCATTGATGTTCAATATAATCTCTTAAGGTTAAGAATAATTCATAAAAAGAATAAAACAATATCACTTAAAAAGACAAAAGTCCAATAAACAGAGAAATAAAGAGTAATACCAACAAAAAAAAAGAAGGAAAACAATGCTAAAATAAATAAAAGCTTCTGTCTCCTCAACCAAGAGAACGAAAAAGTAAAAATACAACCAAATAGAACCGAGGGAGAAGATTTATTTATTTATTTACTCCAAGAGGGTAACGTCCGATAATTTTACAACAATTTATCGTCTTTTGTTCCCCCCGGCAGTAAATACAGTTAAGTCTCGTAATTATCTTTATAAGATACGTTTCACTCAATCTGTTTGTGGGTTTTTTAATCAGTCTGGTGAGGTTATGTTCGTAACTTAAGGATAAATTTACACACACGCATATATATATATATATATATATATATATATATATATATATATATATATATATATATATATATATATATAATATATATATATATATATATATATATATATATATATATATATATATATATATATATATAGAGAGAGAGAGAGAGAGAGAGAGAGAGAGAGAGAGAGAGAGAGTTAGGGATATCTTACGATTATTTAAAATCCCACAGCCAGGAAACCTTTCGGACGGTTTAACGTCGCTTGCATAAAAATTCTCAAGACTTTGAGTGGTATTGAACCCGGATTGTCTCGGTGGCATGCAGATGTGCTTACATTACATCACTAGGCCGCCCTAATATGTTTATACTTATTAAGGTAAAACTAGTTTTTATGTTTGGTAGTGTTAATCTAGTCAGCCCTACTCTTATCTAGTCAACTATAGTATCCCTATGACATTAGGAAAGAAAAAGTAAATAATATTAATCATATTGTAGAAAACATAACATATTACAAACCATGTTATGTTCGCAATAAAACTAATCTTGTATAAAATATTATCCTAATGTTTTTCAAATATTTCATATTTTTCTTTGTTAATAATTCATCCACATAATACACATCATGAACAAACATCATCTATATGTGAAACATACGACAGTGCCATTATAATATTAATCAATATCAACATAAAAATATAAAAACAATAAAAATTACAAACGAATTTGGAAATATACGTGATTTTATTTACCAACTACACAAAGCATAAAAGATACACGAAATAATAAATGAAGTAAAAAAATTAAATTTATTTAAAAAAAAAATCAAATCTTCTTTTGTCATATTTTTTGACAAAAAATTAATAACATCGTTTAATAAAACATTTTGAATGAAAAACATTAAACATCGTGTAATTAAAAATTGTATTTTAAATTTGTAAAGAAAAGTCTGCATTCACATAATTACAAAAAATAGGGTACGGGGCATCTCGGAACTTTTCCTCGCAGGTTTGCTATGCTTATCCTCTCCATGCTCGTTTTCAGACCGTATAATAGTTATTTATGCACCTAGTGAATAATGACCCCCATTATAACCCTGGTCACTGTAATGATTCCTAAGGCTGAAAGCCGAAGGAATCATGATTTATAAATCCCGAGGCGCAAGCCGAGGGAATTATTTATTTTAATCCCGAGGCTTTAGCCGAGGATTAATTACAATTAGCTCCCGAGGCTTGCCGAGGAGATAATTTGATGCGGGTTATAATAGGGCATTATTCACGTGGCGCATACAAAATTTTATCTCCAGAAGGAAAAACAATGTATATGAAACAAAAAAACTGAATTTGTTTATACATAGAATCAGTGAAACATAATTGTACTAAAAAAAATAATAAAATGGGCCAATCAGGGTATTGACCCTGCGGGAACCACCTCAGGTGGGTTGCATCTACTACACTCTAAAAATTAATTAAAGTTGGCAAAATAATTTTATTACAAATACTATTCATAAAATCTTAGAGCATAGTCCGGGCTGCGAACCCCGGACCTCCGGTGCCGAAATCGAACGCCCTTACGTTCACGGCCACGGAGGCAGACTTAATTATACTATTTTAAAAACTAACAAAAAAATTAACAAAAATACATTGTATAATATATTATACATACAACATAACCACATACATACATAACAAACAAATATCATAATAAACAAAAATATATAAATACCTAAATGCTCTATTTATAAAATAAACCGTATTTGCTTCGTCATCTATACAACACGGTTGAGGATTATCGGGGATATCGGGAAACAATTCATCTATGTCGTTTACTATCATATCATTATCACTTTCTATCGTAAACAACCGCACTAAATCCTTTTATGATAAATATAACAGGAATATTACTTAAAAGATAAGAAAAACTTAGTAAAAAAGTAAGTATTTATCGACAAAACAGATTTGATAAAGAAATTATTTGTTTACAGACAGCTGGGATTTAATGAATCAGTGCTGCCAACATAACTTTGTTTACTCAAAATTCTTTACGTAGATTCTTGAATCTGTAATTTTAACTACTTAATAATTAAGTTGGCTAAGCTGGATTATAACCCAGCGGGAAATAATAAATTATTATTTCCCGCCGGGTTATAATGACGGTCATTATAACATAAAAACAAGCCCCGAAATGTTTTGATTATTACCCTTCTGGAGATAAAACATGTTTTATTCCTAGTGGTTACCAGAAAACTATATTTGTAATGGATTAATAAATAGTCTCTCCACTAAATAGAATATTAATCAATTCACTCGAGAGATGAAGATTGACGTGATTTACTCGAGTGGATTATAAACAATGGATAGTGATCGTTCCTAACGATCTTTCTTAGCACTTCTGAGAATGACTTATGATGCCCGGATGCAGCTGAAAGTTAACTCTCAAGTAAATTGATTAATATACTATTTATATAGTATATTAATAAACAGAGAGACTATTTATTTGTTAGCCAAAATATATTACCAAAACCTTTACTTTATATTTACGGTATGGTAGAAAATAGATAATTGTTGAAATATATATTTTCTGTTTAAAAACTATATCTGCCTCCGTAGCCGTGATCGTATAGGTACTCGATTTACCGGAGGTCTGGGGTTCGTAGCCCGGGCTATGCCCGAAGTTTATATTGATGGCATTTTTATTAAAAATATTTCGCCAACTTTAATTAATTAATTCTTAGAGGATAGTAGATGCAACCCACCTGAGTTTGTTCCCGCTGGGTGAATACCCTGATGGGCCAAGAGGCCCTAAAATGGGCATTTTATTTTATTATTATTCTTATAATAACCATCCCCTTTTTCTAAATGATATAAAATCAAAAATTGTTCACATAATTATTCTCACAGCCATGCATAAGTTTTTAGACAAATGCAATTATTTTATTCAAAATCTAGTTATGTTTTAAGAAAGTACATAATATGTTATATTTTTTAAACTAAATATAACATTAGATAATGTTTAGTGGAGAGACGTGGTTGTTGGTGTTATTTATAACATTACACGTTACGTACATATTAAATAACATTTTAAGCTTTAAATTGATAATCTATGCAGTATTTTATTAATAAAGCTAAACGTAGACATTATAAGGTTATGTAAATCAATTTAAAATGTCTTTTTTTGTAACTGATAATAATTTGCGAGATTTTAGACACCATTCAATTTGATGGGATTATCTGTCTAAAAACTTTTGATAAGCCGTCAATTTCAGATCTACCGAGGAATTCAGTCTAAATCTAATTATATCCCTGTCCGGTAAAATTGACATCGGATATCATAAAACTGACGACACTTAGAACTAAATCTAATAAGTCATTTAACTAGATATTTTATTGGAATGATGGAATGGTATAGAATTGGAAGGTTTCAAAATAATTTATTGAATAACGTACAGTACATGATTATTTTTTTTTAATTAGTTTTGTTTTACGTAATAAAATAAACTGCTAATCATGGAACGAGGCTTTCCTCAGCAAAATTTTACGAGCAAACAATATTGCCATATAACTCAACATGCTAACAAGAAAATTCTAAGCGGATGAAAATATGAATATCTCAAAAACTGTAATTTCCACAGATGTGGTTTTTGAAGAAAAGTCTAAGCGGATGAAAATATGAATATCTTAAAAACTAAGAATATCTTAATAGCCACAAATGTGGTTTTTGTGCGCAGAAAACTACAAAAATGTCATTAGAAACAATTTTTGTCAAAATGTATTTTATATTTGTATTGATTCAAGTGTCGCCATTCTAATATGCTGAGTTGGATTAAATCTAAAAATCTAATCAGTTTTTCCTATTATGGGACAAGATTATTTTAATTAAAATTGGACTAGATGTTTAAACTGTACAACGTACGCATACAAGCATACACATGCATATGTTCAGACAAAAAAATTTATTCAATTTAGGCACTTTAGATAAATAGGTGAGTGTTATCAATGTCATGAGTGTAATCAAAGAAATCTTATAAGACTATAAAAATAAAAATCACTATCTTGATCAGTTTTAAGGTACATCATTTTTTTTAAATAAGGATTTCAAATTTATATAAGATTAATTTTAAACTCGAAAAAGCGAAAAGATGCGATTTGATGTTCTTTAAATTTTACTCGAGTTGCAATTTCAAGCTATTTTTTATTGTAATCGTTAAGGTATTGCTATCAAAACGATGCTGTATTAAAGTGATCACTTTCGTTTTAAGCACTTTACGAAACCTTATCACTTATATACATTTCAGTTAAATAATCAGTTAATTAACTGACTCAGGATTCATTCTCTGTGCATCACTATTTAGTTTGAAACTTACACGCTCTACTTGACACCCAGCAACGGGGTCACTTTTAATACTACGGTAACTGAACTTTTCTGACCTCTGCGCCCGAAATATTTATACATATAATAGACCAAGAGCCCAGGAGTGTTTTGTTAATAAAAAGTGTAATGGCTGGAACCGGTCTCAATTTTTCGTTAATACCTTCCTGAAAAAGGATCTGCAATTCTGCCGACTCGTATCGGATGGGTGTCCCAGGCAGAACCTTTGACCCGTAAAGTGCGTTCTGCCTGGGATACCCATCCGATACGAGTCGGCAGAACTGCAGATCCTTGTTCAGGAAGGTATTTACGAAAAATTGAGACCGGTTCCAGCCATTACACTTTTTATTAACAAAACACCTCTGGGCTCTTGGTCTATAATTATATGTATAAAATAATAGTACGTTTAAAATATAAATATCCGATAAAATGCATGCTCCCATCCTAAACATGCATTTTTGCTTAAGACTTGGGTTCATGTTACATAAAATAAGTAGAATTATTACTTGCATCTCAGTTTTCCGAATGATATAAAGAAAATACCCGTATTTATCTCAAAGGTTATACAAAGTAAAAGTCATCAAATATTTCTCTTTTGTAGCACTATTTACAATATTTTATAGAGCTCCCACTTCTTGATAGGAAAATTTAAACACCACAGCTTAAAGTTCTATAATAATAACAAAAGTACACTCGGGAGGTCTTGAATTCGAGGCCGGCCAACCCAGCCAAGGTTTTACGTGGTTTCCTTGGCTACTAATACGCAAATGCGGGGTTGGATCTAGTTTCATCTGAGACAAGTCTGGATCCACGTTTCCGTTGTCTCCAGCTCACGAAAAGTTAATGTTCTGCGGGCTGGGGGAGATGAAGGTCGGAAAGATATACTGAGCCTTTGTATGTCCGAAAACTTAGTCAGTGAAAGTGATGACGGCCACGAATAACGTAAGTGACTAGGAACAAAGTGCTCGGTTCTTGTAGACGGACGTCTCCTAATAGCACTGCGGAGCTTTGACTTTCAGGTCAGGGCTATAGAATGAGTTTGTGCACGCTGACATCTGGGTGCTGGGTTCTTTGTCGGGTGGCGCTGGACTGGCCAGAGCGGTGAGCCTAGCTTAGAGTCTGGTGATGCTAGTGGAACTGATGAGATTGGAGACTGGAAGGACGAGGTCAAGTGAGACTAATGTGATCAGAGGAGCTAGTAAGACTAGATGAAACAAGCACACAGTGAACTAGTAGTCGGCGCTAGCCAGAGCGGTGAGCCTAGCCAGAGTCTAGCTGCTCTAGATGAACTAGGCACACTGTGAACTAGTCGCAGATACTAGCCAGAGCAGTGAGTTTGGATAGAGTCTGGTTGGGCTGGATGAACTAGACACACTGTGAAGTGGTTACATGTGCTACCATGTACGGAGGGGGGGCTTCCTAGATGATTGGATGTGTACAAACTCAGGGGTTAATGTTGAGTGAGATTTGAGTGAGGGTAAACGCTAAATGACCCTACGGGTTAAAAGCGTAAAAAAAAAAATAACAAAAACAATTTTTTTTTAGCTATTTGGTGTTAGGTATACGTTATGCTATAAGTTAAGTAAAATATATAGCTAAACAATTTGTTTTTTGTTGTTATTACAGAACTTTAAGCTCGGGTGTTTAAATTTCCTATCAAGAAAGTTAACAATCTAGAATCTCAAACTATGGCTATTACGTTCATTTATGTGACTAAGGTTAAAAAAGAGGCCTTCGCCCTCTTGGCCACTTAGTGGCTCCCGCGTCTTTTCGGCCACTTGGAGTTGTTGTTGGCCTTTATCAGATTGTCATATTACTAGTTTATAAAAGTGGCACAATGCCACCTATATATAAGTGAATTTTAATTCCCTTAATTCACTCCGCTTACCGATATAAACGAATTTTCAAAAAAATCTAATTTTATTTCAATATACGTCGATCGATATAATAGGAGCTAAAACTGATGTTTTCATAGTGTTAGCAACTATATACATAGTTTTATAAAGTATATTTGTATACAATTTCAGCCCAATCAGACTACTTTTGTAGGGTGATTTTTTAAAATATTCACTGAGCACTTGAAAATTTCACTGGTGGGTTAGTGACATAACACATGTGTCAATAACTACAGGATTCAAGTCATTAAAATGTTCATTTTTTGTACTAAGTTTAATTTTGATCCGAGGAAGCGTACGAAAGATAGTGTAGTTAAGATTTTTAGAGTACAAAAATCTCGAACATACATACATACATACACTTACAACACACACACACACACACACCACACACACACACACACACACACACACAGTGTGTGTAACCCACACACTCTATCTCGTTCAGCGAAAGTTTACTGGGGTCTAGGCCACGTAGCTCTCAAAGTGATATACAAGGGTGCGTTTATTCCGATGATGCTCTATGCTGTAGCTATTTGGCATGAGGCTTTAAAGCTAAAGAAAATAAATTAAAATTTGAACGTGTTCAACGCCTTATTGCCTTACGGATAATTCGTGGCTATAGAACCATATCATACAATGCTGCTTGCGTCATAGCTGGGATCACCCTATCAGTTTTATAGCTGATGAGTTATCAACGATCGATCTTATTAAATCTGGACGTCAAGTACACAAACATGGATGGATCACTTCTAGACACCCCTGTACGATGTCGTTTTTGGAGTCATCCAAGCTATTTTAAATCTATCAATAGAAGCCAATCTCTTAACGCCAGCTACGAGATATATACAGATGGTAGTAAGGATGGAGAACATGTAGGCTGTGGCTTCGTTGTTTATCAGAACGGAACCTTTTTGACTGAGCAGGGGTTCCGTTTAGCAGGATATTGCTCGAACAATCAAGCCGAACAATTGGCTATCCTGAAAGCTCTAGTTTGGACGGAGCTAAATGTTGCCCCTAGGAGAAACAGTTTGTGTAAAAACAGATAGTAGAATTACTCTCGACTCGTTAAATAACGTTAAAAATCATCTTCGTTTAATTGAAAGTATCAGAACCAAACTAAGAATCTTGGATGCTTCGATTCAGGTCTTCTTTCAACTGGGTCAAGGCCCATATTGGCATCGAGGGGAACGAGCACGCAGACAGAATTGCTAAAAACGCCTCGCATTTACAAGAAGATCCACATTACGATCGGTTACCATTGTCAACAGTAAAACATTTAGTGCACAAGCGAATCATCTCTCGTTGGCAAGATGCCTGGCAAATATCTGACACTGGTCATTTAACTAGAGACTTTATGCCATCTGTCGAGAAGCGTCTAAGCTCAAAAATGCATCACATGGAAATCAGTTGGCAATTGACACAAATCTTGACTGGTCATGGCAAATTTTATTCTTATCTCCACAGATTTAACCTGCGAGAATCTCCAACTTGTTTATGTGACAATCTGTCTTCTCAAACTGTTGATCATATTTTATGGGACTGTCCTATCGTTGATCCAGCAAGATTATACCTAATTCAGTTTATCACTACTCAAGGGAAACCATGGCCCCTACCGAAATACAAATTTTTAAAACTTAAATACTGGAACAGCTTTATAAGTTTTGTGTTTAAAGCTTTTGATACGCTATTCCCTTTATAAGTTCATACTAATGTTTTTCTCTGATATTTTACTATGATTATTACTTAAAAAAAAAAAAAAAAAAAAAAAAAAAAAAAAAAAAAAAAAAATAATAATAATAATAATAAAAAAAAAAAAAAATAAAAAAAAAAAATAAAAATATATAAAAATATAATTAAAATTTAAAAAAAAATAATTTAATACAAAAAAAAATAAAAAATAAAAAAAAAAGAAAATAATAAAAATAAATTACAATGTTTTTTTAGATTATTTTTGTAAACTTTAAGTAGATTTTATTTTGAGAAAATAAGGTTTGTTTTGATTAAAAAAAAGGTTATTTAGTTTTGTTATTTCGATGTTTTAAAAGGTTTTTATTTTGATAAACAGATGTTTTTATTTAATAATTAGGGATTAGGCCCGGCGGTCAGGGTCCATCCAGAGTGTTGAGTTTAAATACAGTCAGTCGGCCAGTAGAGGGTCTAAGTGATTGTTATATAGATCCACTCCGCTTGTCATGCGGCTATAGCCGGAATAATTACGTCGTTCTCGGAAGTTATGAGTTCGATCCGGGAAAGTTTTAAATCCAAGTGTGTCGATCGATAATTGTGATTTATCGGCACCGTGCCTTACGTGAGTGAAATTTAAAGACCATATACTAAACTAAGTGAGTTTTGGGATACGGATTACCCGGATTGAGACAGGCGGACTCTACTAGCGTAACCTCTGGTTGTTGTTATTATTACGTTCTTCTAAAACGAGGTGACAAGTTCCAATTTTGATTTATATTAGTTTTAAGGGCCCTCTAAGGTTATTTTTTATTCAGAATCTATTCTGATGTGGTAAACATGAACTCTTAGATTATTGATTTGGAAGAGTGTGTTATATTTTTTCCTGCAGATACAGATTACCGTTACACTTATTATTTATTGAAAATAGTGAAATTGGAAGAGTTTTTATTTCTTTGGGGAAGTGGGCAGCACATATTATTACAATAGTAGCAATATTAATTAGAATTGTAATTTACCTTATTCAAACCTAAATATAATTTTAACTTAAAATAGAAGTAAACCAAACAATGTATTTAAACCGAAAAAATAGTATCTTCTTCTTAAACTTAAGTTTATGGACTTTAGGGTTTTGCCCCTCTGATTCCTCCGTTACTAACATATCCAGCCCCTCCCCCCATTATAAATTTAAGTTCGATTTTTAAAGTGTTCAAATATAATTTGTATTATTTTGTACTTCCGTTTTCTTCATTCAGTTATTTTGCTACCCATCCTGCCTTTCACAGTTTAGCAGGAAGTTGGTTCCTTTATTATTGTTCTGATAGAAAAACTGTGTGGCGCCTTTTTTTTTGAGTTTAAATTTGTGAAATTAATCGAAATTTCCCCGTCCACCCACTCCCTCGCTACTGAGCTTGCCAAATCATACAGTTCCCTTTTTGGGCTGTAAACATATTTGGCGCCACAGCGTGGGGCCCAGTTAAATAATTATATTTGAACATTTTATTTTTTATAGTATTAATTAATATTACAATATTGGTCGTAAAATTTATTTAAGTTCTTTCCTTCTCTTTTTATTTAGTATTTTTGATATAGTTGTAATTTTGAGTGACATGATTCGGTTACTTTGGTAAAATTTGTAATTTCAGTTATTTTACTTGTTATGTTTACAAATAAATCATTTTAGTTTGTAAGTAAAGTCGAAATACTTTTTTTTCTTGTACTTGGAGGTGCCATTATTATCGTAATTATTTCATCTATGTATAGGATTTGTAGTTTGTAAATTAATTGAGATGTTGTCAGTTATTGTATATTTTCTAATTATTTTTTCCCAACGTTTTTTTATAAATTTGAGTATTCTTTAGATGTATACTCTACATCTGTAAAGTTATGCTTGTTTTCCTTTTTTTGGTGTAATCAACTTAATATTTGATGGTAAAACAAATACGATTCTATTACTTATTTGTTATTTTTTATAACTTTCTTACGAGGGAAGGAAATATTTTAAATAATATTATTAATTAATTCTTGTATATTACGAAGAAGGAATATCGCCTGTTTTAAGTATCACTGTTTACTTAGGATTTTTTTTTCCCCTTATGGTTTTATGAATTTTATTTTCAGCTTTAATACAAATATTATTATAAAAGATATTTAAATTACTTTATATTGAGAACATTTTGTGGAAGATATTGACGTTAATTGTCAGTAGTTGTTTTTTAACTATTTTTATACTGTTAAAACAAAATTTATTTCTTATAGTATATTTCAAATATTTAACTTAAACATATTTAGTATTTAACTTTATTTATTCTTATATATTATATTATTTATATATAACTTTAGTACATTTCAAATATTATCCTTTATCTAATTTTCATCACTTTACATATATATGTATGTATATATAAAACTTCTAATTTTTTTCTGTTTTCCCTAATTTTTTTTCTAACTTCTAAATTTCTTATTTTGATGTTATCCTTTATATTTTATATAATCATAGAATTTTTTAATTTGCTTTTATAATTTTATTATATTTTTTTTCTAATTTTTATTTAGCAGCACCAATCAAATTTATATTTTGTAATGGCACCTACAAAGATGGAAATCGAACGTTTACGAAAAGATGAACTGGAATATGAGCTACATATACGTGGTGTATATGAGATACCCACGGTAGCAGAAATGAGGAAAAGATTAAGACAACTGTTGGACCTCGAGTCTGCTGGAAGGATAATTACTTTATCTCCTAGTAAAGCCCTCGATCCTAAGAAAGAAATAGAGATTTGTAGTTCTAAGCTGGAAGAGATTTCACAAATTATATTACAGTCTGTAGATTTGCCCAGTGACAAAAATGCAATAAAAAAGATTGACACCTTTACCCACGTGGTAGATAGAATAACTAGAGTACATTCCGACGACCAGTCTATAATAAATGCTAGATCAAATTTGTTAACTCGGACTTTAAGAGAGATAGAGGAGTACCAAGTGAAAATTATGTCTGGGGAAGGTGATAATGACGATGATGGTACACCTGGAGGCGAAGAAGACACACCTGGAGGTGAAGAGGAGAGAACTCCTGGAGGTGGAGGGGAGCACAAGCCTGGACTGAATACACGCTCGACCACTAATATAATCAAGACTGTTGTTAAGAAAAAGTTAGTTCCAATAAAAGAATGGAACGTTAAATTTCGAGGAGACGGGACCGGACTGAGTGTTACAGCTTTCTTACGGGAAGTTGAACTACTTAAGGACGCTCGAAATGTATCACTATCTGACCTTTTTACATATTCTATAGATTTTTTCCAAGGGTCTGCCCTGATTTGGTTTAAAGCCATCCGACAAGAGCTTCATTCCTGGGAAGATCTTAGAAGTCGTTTGATAGAAAAATTTACCCCAGATGATTACGAAGAAAGATTGTGGGAAGAAATAAAGTCCAGGACCCAAGGTAAAACAGAACCCTTAGGAATTTATGTTGCCGTTATGAAAAATTATTTTGCTCGGTTACCTTCGCCAATATCAGAAGAGAAACGAGTAAAAGTAATTTTAAGAAACTTACAACCATATTTCATAGATCGGTTAGGTTTGCAATCTATTACTACAGTTGATGAATTGGTACGACTCGGTAAAAAGATAGAACAAAATCGTGAAGTGATGAGACGCTACAAACCTCCTCCAATTGACTCAGAGCTACTTGAACCAGATCTTGCGTATAAAGCTACAACAAAACTCGTAAAAGAACCACAGAAGGTTAATGTTAATTCTTCTTATGACCGACCTTCTACATCTAACACTCCAAGATATCAAAATAACCGTTTAGCGCCTAAACACCGGCACATCCGCTGCTGGAACTGTGGAGGCAATCATTTTCATAGTAATTGCACTCATCAGATGACAGTGTTTTGTAAAAAGTGTGGTTTACGGGAGCAAACTACTGAAAACTGTCGTCGATGCCGTAATCGTTCGGAAAACCCCAACGCAGGACAGGCAGCCCCGGATGTCAACCCGTCCTGCGCACCCCAGAACCATTAGCAACATCCGTAAAAGATATGGAGAAGAAATTATGGCTTCTTAAAGTGAAAGAATTTTACAACGGTGGCATGACACATGATATTTTAACTGGATCTGATAAAGACGCGCGTCCTCACTTGAAAATTTCTATTTTAGGCGTCAACCTTACCGGGCTTCTGGATTCTGGAGCAACCCGTACTATGCTGAACCTGGAAGGTTGGTCGCGAATTAAACAACTTGGACTAAAAATTAAACCTATAACCAATACGAAGGTTATAGTTGCTAATGGGTCTTCTCTTTCAATACTTGGAACAGTTACTGCACCAATTGAACTGGAAGGAAGAATACATTTATTCGACATATTAGTTGTTCCTAGACTAAACTCAAAGTTAGTTCTCGGTTTAGACTTCTGGAGAACTATGGAAATAGTTCCTGACCTGACTAAGAGGAGTTGGTGTTTTAATTCATCTCCAATGGATGAATTAATTTCGGATGTTATTGTTAGTAGAGATCACCTGACTACTCAACAAACAGAAGAATTAGACATATTGCTTTCGGAGTACGAGAATAAATTCCCCGACAAGATTGGGTGTACTACTAAAGTAGAACACATTATTGACACTGGTAATCATCAACCAATCAAACAGAGGTATTACCCGGTATCACCTTTTGTGCAAGAAATTCTCGATAAAGAAATAAATCAGATGTTAGCCGACGGTATCATCGAACCATCAAATAGTGCATGGTCATCTCCGGTTGTTTTAATCAAGAAACCGGATAATTCAATACGTTTTTGTGTCGATTTTCGCCAAATAAATAAAATAACAAAACGTGATGCCTACCCTTTGCCATATGTTTCAAACATATTGGATCGACTTCGAGATGCAAAATATATAACTTCCTTGGATATAAAAAGCGCCTTTTGGCAAGTTCCTCTTGAAAATTCAAGCAAAGAAAAAACCGCCTTTACTGTTCCAAACCGCGGATTGTATCACTTTAATCGTATGCCGTTTGGATTGCATAACGCCCCAGCAACCTGGCAAAGATTAATTGACCGCGTGTTAGGAGCTGATTTAGAGTCGAAGGTCATGGTGTACCTTGACGACATAGTTATTGTGACCCAATCCTTCCAAGAACACCTTGATGTTCTTAGAGAGGTATTTAATCGTCTTTTAGCTGCGAGCCTTACACTAAAATGGACTAAATGTAAATTTTGTAGAAGCGAGTTAAAATATTTGGGCTACGTAGTCGACGGCAACGGACTTCACGTAGACCCAGATAAAGTATCTGCTATTCTGAACTACCCCAAACCTCAGACGGTAAAGCAAGTACGAAGTTTTATCGGCCTAACCTCGTGGTACCGCCGATTCGTACCCAATTTTTCTAGTTTAACATCACCGATTTCTGACTTACTCAAGAAAAGTAAGAAGTTTCATTGGGGAGAAGAACAAGATAACGCCTTTACCTCTATAAAGGAAATGCTTGTCTCTGCTCCTGTTTTAGTTTGTCCTAACTTTTCTGAACCCTTCAATGTTCAAACAGACGCTTCGGGCACCGGCATTGGAGCGGTTCTCACTCAAGGAGACGGAAAAGATGAAAGACCTATATCGTTCATTAGCCGTAGCTTGACTAAAAACGAGCGTAAATTCAGTACATCTGAGAGAGAGTGTTTAGCGGTGATTTGGGCCGTTCAGAAATTTCGACCTTATTTAGAAGGTGCTCAATTTACTGTATTTACGGACCATCAAGCACTCGTTGGTTACAAAATTTGAAAGATCCACACGGACGCCTAGCACGATGGGCTTTAAGATTACAGGAATATGACTTTGTAATTAAACATCGACCAGGGAAGAACAACGTTGTAGCGGACGCTCTGTCGAGAGCTACTGAGCAGATAGATTCAGTCAACGTAAAACTAAATACATTAGACGGCTGGTATCTTAAGATGTTAGCTAAAGTCAAAAGAAACCCTCAAGAATATCCTGACTGGCGAATTGACGTTACTGATGGTAGTCTTTATCGGCGCATTGAGAACTCTAAAGACATAATTGGATCCACTAATCCGTGGAAAAAGGTTGTCCCTAAACCGGAAAGGAAGAATATAATATTTGACTGTCACGACGAGGAGACATCTGGTCATTTCGGATCATTTAGGACGTTGGCGAGAATCCGTCAAGATTACTACTGGCCCGGAATGTCCTTGGACGTTAAGAAGTATGTAGCGAGATGTGAAGTGTGCATGTCCGTTAAACCTGAACAAAGACTCCCAGCTGGATTTATGAGCAGAAAGTCGTTCATATCTAGACCATGGCAAATGATATCCCTTGACTTAATGGGACCCCTACCTTTATCGAAACAGAAGAATCGATTTATCTTAGTTGTATCGGACTATTTTAGTAAATATTCCGCGATGTGGCCGCTTAAAACAGCTACTGCTAAATCGATTATTAAACACGTCGAAGAAGACATATTTTTTGTGTTTGGCGTGCCCCAATTTGTTCTATGCGACAATGGTAGCCAGTTTGCTGGAAATGAATTTCGACAGTTCATGGATAGTTACGGCTGTACCATTCGATTTAATGCTAGTTATCACCCTCAAGCTAACCCTACGGAGCGGGTTAACCGAGTGGTCAAAACGATGCTGCGAGCCTATTTACGTGATAATCAACGTATATGGGATAAAGACCTAGCAAAATTTGGTTTTGCATATCGAACAGCTGTTCATGAAGCCACGGGATATACTCCCGCGTACATCAACTTCGGTCGTGAATTAAACAAAATGGGCGATACCTATAAAACAACCACTGATGGAGAAACCCCGGACATTGTTTCCCGAGAAGACTATGCTAAGAGAATGAAGAAGATGAACGAGCTCTATACCCTGGTTAGAGACAATTTAACCAAGGCGTATGAGAAAAGTCGACATGCTTACAACTTAAGAAGAAGAGAGGTGATCTACCAGCCTGGAGAAACAGTGTGGAAGAAGAATTATGTACTATCTGATGCAGCAAAATATTTTTCGAGCGGACTAGCTCCTAAATACGTAAAATGTAAAATTCATCGGCGACTCTCCGATAACATTTATGAACTTGTCGATATGTCTGGTAAGTCTCTAGGGAAATGGCATGTCCAAGACCTTAAGAAACATGTTCCTAATGATGACAAATAAGAAAATTTATGTCTAAATTTTCTTTAGAGGAAAGAGAAGGAAATATTACAATGTTTTTTTAGATTATTTTTGTAAACTTTAAGTAGATTTTATTTTGAGAAAATAAGGTTTGTTTTGATTAAAAAAAAAAGTTATTTAGTTTTGTTATTTCGATGTTTTAAAGAGGTTTTTATTGTGATAAACAGATGTTTTTATTTAATAATTAGGGATTAGGCCCGGCGGTCAGGGTCCATCCAGAGTGTTGAGTTTAAATACAGTCAGTCGGCCAGTAGAGGGTCTAAGTGATTGTTATATAGATCCACTCCGCTTGTCATGCGGCTATAGCCGGAATAATTACGTCGTTCTCGGAAGTTATGAGTTCGATCCCGGGAAAGT
>JACMZG010000002.1:4203568-4246033 GCA_018340805.1 Microvelia longipes
GCAAGCTCAAGCTTTCGCTGATCATTTTAACTCTGTTTTTATCCCATCCTCTCCTAGCACAACTCCTTCTTCTTCCACACCTTCTCCTAGTGTTCATATTAATGTTCCAATTGTCTCCTGCGACCTTGTCCTTCAAGCCATTAATTACCTTAAACCTACTAAATCTTCTGGTCCTGATAATATTCTTTCCTTTCTTATCAAAGGTTTAGCCGATATCCTTGCTCCTGTGCTCTGTAATATTTTTAATAAAAGTCTCGATTCCTCCATCTTCCCTACAGCGTGGAACTCCGCTATCGTTGTTCCTATCTTTAAAAACGGCGATAAAACTTCTATAGTCAACTACCGACCCATCTCTCTTTGTAACACATTTTGTAAAGTGTTTGAACGTGTAATTCATCTTTCTCTTGCTCCTGTTCTTGATCCTTGGCTCAATAGGTCTCAACATGGTTTCCGTCCTTCTCGCTCAACTACAACCAATCTTATCTCTTTCTTTTCCAGAGTAGGTCCTGAAGTAGCTAATGGAAACAGAGTGGATGTTATATACTTTGACTTTAGAAAGGCGTTTGATAGAGTAGATCATGGGCTTTTGCTTACCAAACTCGCTATGTATAATCTTCATCCCTCCTTGATATCCTGGTTCCATAGCTACCTTCGCGATCGTTCCTGCTATGTTAGAGTCAGTTCTTGTTTTTCTGATGCATATTTTCCTACTTCTGGCGTCCACCAAGGCTCTGTCCTCGGACCTCTGATATTCAATCTTTTTATCAACGATCTTCCTTCAAATCAGTCTAGTGATGATCTTTCTTATGCTGACGATTACAAAATCTGGAAAGTTGTAAAAAAGAATGATGCTGCTGCACCACGAGCTCTTCAGAGTGACATCGATGCTGTGCACGACTGGGCTACTAACAACAACATGGAGCTGAATCCAGAAAAAATCCTATCATGTTTCCTATTCTCGCTCCTCTCTTAACGATCCTCCTTCTTCCTATTTTATTAATGGTTTCTCCTCTGTCTACTGTTTCTTCTGTTCGTGATTTAGGTGTGCTGGTTGATGACAAACTTCGTTTCGAGTCTCATGTGACTGCTATTATTGCTAAAGCAAAACGTGCTCTTGGTCTCATCTTGTCTATCTCACGTGGTCTTTCTCTTGACGTTATACTCACTCTCTATAAATCTCTCGTCCGTCCTTGTCTTGAGTATGCTGTACCTGTCTGGAATATCTTAACTCAAGGTCGATCTGCGGAAATCGAACGCGTCCAAAGAAGATTCATCAGAGCAGTTTACTGTAGGTATTTATATCGTAGGTGCTTCTATAAGTACGAGTCACTATGCAGGAGGTTAGGTCTCGAGATTCTTTCCGAGAGGCGTTCAGCTTTTGAGGCTCTTTTTCTAGCTAAGACTCTTGCAGGCTGCTACAGATGTGATGAGGTGAGTCAAGTCGTGGTTCTTCCTCCTAGAAGACGAGTCGGCCGAACCCTCTACATCCGTCATCTCACTCCATTAAATCCTTTTGTCCGCTGCGTTTCTTCCTTAAATCCTGTCCTTTCAAACATCAACCATATCCATGATATTTCTTCCCTTCGCTCTATCTTTTCCCTTCGCCAAAGTCAGTAATCTTGTATTGTATGCCTTTTTTTGGAAAGCTTTATTTATTTAATTATTTTAATTCAAATGCTTTTAATTGTTTATTCTTTTTGCGTTTTTATAATTTTAATACCAAATGTTTAACTGATCTCATTTTCTCTCTAGTCAACTTTTTTTTTATCATCTTGTTCATGTCTAGTCTTAGTCATGTTAGTTACCGTAGGTTTTATTACTTTTATTACTTTTTTAAATTATATTGTTTCTTAGTATAGGTTTTTTATGTCATATGCACATTTTATAATAAGTAACTGACTCTCAATATTATTTTTTCCAACTCAAATTTTTTTAAATTTTAATGCTCCTTCTTTAACTTTTATTGCTGCTTTAATCATTTACTTTGTAACCTATTTTTATTTTTTTATGTTTTAAATTATCTACTTAATTGTTATTTTTTGTTTGTATAAAATCTTATAGAGCGCCTCGCTTGTGGCAATGCTGTTAAGGGCTCGTATTTTGATTTGATTTTATTTTGATTTAAAATTTTATAAATAAATAAATAAATAAATAAATAAATAATAATAAATATATATATATATATATATATATATATATATATATATATATATATATAATATATATATATATATATATATAATATACATATATATACCTCATATTTATAATAATATCTATTTATTTTTTCTGCAGTTTTACTCAAGCTCATAAGCTCATTTTTTAGTCGAAAATTCGCTGCAATTAGTCGAAAAATCAAAATGGATGAGCAATATTACACTCTACCTCCTAATCTTATAATTTTTTTCGAACAAGGTTTTAAACTAAGAAATCTGATACCCTCGAAAAATCTTAATGCGTCTGATAAAATATATCATAACCAATGACTACAATTTATTATAATAAATATATTTCATTTTAAGAATATTATTTATGAACATATTAGAGAACAAAGTAAATGCATTAATTTAAAGTTTAAGGACAAAAATAAAAAAGGTCCCACTTGTAAAAGGTTTTCGGAGGATAACAAGCTCGTTTAATTAATGCCTCAAAGCTCTGGGTTTTTTACATTTTATTTAATACCATTTGTCTTTTCAATTTTAAGGAGAAAAAATATTCTTTTGACAAACTGGAAAAATTCAGATTTAAGGGTTAGTCGAGAGGAATGGGTTAAGAAACAATATCTATTTTTCAAAATGAAATTTTCTGTTATTTTTTACAGTTATTTTACTCTCTTCAAAAAAGGGGTAAAATCGCTCCATTGATCGATTTTATTTAATATCTTACTTCTTGAATTTCGTGAAAGAATGGAAAAAGCTATTTTTTTAATATTAATTTTAAATAAATAAATCAAATATATCTCTTTGTATTACAGTTTACTACACAACCAGACAACAAAAATTTCATAACAAGAATACAAATTCAAATACATGAAATTATCTAAAACACAACATCCAACTCAAATCTAATAAAATGTTTCAGTCTAATAAAACAAACCAAATAAAATAAAGTATAAAACACATCATAAATTTAGAAATATGAACAAACAAAAAATATCTTAATGTCTATTAAACAATAAATAAAAAGTATTTTATTTCCCGACAATTGGATTAATTATTTAATTTTATGTACTGAAAGAAAGATATGTACGTCAATAGAAAGATTTATTATGTATCGAAAAAAATGAAATTTAAAGCCGGCTTGTGAAAATGCTTTTAGACTTTTTATTAGAAAAGAGTAACATACATTTCTTTAGTTCTAAAAAGAACTTTTCTCCAGGAAAGTTTTCTACACATAAAACCAATATTACTTATTTTTTACACTTCTGTCAACTCATTGATAACAGTAATGCACTAAAATTAATGATCAACAGGTGAGAGAACATAAAATATACTTCAAATACTACTACTAGACCTCAAATGATGGTAAAAGTTTGAAGACTATCATTTATTATAATTTGAAAAGAACAAAATTCCCAGCCAAAGATATTAAATAATAAATTATTATTTCAGTGTAAATTAAATTAAATAATTATAAATATTATAAACCCTATATATTATCTTTGATTATCAAATATTGTTAAAACTAACTTTGGTACAGCTAATCCTATTTCTACATTTGTTTCTTACAGGTCAAAACCATTATATCTTAAAATATTTAATAAACGAGTAAGAACTTATATGGTTAAATAGGTCTATTGGATAAATTATGTATGTTACCAAGGCAAATATTATGTTCTTACATATTTTTCAAGAATATAATATAATTATATTCCTATTTTAAAATATATTAGACATGCTGCTGGAAGACCTACAACAATTTTTATCATTTAGCACTACCAATTAAATTTATTTATTACGTTTTTAAATCGATAGTGTTAATTAATTCAATAATATTTAATATAATTCTTATTGATAAGTGCTAAAATGATTTTTCTGGTGGCTGTAAAGCAGGCACTTCACTTTACAAAAAAAGAAGGTAAAATGAGTTTTTTACTGTCGCTGAAGTTCCTCAAATGTCCACTAGGTGGGCGCTAGTAGTTTACTACAAGGTTACATTTCTTATTCTTCTTACTTATTGTTTTTTATCAAATAAATAATCAAACGTTTTTTATTTGTTATTTTCGGAAAGTAAGTTATTAATTATTTATTATCAAATGTTTAATATTCATGTATAGTAATTCGTGGATAGTAAATGTGTGAATCAAAGGTATATAAGAAAATATTGTGTACTCGCAAAAAAAATCCTAAATCTGGATGTCAACGGACTTATTCGTTTCAGATGTTTAAGGTCTCTTAAGTCTGCTTCCGTGACCGTGATCGTAAAGGCGTTCGAATTCGGCACCGGAGGTCCGAGGTTCGCAGCCCGGGCTATGCTCTAAGATTTTATGAATAGTATTTGTATTAAAAAGATTTAGCCAACTTTAATTAACTCTTAGAGTGTAGTAGATGCAACCCACCTGAGGTGGTTCCCGCAGGGTGAACACCCTGATAGGCCGAATGGTCCTAAAACGGGCATTTTATTTCTTTATTTTATTTAAGGTCTCTTAAAGCCACAAGATGTCTGTATGTGTTGTGTGTCTGTTATAATCGTCGCTCCTAGTATATTTATGCAAGAGAGTTGGAACTTAGTACAACAATCAGTCTGTAGATGTAATTGCGCTATCCTAAAAATAATTTTTATGACGTCATTAACACGCAATAATGACATCAAAAATTTCAAAAAATCATAAAACGCAAAAAATAGTTGCCATCAATTTGAGATTTGACACGCACATAGCCATGTGTAAGACTAACACATGTGCCAAGTTTAATCTCATGATTAAAATGATTTCAATTCTTATCAAATGTACGTTTTTAAAAATTGTAAAAAATCTAAAAATAACATAATTTAGTTTAAATTTGGTACAAGTATACCTTTATGTATTAAACAAGTACACCAAGTTTTGTTTCAATAAAACAAGTATATCCATGATTTTTATTGGATTATTAAAGTTAAGCAGCATCGAACGTGGTCATGGAGACTGCTGCTGTAGTAGATGGGTGACTGCTAGAAATGAAACGGATGCATTTACAACCTGAGGATGAGCGAATCAGGTCCGAAGACGTGTAAATTTAGCTGCAGTATATATTTAACGACATGTGTATCCTGATGATGAGCAAAGTAGGGAAGATGAGCATAGCAAATCTGCCTATTATATTGAATATGGTATATCGTAATAAGTTACGAGGTACACCATACCTAATTTTTTACGACATTCTAATAGACTATTGTAGACAGTCATTTTATTTGTAAATTTATTAAAGTAGAGAGGTTTTTGAAATCAATCAAGTTTTTATTTGTTCACATTTTTAAGTTACTACAAGATAAATTGAACTTCTAAACTTTACTATTTTAATCCAAAAAACTAGTACAATAAAGATTCAACAACTTTAAAAATACTTATAAAATAAAGTATTAATAATATTGAACTAATAAAAAACTTAAACGGTTCCTGCTAGGAACAAGTCTTATTAACTTTTAACATGGCAGCCAAGAAACTATTTTTTTTTTCATTTTTCCAACTAGAAAACTTTTGCCATAGGAAGGATAAAATCGTAAATTCCAAGTTTAACATTCAGTTAAATTGTTTTTGGCAATAGTTTCCATTCAATCCGTTTTTAAACTTTTTCTTGAAGTTTTTTTATTATAAGAGGAAGTCTAAAACTAAAACTAGTTTATTATTTTTTTAAGACATTTTGAAAAAGGTCTGTCTCATATAAATTTCATATTGGTTAAAAATGAAACAAGAAGAATATAATGACCCTATCAAACATTGGGTAATATTTATAAAGTATGTAGAAATCTATCTAACTAAAGTCAGAACTATTATTATGTTACTAAATTAATTTTATTTATGTTTTACAACTACCCCTTTGTAAAGAACATTATTGTTTTAAACAAATATATTATTATTAATATTATTATTACTATTTCAACATTAATTAATGCTATATAAGCCTATTAATTGTTTATAATTAACATCCTTATTACAAATTTCTTTATTTTTTATATCAAGTTTAAAATGAGAACATTTAACATCAGGCCTAATAATATCATGTAAAGGAAAAGTTGATTTCCATCATCCGCAAAATAAATCATTGAATTGCGTCCGAAAAAAATGTATGGCCATCAAATTGCGTCCTGTAAATATTTTAAGGTATATTGAATTTCGTCCCACATTATCGGACGTTTTTATACCAGAGATATGTATATATATTAGTAAATATTTAAAAACAACCTTTAATATAAATGTTTATTTATTAAATTAATAAAACAAGAAATAATGAACTTATGACAAACAATTGAAACTTACGTGTAAAATGTATACTTTTAAACCTGGTTTCTGTCATAGATCTACGAAGATGGGTTAATATAATTGATTGATATGGGTGATATACGAAGATGAAAAATAAATAAATATGATGCAAAATAAAATAGGGTAAAGGGTGGGACGCAAATTAAATAAGAAACCAGGATGTAATTTAAAGAGTACCTTTTCATCTCAGAGATCTAATGCAATCTTTTTGAATGGTCAAACCTCATGACGGGATGCAATTTCATTTGGTCCGCTCGTATAACGTTATATACATTTCATATCAGCTGAGCTGATACTATTTTATCTTATATTACAGCTTGTATAACTGAGTCATTCAATATCAAATCAACACAGGTAAAAACCCTTGATATCTCTGATATTAATATAATTTGGCTGACAGGTAGGCTCTATAAAAAGAACAAAAAGTCCAGAGTTTTGGCTCATAACGTCCAACCATATGGCGGAAGTAACATGCTTTATTTTCCAAAAAAATCGATTTTTCGACATTTCTTTCACTACGAAAATAGCTGTATCTAAAATTCTGCTTAGGGTAAAATTAAAAATAATCAAATTTTCCAAATCCAAAAAAATATATATAAATTAAAATAATATATGTGTAATTTAACAAGGCAAGAAATAATGAGCTTCTCTCAGCACCAAATAATAGACATCTAAAAATAATGTGGTGCCATATTTGGGGAGTTACGAACATTTCCATATTTGAGAATAATATTAAAACGGTTAAGATATGCTTTGTTGGAACCATGGGCAGAAAGGGCTTGCGTAATTTTGTACGTAAGAAATAAATTTGTTTTCGACCTGCTTTTTACGGTCCAGAAAAACTGTTTAGTCTACAACCCTATCTCTCAATTTAATCACATTTCTTTCTATTATTCCAAACTCATCTCATAACCAGCCATTTTAACGTCGATCCAGGGATTTTTATATGTTGGGCATATTTTAAAGGAGTTGAGTGAAGCTTCTTGGGCTGATTCGTCAGCTTTTTCATTATCATCAATACAAAAATGGCCTTTGACCCATCTTAGGTCTCAGGTGGTAGGTCTTAAAGGTCTCATATATCTTATTACGCCTTTATAATTTTTATTTCTGTCTGGGTGAAGCCTTTTTGCATGAAAAACAGGTTTATCATAATAAAGAGTGCAGTAAATATTCTATATCCAAGTATTTAAACGAGCGAGGTGTTGAAGTTCTAGTTTTACGAGAAGAATATCTGCTAGCAATGTCGCTGCTTCATGGAATATTGCTCCATTCATTTGATTATTCTAAAATGTATTAAACGTTACACTCATCTAAGTTTATAGACGTTGGATTTTTTATCAAGAGCCTACATCTAGCAATATATCCCGTAGGATATAATTGAGAGTATTGCTCTATTATAAATTGTTTGTGGATCATTTGATCCTACTCCCCAATGCTCGTCAGTCTCATACATAACCTGTGTGCTATAAGTGAGGTTATACGTCACAAATAACCTAAATATTGCGGGAGGTTATGTGTGATATAGCCGCAAACACACAGATAATAAACATGAAGAAATCCACTCATAACGTCATAAATTGGCTGAAACAGGATGATCAAGAAAAAATCTAGGATTTGTAAGGTAAACACAATACTTTTCCTATATACCTACGACGTAAAGTAAAAATTATGCCTTGAAATTGTATACATAATCGATAACATTGATCGACAGATTGCCAAATATGTTTATTTGTAATTCTTTTTTCCACACTCTTTACTCAATACCTCAAAGAAGGTAGGGATAAAAACAACCACCTTTTGTTTGTACAATGTTAAAGTTTTTACCTTCACCTTTTTTCCAAGTTTTAAAAGGGAAAGTAATTCGAACCTTTTTCGAAACAAAAAAACAAAGTCGAGGAAACTGAGATAATAAACAATTGGAGAAAACATAGTTCAAATGTTTGTTAAAGTTGAATGTTAATTAAATGCTCTTCTTCTGAAAATAAATTGTTAAATTTTATTAAACAACAATCGTTTTTTAACTTTTATAGAAAATGTAGTTTCTATATTACTTAGGTCTGTGATCTTCTCCTAAGTTCTTCATTGATTTCTTTTAGCTTTAGTGTTTATTTTAAAACATTTTTAACGGTTCCTAAGCCTAGGAAGAGACAGAGATTTTTAGACTATGACAACTAGAGTTGAATTAATTTAAGCAATTATTTTATTAGAGCAATAGATAATCTGAGAACCAATTAGTCTAGAATTTTTGATATCCGGCATATCGTACTGTATTTTACAAAATATAAAATTAGAAGAAAGGGACAGACAAAGTTTTATTTGAAGTTAGAGAAAGATAAAACCCAGCCGACGTCCCCGCAATCAAAGATCAAAAAGAAAATATACTTTTTTGTTTTTTCCCAAAAATATGAAAATTCTAAAGGTATCTTGAGCCCTTTTCAACATATTTTTATCTGAATATCAAGGAGCTTTTTGCAAAATATTTAAATAAGTAAAAATTACAATAACATATTATTTACTTATTCAGGATAAAATTGAATGAGATAAAAAACAGATTTAAAATTCAATTTGATGAAATCTAAAGTATGAAACGTATATTTATTTTAATTAAACTTTCTGTCAAATGGCTTTACAAAAATTGATATCTAATAAATAAATATTATATATATATTATATATATATATATAAAAAACGAAAACGTTGGCTAAGTAATATATTTTCTTCTACCGAGACCGATTACCCGAGTTGAGTGAGGTGTATGAACTGTATATATATATATATATATATATATATATATATATATATATATATATATATATATATATATATATATATATATATATATATATATATATATATATATTAATATATATATATATTATATATATATATATATATATATATATATATATATAATATATTATATATATTATATATAATCTGGGGCAGGCCCCAGCCAAGTCTTGCTTTATAAGGTACAAGTTTCATACCCAGGCTGGCACGACGAACACCCTATTCCCGAAGCAATTCAGAGCAATTTCTACCCCTTATATCTTTTGACCTGGTTATCCTAGAATTTACAATTTGGCTTACGCAAGATCATATCAGAAAAATAATACTTTTGAAATTACAATTCTTTATTATTATAGAAAACAAGAAATTTTCGCTTTGAAAATGAGGAATTTCGACTGACTGACTCAGTCACTCACTCATCATAATTCTAAGGCACTTCTAAAATCGTAGAAACTTGAAATTTGAAATGAGGGTAGGGTTTGTTTGATAAAGCAAGGAAAAATTGTCAAATTTGCAATATTTTAATTTGATCTCCTAAATATTGCCTCTGATATGAAAAATTAGTAGTTTATAAAGACTTTAATTAACGGTATGATTCATTATTGCTTAACATATTATTATATAATAATATTATTATATAATATATATATATATATATATATATATATATATATATATATATTATATATATTATTTATATATTATATGTCTACATTATAAATGGCTGTATTATATACGTGATATATTTTTCTTAAATCTTTATTTTGTATGTTGAGAAATTTAAATAATTTAAACCTAATAGCATATTGTTGATTTAAATATGAAGCATCCCTTGTTATAATTATTTCAGATGCAAAATGAGTTATCTTATATGTAGGGGTTTAAGAAGGGTCAAATGAGTACCTGCTTTACCTTCAGGTAGTTAAAATATGTTACATTTTATACATATATGTCATCTATTATTTTAATAAAATTACTATTTATCATGTTTGAAAGTAATACCAATAATTAAGTATACGAGTATAATAATATAAATTGCAAGAAACTATGCAAAGAGCAAATTACTCGATTATTAACAGTTAAATCAGCTTCTAAATCTATCAATATCCAGGGTTCTCTTAGGTCCACTTTGGGGGACGGGGGGTTGAAGGTTGTCGGAGGGTTGGATTGTGTTTTAAAAGAAAAAAATAAATACATTTTTAGTCTGCAAAGAGTGGAGGATGTTGAGGTAGTTAATAAGTTAGGATGAGATAATAGTCATAGTTTAGACTTCCCTAAGTTTCCACAATAGACCTTGGGTTCAGAATCTTGTCGTATGCTGTCAAGAAAGAATAAACCAGTACAATTATTTTCTATTCTAATTTAACTATTCTAATTCATGTTTACCATGTTTGTTCTAGGTAAAATTGGACTCTTAATTACGCTGCTTATCTGTAAGTTATGACTTTTAAACCCTTGACAAAATACTTTCTATTGAAATAGATTTCAACTTAATATAACTGAAATGCATCAGAGTAACGGTATGGTTGTAAAATGTTCTTCAAGTTTATCAGGACATAAATCGAAGACGGGATACTTTTAAACTACTAAGCTGTATTTTAAATTTATTTCGTCAGAAGTAAGGCAAATAATTAAATATAATAATTTTGGTAAAGCTTTGATTTTAGTTATTTAGGGTAAAAAGGACTATCATGAATTTTGAGGGGTGAGAAAGTAGTAAAAAATATTTAATTTAGAGCTACTAGGTATATATTAACTATATAAATTTTACATCATGCTAAAGAAACCCTTATCATAAAACCCTTAAAACAAAACACTTCAGAAAATTCCTCTACCTATAGATTTTTTACACTAAAGGTAAAGGGTATTGTCTTGTTATTTATACCCACTATACACCGACACTGACTCGTACATGTATATATACTTGCTCTCTAACATGCCATACATGTTTACATACACGTTACTATAAATACAATGTCGTTGTTTTCAAGCATCCATTCAACCTTAAAATAAGATTATTTGACCCTTCTTTAGTTTTTATCAAAAATAAAAAAATATAAGAGGAATAAAATATTGTCTTCAAAAAAAACATATTTAAATTAGATATTTATAAGCATGGCTCTTACCTTAGGCGCTACCTAATTAGGACTTGTTTTAGTAGAACTATTTGTCCCTACAACTAAGATAGTCCTATAATACGAATAGTTTTACTAAATTAGTTTATATAATAGTTAAGATTATATCTTCGTAGCTGTAGATTATAAGTCTTTTTCAAATATGATCGAAGAGGTTTTTTTGTAACATTTATGTGCTTAATTATCAAAGACTAGTACATTGCCTTGAATTAACTTGACATATTACGCTATTTTACACTCTCAACTCACTATCTTATAATAAATAGATTAAAGTAGATTATTAGTTAATTTTATGTAAAAAAATTAAAAAATCATAAAAAGTAATTTATCAAACTTTTATTCTTAATTTACATAAGCACATGATTTTATCTCCGTATAAAGAATCTTTTAAAATTTGTTTCCTTCCTTTCTCTTTACACTGAGAAAGTGTATGGTGTAATTTGTCAGTGTCACTAGTAGTCTACCCTAGCTGTAACATCCCTTAACATTATACCTCATTCCAATTTTTTTTAAAGATAACTTAAATAAGATATTTTGGAGAACAAATTGTTCTTTTTAAAATTTACGATTTTTAGTTGAAGGTATCGTAAACGACCAGAAATCGAATCAAAGATTTATTGAACATAAATTTAAACAAAGATTAATGATGGCATAAAATCTTTTTTTAATATTATTTTCAAGTTTGTATTCTTTTTGTACTTAAAACTTATTTTTATTAAGACTCAGAACATTCATTTGCTGAACAAATGTTGTTATAATGTAAAAGTAATATACTTTTTAATAGCAGAGAAAATAAATTAAAAGAACCACATATTACTAAGGTTAACGCAGTGTTGTTGATTTTAGGGACTATTAATTACAAGTTAAATAGGTATACAAAATATTAGTTAGAATTGATGACAGAAGTAAAAAATTGCTGAAGTAAAACATCATCAACTTTGGCAGAAGCACTCAATTTGAAGTGATATTATTTGGAATATACCATCTCTATTGTTCAGATTAATGGCCTTAAACGGAAAAGAGAAATATAAAAATATTTTAAAAGCAGTCTTAATTTACAAATTGAGATTAAAATACAAAAATCAAGCATAATTTATTTGAAAACGATTTGAAGCATTTCCCATACTTAAATCTCGCTTTATATGAGATTAGGGAAACTGTCTCTGTTTTTTGAATAGAAATAAAGCACGAACTATTAAGAAAATAAAAATAATAAATATACATTTTTTCAAGTTAAATGTATTTTTTATGTGTAGTAAGTAAAGTTGGTATTTATGCCAGGGCAGAAAATATGAGATTAAAGGTGGTCGACGCGTTGTAAAATCACAATTGTTGCACGCTCTCTTTATCCCTCTATTTTTTACTCTTTCAGTCTCCTAAACATGCTACTGTATTATTGCTTTAGATATTAGTGATTAACTTCATATCACTCGTCAATAAATACCTTTCATGCGTGTTTTATAACTGTATTATTTCTTCAATAACTACCTGTATTAAGATATAGAGACCACATATATAATTATATATATATATATATATATATATTATATTATATATATATATATATACATTAGGTGAAGATTCAGACTGAACTAGTTTTACACGTTTCAAGCTAAGCAAATTTTTAAATAGAAAAATCCTAGTTATTTCGACAAATATTGGAATATATTTGTCAGGTTTACATTCCATCACAGGAGCTGCTATGTCACTTTAATAAAACAGAATATTTTTAATCAGCGATAACAACAGTAAATCTCATACTTTTTTTTTCTCAGCATTTTTTTTTTCAAAATATAATTTCAAACTTTTCACCATTCGTATTTTGTAAACTAACAAACAAGGTGTAGGAAGCTCTCCCTTGCTTCGACTGAGAGAAAAAAATGAATGGATTAGTATTATAAAATTGGTCCAAAAAAGTTTAAACTGGGAAAAAAAAATCTGCCGGAAAAAGAATGAGCTAGGATGGTTTTTGCATCTAAATGGAGATATCTTTGCCTAATACCTTGGCCTGTTGTCTCTCGAGTTCATTATTAAAAATACTGTCAGGTGTCGTTCGAGAGTCCCTTGTTCCAAAACGGGGTGGGACTTCCTAAAATCTCCCTAAACTTAATTAAGAAAAAGGCTTTAGCTGCCCTATTTATTTCTTCAAATATACACACTCAGATAATAAACTAAAGGATTTTCAAAGTAATTTTCAAAACGTCGCGTCATCTGTCACCTCAAAAATCCTTTCTTTATTCTGATGCTCCCTTTTAGTATTATTTTTAATTTTTTGCTACACGGCAAAAAAGCTTTTATCATTATCTTTTTGTCACTTAATTCTTGTTTTCTCATTTACCATTATTATTTTAATAGAGCAATCATATTCATATTGACATAAATAAAGTTCATTAAAAAAATTCTCTTTAAATTTAATAACTTAATAATTTTTAAATTTTTATGATGCCTAAATAATTTTATATTTTATCGTCAATTATGCGAAAATATTTTCAACCTTGTATCTTTCTTCTTATTTTATTTTACCCAAATTCTATCCATATACGTCTTCATTAAAATACGTGGCAAATTAAGTGAGTAAAATATAGAGATATGTCTTTCAATATAAATGTATGATATTGTATACCGTCTTTGATCTTTATTTTAGATACTTAGTGAGGTATGTGATAAGGCCAAGTACATACATTGCTCGAACCTTTACCTCATTATCAGTTGACTCGTTGAGACCACAACTTGTTTACTAACGTTGCTTTATGAGTTGAAAGAACTCGGATAATGCCTTTCCTACTAAAATGATTTAACCCAAAACCACATCAGCAGTATTATTTTGCGACGCTTTTTCTTTAATTATTGTATCTTGTTAATTTGTTTTATAATCGTATACACAAACAGTATTCGCTTGACGTCACTTTTAATATTTTAAACACAAAGTATATTCTACTCTAAAAGATTGTAACTATAGTATTAGAATTATAATAAAAAAAATCTTGTGTATTGCTAATTAATAGTAGGTTAAGGACATTGGTTATTAACCATAGTAATTAAGTTCTGGCCAATTTATTGCGGCACAGAGTAAGGCAAATACAGTAACAGCACGCAGAAAGAAAAAAGGGATAAAAATGACTTAATTAAAACTATTCTTTATTTGGTTAACATTTATTTTTTATCTATACCTCTTTTTTATGTTGATCTTGATTGTATTTGAGTGAATGACCTGCGTTTTTTTGCGAATTTTCAAAAAAATAGCTAATGAGGTTTCAATTATGGACGAAGTTTTCCTGAAAGTTAAAAGTGGTAAACTCTCTGATGAGTTATGACAAAAATATTTTTTAGGCACTACAGCGTGGCTCTACAAAGTTTGGAAGTTATAAAGTCATCAACTTCATTACTTCCACACCCCATCCGCTTTTAATAATCAGTTAACAATTGCTCCACTACTGATTAAAAGGAGGAGACAATGCAATAGCAAACAACTCAAAATCCACTTCTATCATTAAATGTCAACGTAACAGCACCTACAGATTCCAAAATGGGCGTATGTCTGTATATGATTGTATGGATATACTCATTTCTTGTCAGCGACTACCTCAAAGCAGATCTAATTTTAGTCAAACTAGACACAAAATTAATTTCTATGATTGAAAGAACTGATTAGATGTTGAGTTTAAACTAGCATGGAAAATCAAAAATATTTAGAAACAAAATTATTTGTTTGACAAATAGTGTGTCGTATAATTAAGTTCAAGTATGTCTAATTACGTAATGAGGCATCTACCACTTCAGTGGCTAACACAGTCCTCTAGAAAATTATATGAATGGATGAGCACATTACTTGCAAACATGCTATTTCAAACGGAAATATTATTCATTCTTTCAGTGAAAACTCGATCCATGGTTTTTAATTAACCATCAATATACAAGTGTGTTATACTTGTAAAAGTTAGATTTTTTTATTTAGATTAAAAGAATGAACAATTTATTTGTCGCAAGCGAGGAAAAGTGATAAACTTCACAATTCCATTTTTTCCTATTTTCGTGAAGCTTAAAATAAAATCGAAGCGAAAAATAAATCACAAGTCTTGTTTATTAATAAACTCGATTCAATAACAACGACAGCAAGATATAAAAACAGGGGTGAATTTATTAATATTTATTTCTCACTTAGACAGAACGTGTCTTTATCTTCACCCGCGTTTGATTGATTAGTTTTAATTTCATATTTTAGAGTTTGTTTATGTTTTATCTTTCGTATTATATTAAACATTTTATCTATGAAAACCCTGCATTGTGTAAAATAAAAAAAGAGCATATGTAATTTTAACTTATTTTCCACGCCGGTAAAGGGTAAAATTACAATAGAGTCTCATTTTTTCCACGAGAAATATAAAGCACAGTCGAGAAAATCCTTTTGAAATCATGGTAAAATGTGTTTTTTAGGAAATCTCCAACAAAAAAAGGCATTATTAAGACTTGGGAGTTATAAAATGAACTCCCAAAAATAAGCCCTACTGGAGTTCTTGGTTAAGTTGAAGTTCCCTTCTAGTTTGCAAATCTCTGGGTTTTCGGGGTCCACTTAGACCCCTCTAGATTTCCATATATTTACATTTTTATTCACTTTTATTATGATAGCAAACTCCAGAGACAAAAATATGAGATATTGTGCGTTTTTGTGGTCGGAGATACTTAAAAATAGAATTATTATATTGACCTGTAGTGACCTTTTATTTACTTATGGGTTAGAGTCAGGTTTAATAAAGTTATTGTAACAGAATTTCTGTTATTTTGTTCTTCGAAAAAAATTAAAAGTAGTCAAAGTGAGTTCCCCAGATTGTTAACCCTTTAATTAACAGACCGTAACAAATATTTTTAAAATTAAATTTTAATTGTTTTAATTTAAATGTCTAGACGTATACAACTTTTTTTGTGTTTTCTCATTCCTTATCACTAGATACACTCTTGCTGTAGTTGTGATACAAAAAAAACAAATAAAAAATAAAAAATGTTTTCTCATTTATACCGTATACTTACAGAAGAAGTATTGTGTTTTCCCGATTTTTAGATTTCACCTGAATTATAAGGCTCAGGTTTTTTAAGACCTCTTGTATAGTTTTTACCAAGTTTTTTGTCTATATGCGTGAGTGTGTCTGTTATAATTGTTGCTAAGTGTGTTTATGCTACTAGAGAGTAAAAACGTGAGAAACGTTTGACGTAAACGAAACGTATCAATTTTTTAGGTTTAGTGGTGCCATTTGAATGTTTTATGACGTCATTTACCAGCTAACAATTTAATTTATTTAAGTTTGCTCTAAATGTGTGTGTGTTTGTATGTATGTGTCTATGTCATGTACGACTTCTCGTTGTGTTTATGGAATAGACTTGAACTCTCTCTGGAAATTGCAACTAACATCAGACGGAAGATAATTTGTTCCATATTAACACATTTTCCTTAGTCAAAAGCTCAAAACGTTTGACAGTGGACTATTACTTTTATAAAAATTTTCTGTATTTCAAAGAAAACGCTCCTATCAATTCAATAAGATGTACCAGACTATGCTCACCTTAAATAAATCAGCTCTTAGCGGCAATCATTAGAAGTCCACACAATATTCTTTGAATGTTTGAATAGTTTTCTGTACTTTCTTTAAAGTGCAGAAAACTTAATAAACATGCAAAAAAACTGCTGCTCATACTAGAAGCTTAAACTAAAAACATGGGCATCAATTCATGAGCAAAAGTTTTGGCAAAAGAATTAGCTAAAAAGACCCAAATTAATCAGCTAAGATTAAAAGAAAAAAGCAAAATTAGTAGAGCTTTTGAGAAATAAAACATTTTTTGTATGAAAGAAACGAAGAAAAGAGTCTTTCTGCAAAATTGTTAATTTATTCAAAGCTCTTTCAACCTAACATGAGGTTGAAATAAATTTTTTTAAATGTTTTAAACAAAACAACTCGTATTTTCAACTCGATTTTCATTCATGATTGCCGGTATCCTAAGACTAGAATTATTTAATACAATATTTTCTAACAGGGTTGTAACAGCAAACTGTAAACAATATTAGTTATTTATGCACAAAGAGAAAGATAGAATGCTGCTAAATTATCTCCCTCAGCAGTTGGTTCCTATGGCGAAAGTCGAGAGGACAAAATCATTTAACTTCCAAGGCGGAGCCGAGGAATTATAGAATATTAACACCCGAGGCGAAGCCAAAGGAGATACTTCCGAGGGGGAAAATAGCATTTTACTCCCAAGGTGCATACAAGATTTTACCTCCATACGTTAACGTCATTTAATTATTGTTATATTCTTATTTTCCTATGTCTTTTTGTATTTTAATCAAATTTTTTTTGGTCGAACCCCTCCATAATAAATTTTGGGGGAGCAGCCAAAAAAATAAAAAATATTTAAAAAAAAATTGCTTTAAACAACTTTTTTTGACCTGAAACAAATTTTGAGCAAATGAACTTTTGTTTTTAGTTGGGCCCCCTCAATTTTTTAGGGTGCCACCTACAGGAAAGTGTTGCAAAAATTGATCGGACCCCTTTATAAATGTAAAGAATACCACTCCCCAAAAAATGGATATAACTCTAATAATTATATTATTTGGGGCACTAACCCCAATAATGAGAAACAATTTTCAAGAGAAAAAGTTACTTTTTACTCTCTTGGGTGAAAAAAACTTTTTACTCCCAAGGGAGAAAAAGTTACTTTTTTGTGTTTTAATAAGTGCTTCTTTACCCTCTGAAAATTGTCAATGTACTTTACATTATACACCGTCTGGAGAAAAAATCCAATAATCTAAGATCTAACTCCGCAGCATTATAACAGTATATCAGTCCACAAGATACTGGTTATTATCAGTCCATATGATATACTATGATTACCATATGAGTGTACTATGATTACCATATGATATATGATCATATGACATGACCAGATGATCACCATTTGATTGTACTATGATTACCATATGATAAATGATCATGTGACAATATGCCATAACCATATGATTACCATGCTATGATTTCCATATGAGTTTACTATGATTACCATATGATATATGATAATATGCCAATACGACATGAACATATGATTACCATGCTATGATTTCCATATGATTTTACTATGATTACTATATGATATATGATAATTTGCCAATATGACATGACCATATGATTACCATATGATATACTGGTTATTATCAGTTCATATTATATACTGGTTATAAAATGATATACTGATATTATAACAAAACTCACAGCAACAATAATACAAGGTGTACTTTCTCATAATCATAACCACACTGGTTCCCAAGTTGTTTGTTGTATTTAATTCTCCATACATATTTTTATCAAGTATAGAAAACCTATAAAAATAATAGGTGCGTTTATGGATTACCCTAGGTTACAGCCGGCGTTTACGTCTTTGCCATATTTCTTATCTTGCATTTCTCAGTACCCAACAAGGTAAAAAGTGTGATTTAATATGTGTTTTTTTTTGTTTGCCTCCGTGGCCGGAATTAATAGTAACGTTATTAATAATAAAATAAATTCACTTAACACAATATAATTGTGGAGAGACACCAAGGAAATGTAACAAGCAAGATGCAATGCTACATCTGGGAACTGTTTCATCATTCGACATTCGTCATCATTGATGGCTCGACATAATGTCATGTGCCACTCTGTTTCGTTACATCTAACTCATCAGGGCGCCGACAGAGCCTAAACTCACTCTGACCTTCAATTAATTCCGAAGAATATAATTTAAAGTATTTACCAGATACGAGCGGTGCTCTCTTACCACCAACAATCATGTCAAGCAAAACATATATCATTTGATACTACCGAGTTTTGCAAAACATGAATAGTTGACACAATATAATCGTAGAGAGACACCTAGAAATTAATGGAAGGTCAGAGTGAGTTCGGTCTGATGCCCGAACTCACTGTTTCGCTCATCAGGGCTCTGTCGACCTGATGAATTAGACAAAACGAAACATAGTGGGACATGCCATTATGTCGAGCCATCAATGATGACGAATGTCGAATGATGGAACAGTTCCTAGATGTAGCATTGCATTTTGCTTGTTACATTTCCTAGGTGTTTCTCCACAATTATATTGTGTCAACTATTCATGTTTTGCAAAACTTGGTAGTATCAAATGTTATAAGTTCACTTAATTGGTTTATTTTCTACCCTTAAATAATTAAACAATAATAAAAATGATGTGTAACTTAATACTATTCCGAAGCTCTTCTTGTCTTAAAATCTCTTAAACTTCTTACAAAAAATTTAAGAAAAGTGCATTGAATCCTGCCTCCGTGTCCGTGATCGTATAATCGCTCGATTTTGGCACATGAGGTCAGTAATTCGCAGCCCGGGCTATGCTCAAAGTACATATGAATAGTATTTATATTAAAACGATTTGGCCAACTTTAATTAATACTCAAAGACTAGTGGATGCCACCTGAGTTTATTCCTGCAGGATGAGTACCGTGATGAGACAAAAGGCCCAAAAACGGGAAATTTATTTTATTTTTTTATGTGCTATATATCAAGAAAGTTAAATAAACTAACCCTAACACAAATAAAACATATTTCATAATTTCAACCTAAGATAAATCGGTAAATCAAGTTACGAAACAATCACATAGAAAAGTTAAATTAACCATGATGGTATTTGAAAGGGTTTCGGAATGCTACCTTTTTGTTTTGTTAAATAACTCACTCATGTAGAGTTCGAGACGTAAAAGTAAAAGCAACGATAGTGTGAGCAAAGGCTGATGTAGTTTATTATATAGTTAAGACAGTGACGTCATAAGGTTCCAATGGAAAAGCATTCGTTCGTTTTTTTAG
This sequence comes from Microvelia longipes, assembly GCA_018340805.1. NCBI lineage: Eukaryota > Metazoa > Arthropoda > Insecta > Hemiptera > Veliidae > Microvelia > Microvelia longipes. The sequence goes on from JACMZG010000002.1 coordinate 4,223,804, forward strand.
CCAAATGGTTCAACCAGGTTAAGACAGTTGTAGAAATAAAAGAATCTATAGAGGCAATCGCGACTCAGGTGTGCTATGACGCCTTACTGTTATTGTAACTTAATAAGAGGTTTATAAGATACGTGCTTCGAGCATAATTAAACCCAAATTTGGTCATCAACAAAAATTGTTTAAATGAACAGAATAAAAAGTCATAACTGCTCTACTCAACGAAATTTAAGTATCAATTTTAGGGTTTAGACTATAAAACTTAAACAAGAAATAGTTTTTTATAAAGACTAACCATTCTACAGGAATTTTTCCCGGCTCGTGGAGTATTTCTGGTGCTTTTTTATTTACATGGATGTGTTTATACCTGATTGCCAACACAAATAGCATATCATTTGTATAGGCAATCAAGTAATCAAGATAGAATTTATAAGGTGATTCAATTGGAGTGCTTTTATGAATGAAATCAATTTTTTTGACATGTTAGGTTATAGTCCGGAATTGACGTCATAGCAGGAATAAATAGTAAATTTTCAATGATGAGCGCCTATACTGATTCCTGCAATGACGTCACACGTCATTCATAAAAACTTACGGTTATAACCTTCGTTTATGCGTTCGTTGAATGCGTTTGGTTTGTTTACATCGAATTAAATCATCTGATAAAATTCTAACATCTTGATCAGTAACTCCTTATTCGTTCAGAAGAGCACTATATGATCTGAAATGTATATTTTTCTCTACAAAATGTTTAACTTACAGAAAGCTAATGTGATGCCATTGCTATTATGTTCTATTCCACACCACTGAAACAAAAGTCAACCAACAGAACTTTTAGTAAAGATAAATTAACAGTATACTTTGAATTAATTCATTATTACAATACCTATATCATCACATATTTTATTATCTATACTGTTTATTGTCTGATTTATTTATTATACTTACTTAATTTACTTTATTTATACTTTATTTAGACATTTTGAAATATTATTGAATAATATGTTAAAAAATATTTCCAATAAAATCTTTCACTGGATGTTCTTGAGGAAGTGTTCTCACAATTACATCTCACCAAAATAATCCAGGTCTAATCTTGGCCGGGTACTAAAATGTTTTACAAAAGATATGAATTTGAAAGGGACACTAAAGCTGGGCTGAACGAAATGTTTTCTTTGGTTCACATGCTCTTATTTTTTAAAATGAAGAATATTTTTGAAATATAATTCTAAATTACGGCTAAAAGCGTTTTTACTTTTCCTTGCTTATACCGTACGGATATAGAGAAAGTAATTGGTTTACACGAGAATTAAAAGCGGAATTATCTGTATCAAGTATTTGTAAGACCTCTTAAATTGTTTTTACAAAGTCGTCTACTGTGTATGTTTGTTATTATCCCAGCTCTTAGTTTGTTAATAGAAAATTGAAATTAAGTACAAAAATTAATCTTTAGACCAAGTTGTGATTTCCAAAAATATTTTTTTATGATGTTATTATCTGATATTTGTAACTCAGGAAATATTTATAAAATTCAAAGAATACAAAAAAAACAACCACATAAATTTTAAATTTGACTTGCATGTATAAATATTTAACACCATCAAATGTACCAAGTTCTATTTTATTGACAGAATTTTATTTAAATTTTATCAATTAAGTTCTTTTTTAAAACAAAACCTTAGAACCATATAAGATTCTAATCTGGTACCTTCCTTACCATAAAAGATTCGTAAAGCTCATCTTAACCCTACGGAATCGCTTTGCTTGTCCTCAAAGAGTTTCAACCTAATTTATTTATTTGTTGACGATTTTACGATTTTTTCATTAACTTATAAATTTTATTTAATACTTCATCTAGTATTTCATTAATTCTTTAGCTTTAATTCTAAGTAACATTATGGTTTTAAAGCATTGATGCTATTAATAACAATATAATTTATTTCAAAACGCTAGGTAATTTAAATACATAGATATATGCATGTTAGCATAACTTGAAATAAAGCATATAGGCAATGCCCATACAGTTCTCCCTGCGCTGTCCCCGCTGGTCATATCGACCACGTACCACAACCCCCCTTCAATTAATTTTAGTTGGAACTGCTTTTATCCCTTTTTCATTGTAGTCATTATCTTTAATAACAATGTATGCTTCCTTTGAGATATAACACGTGTTAAATATACAACATTTGTACAAACATATTCTACGTGGAATAGCTAGGTATGTATGCTGTGCGAATTATAAAATCTCTATTGCCATTTTGTGTTTTCAAAGCGTGTTTTCATGTTGAATTAAAATGATACGGAGCTTTTGATTTAAAATGAATGTCATTCACGTAAAAAGATTTGAATCCAGTTGTAAACGCTTTGCAGCTATTTTATTACCACTCAATACTATCTCATTAAATATTCTTTTTTTTTGAAAGCTAGTTAACATAAAATTTAAATTTATCCTCAATACCTTCTATCAGCGCTGCCATATTAACTAACAAGACATTTTTTCTGTTGCAATGACAACTCAAACATCATGACAGAAATTAAATTATTATATTATTACTAAGGTTGGGCAACAGGTTAGAGAGTAGAATAATAAACCTCTATCAACTATTAATACAGATAATATGTGGAACAACAAAAGAAATAACATAAAGAAATTTAATATCTTAAAAACTTGCACATGCAGGGGTGGGGAAATCGGGCCATTTTCCTTTGGAATGCTTGATATAGAAAGAAAAGAAAATTTCTTGCCTGTAAAGCAAGATATGGACAATTGAGCAAAAACAGCAAGATATAGACAATTGAGCAAGAAATTAAGCATGAAAAATGCAGATCCCTTAGCAATATTTTTAGACAACTTATATGAAATAATCTATTCAGTATTCATCCATGCCTCCCTATTTATTATTTATATTTATTTGCCTAAAGTTGACTGTTAATAAAACAAATTATTTTATTTTGTTATCCAAACAAATCATGAAAATATAAATTTCCAATTACACTTCTAAAATGCTTCTCAGGATAGAACCTGCACCCTTAGGTTCATTTGCAATTTCTCTGACTAATACTTAGACAACTCTTAACATATGCATCCTATGCATATGCATCCTTCTATATCTAGAGTTTTATGATACTCATAATAAACAACCGATGTCTGGTTGATGCGGGTTTTATTTGATTTTATATCTAATTAAATTGAGAAAAGGCCGCCATTAATAATTTTTTTAAAGTACGTATCTACTATAGACTTTAATTTAATTGAATTATATTATATATATATATATATATATACTATATATATATATATATATACATATATTATATATATATATATATATATATATATATATATATATATATTATATATATATATATATACGTGTGTGTGTGTGTGTATGTGTGGTGTGTGAGTACATACTATTATGTACTATTATGTAGTGGATTAATAAAACTCTAATAGTTGTGGCGTAAAAGTTGATAAGAACAAGTTATACCTCTCTTGGCTATTTAAAACGCCAATGGATATGAGATCTACCATGCCATGTACTATCTCGATCTACCATCTCTATGTACTATATCTGTGTGTATTCCACTGACTTTTAAAAACAACATCATTATATAAGATTTGATTATAGATATATTTCATATTGAATCATAGAAATCCAATATCTTTTAAGATAAGGAATGACACCCAAAAACTCCTATGAAACACGAACTAAAACTAAAACTTTGCACTGTGATGTAATTTGACAGCTGATCAAAAGAATCAATAAACAAACTATACATTTAATCCCAAGTCCCTCATAGTTAGGCCACAGTATATATATATATATATATAATAATATATATATATATATATATATATATATATATATATATATATATATATAATATATAATATAAATATATATATAATATAATAATATATATATATATATATAATATATAATATATATATATAATATATATATATATATATATATATTATATATATATAATATATCAATTAAATTAAAGTACTGTAGTAACTGTAGTAGATACGTACTTCACCCAGTATTCTGTATTCTGTAGGTAATACAGAATACTTAGCACACAATTTTCTATAAAAGAATACCTCTAAGTCAAATTCGATGTCACTTTGCATTAAGATATTATTTGACAAAAAATGCTGATGTGAAATACAGCTGGGCACAACTACTCATCTTTTACTATAGAACCCCCACTGCCCCCCATTATATCCCCTAAGCGTACATTCTCAGAAAAAAAACACTGTCAAACCCCATTCCTATAGGGTTAAAATCATTATCAGTCAACCTGTCAAAAACTATATATAATGTGAATTGAGCTCCCTAACAAAACTCTACAAATATAAACGATTCTTTTTCAATGACTAGTCCCTTGTTAAATAACAATGCTTTTTATATCTTATTTTTTAATTTTTTTCTCCTTTATTCTTCTCTTATAATTAAAATTATTTTTTATGGTTTCTTTTCATAAAGTTATATAATGATATTGGTAAATTGTTATTTTTACGATAAACGTATAAAGGGTCATAATAATGGGGAAAAAATCTAATGATAATTAAAAATTTATTTTCCCTTAATTTTGTCTTTTTTTATTATACGTTTTTAATTTATATTTCATAAGAAGCTTTAATTTTAATAATAATAATAAAAACATTTATTCATAAATTATAAAATACACACAAAAATTATATTTACAAATTATTTTATGTTAAGAGCAACTATCTAAAGTTTACAGGACAACACTTACAATACACACACCACACACATATATATATATTATATATAATATATATATATATATATATATATATATTATATATATAATATATATATATATATATATATATATGTATATGTATACACACACACACCACACAACATATATATATATATATTATATATATTATATATATTATATAATATATATATATGGAAAACATAAAAGTCGCTTCTCGCGAATATAAATAATTAACGATTAAAACAGATGGGTGAAGAATGACAGTAAAAAACTTAGTATACTTGCAACGTTTCGTTGTATATACAACTTCGTCAGGCAAGAGAAGTCGAGGTTGTGTCTTCTTTCTTCTCTTGCCTGACGAAGTTGTTATACAAAAAAACGTTGCAAATATACTAAGTTTTTACTGTCATTCTTTATCCATCTGTTTTTATCGTATAATATATATATATATATATATATATATATATATATATATATATATATATATATATATATATATATATATATATATATATATATTTATATATATATATATATATATATATTATATTATATATATTAATTATATATATTATATATATATATATTATATTATATTATTATATTATATATTATATTATATATATATATATATATATATATATATATATATATATATATATATATATATATATATAATATATATATATATATATATATATATTCATAATCAGTTAGTCCCATCGATCTGAACAATACACCCTCCTCCATGACCCTAACCTCATAAGCTCATTTTTTCTTCGAAAACGTAATTAATTATTGTTAATGTTTAACACTATCAGGCTATATCGATTACCTTGAACTGTTGTAATTGAAACATTGATAACAAGTTGGGCTTGCCATAAAACTACATTTATTCATAATAGTTTTAGTTTCTAACTTCATTCCATTAAGTTTCTTACCTTTTTAAGTAAATATGGTTTTGAGTTGATAAGTAATTGAATTTATAAATTCAATAGTTGTTGTGTAAAGAGTGAAATGATTTAATTTTAAGTAAAAATATACGAATAATCGACAACGTAAAAGAGTGGTTGCATAATTAACTATTAGTTTAGTCTAAAGAAAAGTTTGTGTAATAAAAATAGAAAAATAAAAAATATAAGTAAAATTATTTTAATGGATTTTCTCAAAGCATAATACAGTTTAATAAATATTTTAATAACATAAAATAAGCATGTATTAAAAAAAAGTTTCTTTCTTTTGTAGTAAAATAATAAAATTTAAAATGATACCTAATTATAGAAAAATAAAATTAATTTATAGTGTTTGGTTGTCTTCTACAAAGATCAAAAGGACCAGTGCTATTTTATTTTTTTCTTATGGATATTAATGGAATTATTGTATTGTTATAATTTTTTATAATAACATAAGGTTTCATGACATTGAAAAACACGTGATAAATTATCTTTAAATAAGAAATTATATTAATTATGTTTTTAACTAAGTTTATAACATAAGTTACATTTATTTAAGTTATATTATTCTAGTAATAATAATAAAACAATTTCACAGGTTACAACATTGTGTCAAATAAAAACGCTGAATAAATAGTTTAATCATTATTATCAGTTCTATTTAAATATACAGTTTATAAATACTGTGAACAAATGTTAAAGAAACAAAACTCGTTTCAAAATCCTTAAAGAAAAGAAAATCATGGAAAATTGACTGTTTCTTAGATAAAGAAGTGAAAATAAATAATTAAACATATCAATCAATTAACGTTGAGTAATTATCAAGGATATTAAACATTGCTGTTCAAATAAAGTTACATTTATCTAAGTTTTTGGAAAAATGTCTAAATACTTTTAATGTTTAATTTATTTGTTTTAAGAAAAATAAAGAAACACAGCAAAATGTTTTAATGAAATTATTAAAAATTAAATACTAAAAAACACAAAAAGTAAATGTTTTAAGAAACTTTAGTCGACTAATAATTTAAAAAGCTTTTAATTATTATAAATTATTAAGAAATTCAAATTTTGGATTTTTATATTAAACTTAATTATGGTTAAATTTGAGCGGCAAACAAATCGTTCTGAAAGTCCGATGGAATCGAACTCAAAATGCTGCTGGCGTTACGATGCATCTTTAAATCGTTTTGTAACATTGATTTACATCGCTTTGATTGGATTCTTATTAGCTTCAGTTCTAGACATGCCTTCATCATTACATAGTGATATCATCAAAAATTTTAACATCAACGAATACGACTACGATTTCATCAATTTAATTCACGTTGTGCCAAGTATAATATGGTGTTTTATGTCTGGTATAGTTCTAGACTTACTGTTTGGTATAAAATGTGGTTTAGTTGTATTTATACTAATAACAATTCTAGGCCAAACAATTATAACCGCATCTGGTTTTATAGAAATGTATTGGTTATTTTTAATTGGACGTATATTTTACATTTTTGGTTTAGAGCCAGTTATACTATCTTTATACTGTTATTTAATAGAATGGTTTCAGATATACGAATTAAATTTTGCATTCGGTCTGCTAAATGCAATGTTCTATTTAGGACCATTATTCAACGATTTAATTTCAGTACCATTCTATAAAATAAGTGAAAAAATAGTTAATAATAATTATTTATTCGGTTTCTCAACTCTACCTTACTTATTAATATCTATAATATCAATTTTATTTACTACTTTACTGGTGATGAAGAATGGTAATAGATATCCTATTTTTATAAATAACCATAAAAATGTAAAAAGTATTTTAAAATTACCGTTGATTTACTGGTTGTTGGTAGCAATGGTTTCAATTAGTTTTAGTGTTGTAGTATCATTTATATTAGTTTTAAATCAATTACTAACAAACATATATGGTATAAATAATACCCAAACAGAGGAATTTATTGGATTTTTTAATTTATTAGGGACTTTATTGTCGCCATTGCCTGGTTTATTGGTTGATATCACCGGTAGGAATATGATATTTAACTTATTTAGTTTATTACTTGGTATCGTATCGCTTTTGTTGTTTACTTTCTTAAATTGTAGTCCTTATATACCATTAGTATTATTTGCGTTGTAGTATTCCTTTATAAACAGCTGTTCTTTGCCGCTATTATCATATTGTGTGGAATCTTATCAGTTAGCAACGGCTTATGGTATTTATCGAAGTTTAATGTACTTAGGATGTTTGATAGCAAGGATTGTAATGCATTATGTATTGATCAAATTTGGAATCTGTGGTGTCACAATATATTTTGCTTGCTGTATTTTGTTTGGGGTTATATGCGGTGTTTTTGCTTGGATTTTGGACGCGAAAACAAATGATGTATTGAACATGTCAGTTTATAGAAGAAAGATCTTATTGCAACTTAATTTTGTATAAAAATATATTAATAAATATATTAATTTATGTTTATTATTTTAATTTATTTACATATTTAAAGTTAAAAAATCGGGTAAGGGGTACCTCGGAACTTTTCCTCATCATATCAGATTCGCTACGCTCATCCTCCTTGCTTCGGGCTCGCTTCGCTTGTCCTAAAAATATCCAATTCACCAAATTCATACTGCAACATGTTTTCGGACTCGCTTCGCTCGTCCTCAGATGGTAAATGCATCATTCTCAGCGGTCTCCGATACAGCACTAACCATGTATAGCCATGAATAGGACTAACCCATGTGCCAAATTTCATCTCATTATCAGCATTTGTTAAATTTTTATTTAATGATACGTTTAATGTATACGTTTTAAAAAGTTGTAAAAAATCGAAAAAGTTCCAATGAAGTTGAAATTTAATACAAGTGTACCCCTGGACGTAAAAAATAAGTTTTTTCCTTAACTCGGTTTTGTTCCAATTTTTTCTACCACCAAAATATACAAGATTTATTCTTTAATATTTACTAATTTGTTTTTTAAAAACATTAACACCTATAAAAATAGCAAATTAAAGTGAAATATATAAGTGTATTAAGTTTCGTTATAATATAACTAGTCTATCTATGATTTTTGGAGGATCATAAAAGATAAGCAGCATCGAGCTTGTTCAGTGCCTGGATAAATGACCACTGGGAATGAAATGAATGTATTTTCTACCTGAGGACGAGCGAAGCGACTTTAAAGACGTGTTGCAAGTAGGGGAGAAAAGCCGATTCTGGAGCCTCCTCCTCCTCCTCCTCCACCACCACCACCGCCTCCACCGCCACACCACCTTCCACCGCCCCACCACCACCACCCCTCCACCGCACCACACCCACCACCACCTCCACCTCCACCAACTCCTCCACCGCCCACCACCACCTCCACCACCTCCTCCTCAACCATCTCGTTGTAGTCGTATCCCCCCCCCTCCCTCTCTTTTGCTTTGCATAGTGTAATAACAGAAACATTAAATATGCTTTGCATAGTGTAATAACAGTAACATTAAATATGCTTGCATAGTGTAATAACAGTAACATTAAATATGCTTGCATAAAAAATTGGTCCCAGGTAGAAGCAGGAGGGTTTTTGGTGTGATGTAGTAGGACTTTACCTAGATAAGTGTCTCTCTTAGTAAAAAGCCTTCCCACCACGTCAAGGTGGAGACACATCAGGAAGGTGTACAGTGCCCCGTCCTCGCACTGTACTATGGCGACCATCCTCTTTAAAAAAAATATCGCTCTATATATTTTTTTGTATTTTTTATAGTTTTTATTTTTTTTTTTTTTTTGTATTTTTTATATTTTAATTTTTTTTTGCATTTTTTTTCTAACGTATTTTACACAAACACTTACATCTCGTTAGCCGCCATAAGGTTTACGGGACGCTATGCCACGCCAGTGACCTTAAGATGGAATATTGCGGTTTACGGGACGCTATGCCACGCCAGGGACCGCTCTGAGGGTTTACGGGTCGCTATGCCACGCCAGGGACCCTCTATGGGTTTACGGGACGCCATGCCACGCCAGGGACCCAATTATGGTACGCTTCGCCATACTAGAGTTCCATCTTGTATTTGCGGCAGCTGCTGAGACATGAGTGTAAGGCTATTTAACATATGATTAAACTCTAAGAATAAACTCGAAAATAAATCCCTGCAAATGAAACTCACGTGGCTACACATGAAACCGGTAGTAAATTTATGGTCAAACCGAGTGCAGGTCCGTTTACGAGCCATTTATACAAACTCCATACTCGAGCCTGAGCGCAAGCAAATTTTTTATTGTGCTTATGAAGAAGGCAGGGCCTCCAGCTATAACTCAATGAACTAATTTTGGGACATTCTATCGCAAGTAAATCTATAATGACGCAATTATTTGGCAAGTATTTTTCAATAAACGTACTTTACCTTTAAACGACAAAGTGTGTGTACCGATTAGATAAAAGTTTAAATACTAAATACAATCGCTCGTACTCAACATCACCGTCATCCCAGTTTATTCCGTGAAAATTTAATGTAAGCCAAGAATTTGTTTTTCATAATTTAGAATCTTGAATGTAATTTGCAGGTGGTAAAAATAACCAGCTTGAAGACGATTTCGTCTCCAGGTCCAAACATGCAAGCTCTTTAACGAGACTTGCCCTCATTATCTACAAACCCTTGAATATCTATAATAGCGGTAGAAGGCAATCTTGACTGCACGGAAGCCGAGATACAACTGACCATATCCCCTTAACATCATAACTTATATATTCATCTTGTTGGGAGCCTATAATGAGCATTTTAGTAGCTTTGGAGCCTTATGAGCCATTTAGAGCGCTTTGGACCTATATGAGCCATTTAGAGCCGCTTTGGAGCCATATTGGAAGCCTATATGAGCGAGTAGGAGCTATATGAACCATTTAGAGCCGCTTTGGAGCCTATATGAGCCATTTATGAGCCGTGTTGGAGCCTATATGAGCCGAGTAGGACCTATATGAACCATTTAGAGAGCCATAGAGCTATAGCGCTTTAAGCCGGAGTTGGATGCAATTGAGCCATTAGAGCCAGTGTGGAGCCTATATGGCTATCGCAGAGCCTTATGAGCCAATTTGGGAGCCGAGTTGAGCCTATATGAGCCATTTGGAGCCTATATGAGCTATCGCGAGCCGAGTATGAGCCATGTCGGAGCCTTTATGAGCCATTTAGAGCCGAGTAGGAGCCTATATGAGCCATTTTGGAGCCGCTTTGGAGCCTATTTGAGCCAATTAGAGCCGTGTTGGAGCCTATATGAGCCACTTAGAGCCGGTATGGAGCCATCACAGAGCCTATATGAGCCATTTTGAGCCATTTAGAGCCGGTGTGGAGCCCTAATGAGCCATTTAGAGCCGGGTATTGAGCCATGTTGGAGCCAATATGAGCCATTAGAGCCGAGTAGAAGCCTATATGAGCCATTTTGGAGCCGCTTTGGAAGCCTATATGAGCCATTTAGAGACTATATGAGCAAAATTAGAGCTGCTTTGGGAGCCTATGTGAGCCATTTGGAGCCTATATGAGCCATTTAGACCGCTTTGGGAGCCGAGTGGAGCCATTTGAGCCAATTATGAGCCATTTAAGAGCCGGTGTGGAGCCAATATGAGCCATTTAGAGCCGTGTGGAAGCCTATATGAGCTCTCGCAGACCTATATGAGCCAATTTGGAGCCTATAGAGCCATTGGAGCCATTTGGAGCCATTTAGAGCCTAAATGAGCCATTTAGAGCCGATGTGGAGCCAATATGAACTATCGCAGAGCCTATACGAGCCGATTTGGAGTTGTGTTGCAGCTAATATGGGTCTATCTGGGAGTTGTTGAAGCCCTTCGCGGTGTTTTAGGCTTTCGTTTAGTATATATATAGAGCTAGTGGAGCTCCAACTTTAGTATTGAGCCAAGACACCGAGCAGAGATGTTCTCCAAGATACGTGATTCGAGCCTCACAAGAAGAGATTTGAAAACTTGACATTTAGTTGTCCAGACTGCTGTAAAAATTTATACATAAAAGAATTTTACTTCGACACAACGAGATAAACACTGTGAGGGGGTTGAACGCGAGGATGGTTCAGAGTTGGGATTCTACAATGACGCCATTGCAGGTAAACATGATGTGTCAATTGAAAACTATAATAACTCTAGCGAGGCAGTATGTGATCGGAAAAGGATAGAAAAAGAAGAGACAATGAGGAGGAGGATGAAGAAGATGATGAGGAGGAATGAACCTATTGATGATGTAGTAAGTAACAAAGACATAGAAGAGCCAAAAATGATTGAGATGTTAAATTTAAGTGAACACCCCGAATATGATGAATCTATAGAGAGTCTAAGAGTATCATACTCACTATCCGTCGCAAACTCAAAGCTAGACCACCGGAGAAGAGATACGGATTCCAGTACAAACTCCAAGACATTTATTACGCTTCCGAGCGAAAGTTTTATATATTTGGAACTATCATTTTTAAAAGAAGGAGGAAATACGGCACCGGCGAAGCACAGACTCATCAACAACGCATTCCCGTTTTATTCGAACGAGAATCCGGTATGAAATTTGTGGAGTGAGATTGATAAAGTCAGAAACCCCCGGAATGACTTCGACTCTAAAAGGTATTTGCATCTCACGCCACCTATATCGTATTCCCTAACAAAATATGGGATGAAATACCCTTCAATGAAGTTCAAGAAGATCATCCACCCGGTACAACGTCTGTCTACCTTTACCTCGTTACTCGGATTCGCGGAAGATTACCGAAAAGTTTTGATAAACGTAAAGCAAGAGCTAATTTTGGTAAGAGCGAGAAACGATTCAAATTGCTTTGTACAGCACGTTCCATAACGTCGATACGGATGCACGGGCAGAAGTTCGCGAGAAAGTTAAAATTGAACTGCTATCGCTTGTTGGAAATACCCTACGTTTCGGTTAACGAAGTTCAGAAACTAAATTTAATTATTATTTATAAACAGAAAAAATAATTTCTATCCATTTCCGAGCGTGGGATATGCACGAGTATCCGCTATTACCTACGTCAAACCGACAAGTATGGTCGATTAAAACTTCGACTCAACTCGAGAAACGCGGTTTTAATTTTGGCCTTTCAAAGGGTAGAAATAACGTCGTCGATAAGGCATCCAGTTGTTTCGATCACTGCGACTTGACAAAATGTCAACTTTAATCTCATTCACGAGTGTTCCCTACGATGATTTAAAATTTAAATTCTCCCAAAATAAATTTGCCCTTTACTATACCACATGTACGCGGCGTTTCAAACGTCGTACTACAACACTTATCAGAGTCTACGTACGTATCCTTTACAGATTTTAAGAATAAATGTCTGTTGTAATCATTGATTGTTCGAAACAATCAGAGTCTATCAAAAAGGGTCCGGTAGATGTGAGATTAAGAATTTGAAATCTGAAAAGAATTCCCGGCAAATACTACCGCGTACTGTCTATTGTTACACGATAGATTAGTTCAGTACAACCCCTGACTAGCATTGTGCATAAAATGACATGAATAGACATGTTGGTCGAGGGTGGGGGGTATGTATAAATAAAGAAAGCCAAGCAATAAATAATCAGTATGAGCAGATGTCGACCATTTACCAATCTAAGTGACGGTAAAAAGGTATTAGTTTGTTTAGTTAAAGGTATTGCTTTTTTGAGATTAGAACATGGTAAAAGAAGTGTAAACATTCAATGTCCGATTTTGAGTTGTTGAGAATCCGCGAAAAAATGAAATTGATAATTATTTTTGTAAAAGTAAGTAAAGAAGATGTACAACTTGATCAAAAATTTGGTTTAATAAAAGTAGAATTGGTTACTCCTAAATTTTCACGGAACGTCAAGTAATTATTCGTCCAATTTGTTCGTATGAAGAGATAAAATATTTGTTGGTGTGTTTAAAAAAACCAGAGTGGGATTTATTTTCGAGTTTATTCTTAAGAGTTTAATCATATGTTAAATAGCCTTACACTCATGTCTCAGCAGCTGCGCAAATACAGATGGACTCTCGTATGGCGAAGCGTGCCATAATTGGGTCCCTGGCGTGGCATAGCGTCCCGCAAACCATAGAGGGTCCCTGGCGTGGCAATACGCGACCCGTAAACCCTCAGAGCGGTCCCTGGCGTGCATAGCGTCCCCCGTAAACCGCAATATTCCATCTTTTAAGGTCACTGGGTGGCATAAAGCGTCCCGTAAAACTTCTATATGGCGCTAACGGATGTTAAGTGTTTGTGTAAATACGTTAGAAAAAAATATAAAAAATTGCAAAAAAAAATTAAAAATATAAAAAAAATACAAAAAAAAAAAATAAACTATAAAAATACAAAAAAAATATATAAGAGGCGATATTTTTTTTAAAGAGGATGGTCCGCCCATAGTACAGTGCGAGAACGGGGCCACTGTACACCTTCCCGATGTGTCTCCACCTTGACGTGGTTGGGAAAGGCTTTTACCTAAAGAGAGAGACTTATTCTAGGGTGGTCTACTTCATCACACCTAAATCAATTCCTGCTTCTACCTATAATGGCCTATTTTTTATGCAAGCATATTTAATGTTACTGTTATTAATTCTATGCAAGGCATATTTAATGTTACTGTTATTACACTATGCAAGCCATATTGTAATGTTCTGTTATTACACTCATGCAAAAGCAAAAGAGAGGGAGGGGGGGGGAACGACTACACGAGATGTTGATGAGGAAGGCGTGGTGGTGGAGGTTGGCGTGGAGGAGGTGGTGGAGGTGGCGGTGGAGGTGGCAGTGGAGGTGGCCGGTGGAGGCGGTGGTGGTGTGGAGGCGGTGGTGAAGGTGGTGGTTGTGCGGTGGAGGCGGTGGTGTGGTGGAGGAGGGAGGAGGAGGAGCCTCCAGAATCGGCTTTTCCTCCCCTGTTGCAGTATAAATTTAACGACTTGAAAATATTCTGAGAACGAGTGTTGCAAAACTCTGATTGCTTGGAGGATGAGCGTAGCGAATCCGATGTAATGAAGGGAAAAGTTCCGAAGTATCCCGTACCCGTTTTTTAATATTTAAAACAACGTATACAGGTCATTCATAAAAATTTACCTATGCTGTTAATGAGATGACAACTTGGCACATGTTAGTCTTTCATAGCTAACCTGCAATGCCAAATTTCAATTAGATCACATTATTTTTTACGTTTTTTAATGATTTTTTGAAAACTTTTTGCTGAGTCATTATTGCGGGTAAGTGACGTCCATAAACAAATTATTTTTCCGATGCCAACAACACAGCTGTAAACTGATTTTTGTAAAAAGTTTCAAACTCTCTAGCATATAATACGTGGAAGCTACGATGATAACGGACACACCTTTACAGACAGACAACTTTGCCAACACTAATGGCCTTCAGAAACAAAGTGAACGGATAATTCCAGTGGTATCCCGTTTCGGATTTTGCAAACACAATACTTTTCCTACAACCTACGGTTAAATGAGGAAAAGTGGGAAAATTAGGCAAGAGACATATAAGGTATAAAACATACTGGTTATTGTAGAGTATGCTACATGTATCCATTAATAAGTTATAGATCTTAAGAATTTGGGAGAAAATATACAATTTTGATTTAATCAGGTCAATGAAGTGTGCTGATAAAAAACATTAAAACGTTTTAAGAGATTGATATGTTTGCTCCTAATTTAAAAATAAAATGATTATGTTATCGGTGCTACAAAACGAACTCGGCGTAGTAAAGATATAGAGAAACAAACGCGAAAACAAAACGATTTCTGCACCGAAACACTGTTTTTGGTCCAATTTAACGCTCACAAAAAAAAACAAAAAATAGGGAACTCAATATTCATTTATCGTGCCAATTTACGAATGTGTGTGTCAAAAAGCATTAAAATTTGACAACAAATTGGCCGAAATAAATTAATTTATTTTAATTGCTGGTCAAAAAGTTATATTTCAACCATTAACTCAAGACCACAACAGCCCCGATTTTATTCTTAATTAATTGTTAATTTAACTAAAAGAAAAAAGATCAGGAATGACAGTCCTAAATAGGCAAAATATAATTCTTAGATTTTTAGAGGACTGATATATTTTTTTAATCTGAGATAAATTGCAACTATTTAATTCCTTGTTCTCTTCGTAAAGTTGAACAAGATGGTGTCGTTTTTTCATTAGACTATGAAAATATATATCATGAGTACACACACACACCACACCACACACACACCAACACACACACATATATATTATATATATATATATATATATTATATATATATATTATATAATATATATATATATATATATATACTGTGTGTGTTATAATAATTCTCTCCATTTTCAAAAAAGAAAAGCAGATACAATTATCTATTAATATCTACCTGAAATCTCAACAACAAAAAATTCCCCTAAAAATAATAGAAGTTAAGTCCTGCAACTACAACAGACACACCACCCAATCACTTGAAATATAAGTACGGAAAATGGTTTCTATTCTCTTGTAATTTAGAGAACTCAGTCAAAATCGGTTTAACTATAGGTCTTTAAAGTAGACTATTATTGTACCTTACAAAGACCCTGTAAAATAGTCCTGCTATATAATTTTTAAACTTTAATAATAAATATCAATATTTTTTAATTACTGAAAAAAGTTCCGTAAGAACTGATTCCTATAAAACTCTTTGGATAAAATAGATAATAATAGCGGCGGTGGACCCTCATCTCCCCTACTTACCAACTTTATCCCCTTTCTTGCCCCCTTAACAGCTTTCTTGGAAGGAGTTTAAGGAAAATCCTTAGATCCTTGTTTCTGTTCCAGCCTGGTAATTTTTTTTCTTCTAAAAAGGAATATTTTTTGTATTCTTTAAACGACTTAGTCTTTAAATAATATAAAAACAAAGGAGCCTTGAAGCTTTATTTCTTTAGGAAATAAAAAGAGAAACAATATTATATACATGTAATAAATAAAAATGTTATATTGAGATACAGATCGAAAAAAGATACATGAAACGAAAAAAAAAGTATTTGACTTATCTTAAATTAAAATTTTTGAGATTCCATGAAGAACGCAGTACACATAAGTAAATTATACTACGCTTAGTAAATTTATAAATTTTTAATTTTTACTTAAATAATTATAAATGACTTTAAAGCTTTTTGACTGTTATACATTGTAAAATCATAAATTAATGAAAACTTCAAGTCTTTTCTTAAAGTTCCTACTTTTCATTTAGAAGACTAAGGATTTTTTTATTAAAATTTATTGAAATAAATTGACGAAGAGCTTTTCGCCCAGGGATCCTGAAGCTTTCGGTTCTTAAAAATGAAACAAACACGAAAAGTATGAAACTTATAAAATTTTGAAAATGTAAAAAATGATAATAATATTAAAAACATTCAAAGTTTTTATTAGTTTTAAAACCTTTTTTCATTTTGTAATTTTTAAGACTGAAGTGCTCAGGATCGCCTGGGAGCAAGCTCTTCGTCATTTATTTTCAATAAAATTTAATAAAAAGGACAGATGTCTTCATTAATTTCAATGATATAAAATAATTATAAAATTTATTGGAACACCTGATTCAAACTGTTCTTTAAGGAACTTACTTTTCAAGTGCCTGTATTGAATCCGGACCCAGTTTTATTAGAGCTCAAAAAAAATCATCTAAACAAAGCCCCTCAAATAAAAAGTTATAAATTTTTAAATGGTGCAGTTTTCATTTTTTTATTTACCCTTCTGTCCTTTAATATAACTAAGATTAATTTAATTTCAATTTACATTAAAATAGTACAAAACATAGAACCGGTTTTATTGGTTTTTAAAGGCTCTAAAACATCTTATATAAATTTACCTTATCACAAACTTTATGTTTACCAAGGGGTGATATAGATTTTCCCATTTATTTACCCACAATTTTTTCGGGTTTCGTCGATTAAGAGTGGTCACTTCATAGATGATTTTTGTCCTATCCAGCATCTAATTTAAATAGATTGAAATAAGATTATCTACTGCTACTAAAAGAATCATTGAATTTCCATTTAAAGAGGAATTAATTCCCTTCGCCTTAATATCTAAATATCTTCACTAAATTAAAGAGATTTATATTCATCGCATTTTAAGAAACAGGTACCGTCCTTTACTTTGCTGTTGAGAATAATATCCTTATAGGTTTTGGCATAACACTGTCATCAAAGCAGTCCGGGCCAACACTTTTAAGTCTTGATCAAAGGTGAAGTCATATCAGTGGATAACCTCAGTGGAACTCACATCCCTTATAAGGGATGAGTACTGATACTGAACCGACCCAGGTACCCACATCCCTTATAAGGGATGAGTACTGATACTGTACCGACCCAGGTACACACCCTTATAAGGATATACTGATACGTAAACCGACTCAGGTACCCACATCCCTTATTATCGATGCCATACCGTTACTGTAACCAACTCAGTAACGGTTTGCATAACATCCTTAATGAAGGGATGTGTACCGATACTATACCGACTCAGGTACCTACATCTAAAGCCTCTCCTAACTCCCTTATCTTCAGAGGGCTCCGTCGTGCTCTTAAGACTAGAAGTTCCACTTAAAGTTTAAAAGCTCGAGTGTTTGCCCCGTCTGCTGATAAAGCCGAAAACGTTTCAGGGATATTATTTCCAAAAACAAGTACCGACAGTAGCTGTAGCTGATTCTTTAATATCTCAATCATTTAGTTAGAATTTAAAACCCGACATAATGTGCAAAATAAATCGGTAAAAGCATTTAAACAATATTTACTAATAATATATTCACTAATAATAATATCTTAAAATATCTACAGCTATTTTTCTCTAGCAACTGATAATTAAAGATCTACTTTTATCTCTTACATAAATACCAAGCAAAAATTAGAGCAAGTTCTTGCGCTAATGACTGAATGACATTAATGGCTCTATTCCATTTTACACGGATCGAAGCCTTTTAAAATTAGGCTTAAAACTATCTCCTGGCCAACCATTCTTTTTCTCCACATTTTTTATCTTAAATTAGTTTCTAAGTAATTTTTATAGAATCAAAGGTCACAAATTTATTAATGATCTAACAAACGGTTCATTAATTCATTCATTAGTTTTCTACTGAGCTTTAAACACGACTTGTCTTTTTTACTAAATCTTACATCGTTTCATTAGATTAAAGAAGACAACTTTATAAATAATCGCAAAGGAAAAGACAATTGTTAAACAATTGTTCTTATTTTGATATAATAAGGACTGCCAATTAATTTAATCAATGTTCTCAAATCAATTAGTTTACATTTTTATTTGCAAAAAAAGTTGTTTATTTATTTTCTAATTTGTTTATTTATTGTTAGTTATTTAGCAATTTAGCAGTCCCTGCCTCCGTGGCCGTGATCGTAAAGGCGTTCGATTTCGGCACCGGAGGTCCGGGGTTCCGCACCCGGGCTATGCTCTAGATTTTATGAATAGTATTTGTATTAAAATGATTTTCCGTCAACTTATTAATTCTTAGAGTGAGTAGATGCCAACCCACCTGAGGTGGTTTCCCGCAGGGTGAATACCCTGATGGGCCGAAAAGGCCCTAAAACGGGCATTTATTTTATTTTATTTTTTTTTAGCACATTTCGAGCAATACGCCTAGTTAATCTACCAGTACAGGTGACTTAAATTCCTTCCATTTTTTGCCTTTCCTATTCCATACCGTAGTTATAATAGGAAAACTATTGTGTTTTGCAAAAAAATCCGAACCGGGATGCATCAAAATTATCTTTTTTTAGAGGTTTTGGAGGTTCTCTTAATAGTTCCAAGAGCCCAGGCCTAAAAAATGTGACTTATTTTGTACTACTTCAAACTAACATTTCCTGAAAATATCCTTAATTAATAAAACACCCAAGTCCCTCCACATATAAATATTTTATTGACAGAGCCAGCTTTCAACACCTTTCGTCATCAATCAGTGGCCGGGAACGATGTATAAAAGTAGTAAGGACGTCACGTTGTTAGCTTTGACAAATTGGAACTTAAAAGAGTCCGATTTGTCAAAGCTCAAGTGACTCTACTAGCCGCGCCGCCCCCCCCCCCCCGCCCCCCCCCCTTTATACATCGTTCGCCCGCACTTGATTGATGACCGAAAAGGTTGAAAGCTGGCTCTGTCAATAATAATTATATGTGGAAGACTTGGTGTTTTATTAATACTGTAAAGTTTCACTTGCGCTCTTTCTTTGTCTATATAAAAACCTTAAATTATTAAAGGACAAGCATAGTCTGCTACCAGAGTGGACGCCCCTTCATATGACTGCACTCTCACAAAATTTAAGAAAATCGCCACAAATTTCCAAGTTTTCTTGCAATAACTGGAATTCTGTAGGTCGTGTGCAAACATGAAAAGACTTTAAAGCAGAAATAAAATTTTACTATAAAACGGGTGTTTTTTCAATCAAAAATCGTATAACAAACTAAACTTATGACATTTTTTAAAATGACAAAAAATGCCACAAAAAGTCCTATATTTTTTTTCAAAGATTCGCTGACTTTGCATAAATTAACCATTTAATTTCTAAATTACTGCGCTTTTTTTTGTAATACGTTGAGAGATTTGAGCATATAATAATGCACCGTCTCGAAATATTCTGCGAGCCGTGCTGGTATTGTTAAATGAACTCATGTTACTAAAAGTGTCGCTCAAACCGTTTAACTATTATCTCCTTGTTATCTTCAAAAGTCAATAGAAGTGTAAAAAAAAAAATATTTTTTTGCTAGTAAACTAAAAATTAAAAAAATTTAGTTTTTGTTTGATCTAGCGTTTAAACTAAAATTATACATAATATATACAATATTATAAGTACAAAATTAGTAATAAATACAAATTAAATTATTATTATAGTAATAAGGCTTTTATCAAACGCTTAAAAATAATATAAAAATAATTTCCAAAGGTCCATAATAAATAAACCAATTTCCAAGCACAAGAAAATTGTTCTTTAATCAAGATTGTAATAATTAATAATAACTAATGCATGAATATTAAAAGTTCTTTTTAAACCCAGTAAATTATTTCATTTTTTTCTATCAAAATTTAAACAGTTTTTATTATTTAAAAGTATAAATAAAATAACATGGCTGCATGGTCATAGTAAGCCCCCAAAAAAAAACACATTTATTTTGTATTTTTAAATACAAATATAAGTTTATAATTATAATATTTACAAATATAATTTGTAACTAATTATTATAATATCCAAACTTTCGTTTTAAATAAGGTAATTTCAATCTTTAAAAAAAAAATGTTTTCTTCCCTTTCAAATGGGTTATGCACACGAGCCCAAGGGAACCACTTATTTTCAAAAAACTGAAAATGTGTGCGATTTCATAAGAATTTTGAAGCCATGGCACTGTCCATATGAAGAAGCTTCCACTCTGGATAGGTAGACTATAATTTTTCTTTCAATAATTTAAGGTATATTTTCAGAAAAAATTGGTTTAAAAGTAGTAAGAAATGAGGTCACAATTTTTCAGGCATGGCTCTTTGGCTTAAGTTTTTTTTTTTTTTTTGGGGCAAAAAAAATTCCTGCGGGGAAAAAAAAATGTTAGCCAAAAAGAGAGAGAAATGCATTTACGCACGAAAGCAGCGGTCTGTGAACAGTGTTGGACTCAGGGTCTGCCTCATACCAACTAAAACTCAACTCCGCGAAACCCCTTAAAACCAGCCTGGAACCGTTATTTCACATAAAACTTCAGGCTAAAGGTCTTATCTTGAGCCTTCACCGGCTCCCTCCATTTTCTTACCCCACTATGTCCCCTTTTGTCAAAGCTTTAAATGTGGGTCTAGACGTTGCAATGACTATAAGTAGTTTTTTAACGAAATGTTTGTTCTTGCATTGTGTATGTGTGCGGCTTTCTATACAGTGCCATCCCAGTGAGTAGTTAAGATTGTGTTCACAGTATATTATAGCAAATATAGTATAAATAAAATTAAAGCGTACAGTAATATTACTTTAAGTATTTTAACATATAGAGTTTTGAAATAATTGAAACTCACTCTGACTACCTTAATACCTAAAGCAACTCTGATTAAAAACTAAATTTTAATGAAGTGGAAAGACGAATTTTTGTGAAAATTTGTGAACAATGTATTTGATTTAACGCAAAAATTATTCATGCACAAGCATTTCCTCAATTAATAACGGAACGGCCTATAAAAACTTGAAAGGAAACAAAATGAAAATATAAGATTAGCCATATGCGTCAAAAAGAAAGAGGCCCTCGTCCATGCTGGGTAACTTTAAGTAATAAAGTATATCTACATCTTAGGGAAACAATTAAAGACGAAGACCGCCTTAAACCTTTAACTTATTACAGGAGACGGAAGTATACGACACATTACACTTTCTTAAGGTCTCCTTCAACTCCTTTAGGGGGGGGGGGGTCTTTTTGTCAAGGGGTTTCTTATTTAAAAGGTCTTAGTTCCATCCGACTAAGGTGCTGAAAATTTACTTCTTTTTAAATTAGATGGTCTTAACACCGTTACAATCAGTAGTTGACATTAGCATTATTTTACATTAAAATTTCATATTAGCGACGTTTAAC
>JACMZG010000002.1:4253507-4301007 GCA_018340805.1 Microvelia longipes
AAATTGTGGGCCTGAGCCCTCTTACTGTCTGCAGATTCTTTCAGCTTAAATAAACTATTTTATATAATTTTAATCAATAATAGAAAGCTCGTGTTGCTATTTGTGAGCTTGAGTTTTTCGAATCAAATATTTTAATGTTGCAGTAGTCCGTCGGTATATTTTGTAATGTGCAGTAAATTACGTCTGTGTCTATTATAATTAAATTTGTTAATTATTTTTAATACCTAAGTTACTTTTATTAGCTGTCTATTTTTACTTCATTTTATTGTTGGGAGTAGAAGGTCCAAGAACGGATGGTAATTGAAGACTTATGTGCAACGTTTCGTTTCGGCCAAGCTGGCTGTTATGCACTTAAAAGAATCACATGTTGGATTTGGGAAGCACCAAGTTGTCGTTTAGATGAATTCTTCTTTTATATTTCCTATTCACGGTCTTTTATACCATTAAACCATATTTATTTAGCTTACAATGGCTAAAAATGACTTTTTTCCATGTATATAGGCAACTCGCAAACTCCTTTATTCCTTAATCTCGATGTCGGTTGCCATCGTCTCTATTACCTTATTCTAATAGTGCTTATTTTTCATTGTTGCTAAGTCAATTAAGTATATTTCATATCTTACTTTCAAAGTAATTACTCTTTATCATGACTCAAATGTCATTGTAGTAGTAACCATACCCTTAGATAGAATAACTTGATGACTTAGCGAAACCGTTTTGGGTCGTCCTTCAGGAAATTCATGATTTTCCTACACCTAAGGTAGTTAAATCAATGTTATTTTATTGTGGCTGTGATAATAAAATTCGCTCCACATCGTCTTAAACCTTCTAAACTGATAATTGTAGAACAAATTTCCGGTTTCGAGATTTTTCATAGGATCGATAACAAGCATTTACATAATCAACGTTAGTAGGTGTGAAATGTAATTAAATACTCTGGCATTCTTCATTTGACATTTAGTAAACGTTCCGTGCTTATTTATAATGATTGTATTGACATTCTAAAGCTACAGTTAAATTAGTTTGGAATTCGATACAATTGGATGTGTAATATGAACTTCGGACAAAAAGTATTTATTATTCATATCGAGCGTAAATAGTTCAAAGTATTCAGTAATAACAGTCAAGGCTTCAACTTTAAATCGAAAGCTAAAAGAATGAAAATAGTGAAATAGATTAATTTTACCTAACGTACTCAGGTTGAGCCTGTACATAAGGGAGTTTTGTGAGATCTTAAGGAATTGCTTTTTGTTTATTGTTTTTTAACCTAATTTAGGTTATTTTATTCTACTTTCAATATTTTTTTTTTCTCTCTTCATCCTTAACCAATCGCATAACATTGTTAATTAATATCTTCATTACCCCAACACGGGTCCCTGGACCCTGCCTGGGGTATATATAGTATAAGTAATATATATATAATATAATTGAAAGATCAGGATAAGGCTAAGAAACTCACTCACTTCTTTGTGCGACGTTTCGATTAAAATGTTCTCATCAGGGCAACTTGAGAGCATATAATAAAACAAAAAGCAATGAAATACCAAGAAAAGTCAAAAACAAGTATAACTCAACTCAAAATACAGAATTAAAAGACAAGAAAAAACAGCACTTACAGAGAATATTAAATTACAAAAGTCATGAAATAAAAACCACAGGTAAAAAGTAATGAAATAGCAAAACAAGTAGATAAAACCAAAGGCGCCCCCGCCCAAAAAAAAAAAAAAAAAACCCCCCCAAAAAAAACCCACAAAAAAAAAAAAAAAAAAAAAAAAAAAAATGACATGTAAATCTAAATAAAACCAAGGGAAGTTATCAAAGAGGAGGAGTGAAGTAGGTAAGCGCGCCACAACGTAAGAGGCGACATTATGGCGGACAACAACGCACCTTCAATAGCTAAGCAGACATCAGATAAAATCAGGTAAACAATAAAGAAATGCATAAATCAACAAATAAACATGGAAAGTGTAAACTAACATATAGGAAGCTTAAAAATAAAAGAATAGATAAAGATAGGCTCCACATGAGAGCGACTGGGAACATGACCGAAGGCAGAGGCTCACAAGTCTCAACACGCAATGCAGCAAAAAAATAAAATACCGAATCATAAAGTTTAAAACCTAAAAATAAAAAAAAAAATAGAAAGGTAAAAAAAGATAAGAAGGAAAGAAGGAAGAAAATAAGATAAAAAAGAGGACCTTAAGTATTTGAAAAACACTTAAAGTAAATACTAAAAACGTATAGAAGTAGACTAAGCATCATAATATACGGTACGAGCAAACAATATCCAATGTATATATATAAGAGATATATAATATACAATATCCAACTCCACTTTCAACTTATCATTTTATTCCTATTAGAAAAATAATATCAACGTTAGAACAAGAAGGAATCAAAAAAGAGTAACGGATTCATTATAAAAAGATGCAAAAATTAGCAAGCTGCTGTGATACAATAATTCCCTTTACGTATATATTGACACAATATAGTTGTAAAGAGCACACTATAATTTTAAATACCTAGTCGTAATGACCAACATAAGAGGTATCACAGTCGCTTACAGTTAGCTTTGTAGACGACACTAGATCAAGCTGATGAGGGACTTTATCTTTAAGGGGGGTAAACAGTGTTGCCAACTACGCTTAGGATATAAAAGCACACTTCTTCCCACTTGCCTGCACACACCCTAGCAAGCTTCTCACTAAGCCCTTTGATGTACGGGAGCTTACAAAATTTTTTCTCCTGGGCATCATCAACGCCATTTTCTGGTTGCGGAATAGGAGGTGGCCAATATTATAACTAGCCTTATTCCAAAGAGACTTAACAAGGCCAACAGGATATTTTTATTCCTAAGGATATTAAATACTAATTCCTTATTTTTCTGGTGATTGTCTAACATGGCTGAGAGTGGTGACCCGTTTTAAGATTTAAAGCACAGTTTAGCCTTTTGAAATAATGGGTGTAGCTGAGTTAACGGAAGAATGCGCCCTGAAGACACAGGAGCTTTTGATACAGTCGGTGATAAGATTACCAGTTTCTGTACGGCTCACTTCATGATAAAGAAAACCAGCCTTGCAAATTCCTCTTCAACGCTAAACCCAAACGAGGATGATATTGGTTAAACACTCTGAAGCCTCAATAATACTATCCCTACGGATGATGATAAATGTATCGTCCATGTATACCTAATAAATGTAATGCAGTCAAGCTGAGCAACACAAGATGAAATCAGATCATGCATAACTATTGCGCGCAGTACTGCGGCCAGTGGACTGCCCATTTGACAACCAAAGATCTGTTTATAGATTTGCCCTTTGTATGATAAATAACCGACGTAAGAAGATACTCATAATTTCATAAATTTACCAAGGGGCATTTCAGTATGCATTCTGATCTCATTCCATCTTTCTCTTATAACCCTAATGACTATATCAGAACTCAGCACACCCATTTATTTCAAAGGAAACTGTGCTTTAAATCTTAAAAACGGGTCACCACTCTCAGCCATGTTAGCCATCACCAGAAAAATAAGGAATAGTATTTATATCCTTAGGAATAACAAATATCTGTTGGGCCTTGTTAAGTCTCTTTGGAATAAGGCTAGTATATATTAGGCCACCTCCTATTTCGCAACCAGAAAATGGCGTTGATGATGGCCAGGGATAAAATTTTGTAAGCTCCGTACATCAAAGGCTTAGTGAGAAGGCTTGCTAGGGGTGATGTGTCAGGCAAGTGGGAAAGAAGTGTGCTTTTTATCCTAAGCGTAGGTTGGCAACACTGTTTACCCCCCTTAAAGATAAAGTCCCTCATCAGCTTGAGTCTAGTTCGTCTACAAAGCTAACTGTAACGACTGTGATACCTTCTTATGTTGGTCATACGCTAGGTACTTTAAAAACGAGGGCTTACAACATAGGGTCAATTACGTAAAGGGGAAAGGTACACAGCACTTGCTATTCAGCTTTGGATAAGAACACTCTTTTGACCTCGGCAACGTTTAAATTTGTTGCAAGGAAAAAATGAGGATAGTTAAAAGTGGCTGGAGATGTTTTATATTAGAGACACTAAAAACAGTTGTTAATGCTCGTACCGATATTTAGTGGATGCTTAGCACTTCATACTTTAGATTACTTTAATTTGTTCAAAACTTAAGGCACTATTTTTTTCCTCTTTCCTTCTACCTTTTACCTTCATTTATTTTTATCTTAGGTTAAACCTAGATTGGGACTTTTTGCTGCATTGCGGGTTTGGAGACGTTGTGAGCCTTCTGCCTTGCGGTCATGTTAGTCGCTTTTCATGGGATGCCATTTTTATCTATTAATTTTATTTTTTTTTTAGCTTTCCTTATATTGTTATTTTATCTACTTTCCATGTTGTTATTTTGTTGTTATTTTATGCATTTCTTTATTTTTACCTTATTTTATCTGATGGTCTGCTTAGCTAGGTTGAGGGGTTGGTTGTTGTCCGCCATAATGTCGCTCTTACGTTGTGGCCGCTTACCTAGCTCACTCTCTCTTTGAGTAACCTTCCCTTGGTTTTATTTATATTTACATTTTGTCTTGCCTTTTGTTTTTCTTACTTGTTTGCTTATTTCATTCTTTTACCTTGTGGTTTTTTATTTTATGACTTCTTGTAATTTATAATTCTCTGTAAGTGCTGGTTTTTTCTTGTTTTTATTCTGTAGTTTTTTGAGTTATGAGTTATCTTGTTTTTTGACTTTTCTTGTATTTATTGCTTTTTGTTTTTTATTATATGTCTTCAGGTTGCCCTGATGAAAGAACATGTTAATGTTCGAAACGTCGGCCAAGAGAAGTGAGTGAGTTTTCTTAGCCTTATCCTGATTCTTCAAATTATTATAAATTATATATATATATATATATATATATATATATATATATATTATATATATATATATTATATATATATATTATTATATATGTAATAGCAGAGTAATAAAATTTAGTTTTTGCAAACTGAAGCCATATTTTAGTTATTAGTTTAATTAGGTTTTATAGTTTAACTAACCAGTTTTATTCGACTCATAGCCTCAAAACTTATCGAAAATAACACTCTTCTCAATTTTTCATGTTCACCATGCGTGCACCGACTTAAGCGTTTTAAATTTCTAGATTTACACCACGGTTTTCTCGTTTTTTTTAGGGGGTACTTTAAGTCAGACACAACGTTCAGTTGTGAGTTGCGGCCTGAGTTAAGACCGGTTAATTTGATTCACCGCTTAAAATATCACTAAATATAACACTTATAATAACACAAATCTTTTCAATTTATCTCTTCAGCAAATGTTATCTCCCTTCTAATTATCTTTTAAAAATAAGGTATTTTGTGATTAGAGACCACTGGAACAGATTTCTGACACAATAAAAGGTCTAACATTCGCCAAGTCACCCACTTTAATAGCGATTTTTTCTGTAAAGAAATTTGGCCAAAACATTTAAAAATAAAATTTAAAGAATACTGCTAGATAATCTGGAATATATAGTAAATAAATATTTATAAATTCAATTTATTGAATTTATTTGGCATGCTGTCCAAATTGTATCGTAAAATATGTTAAAAACGATTAATACCGTGTTTACTTGCATTCTTAACGCTCTAATGTATCGGTGTTATGTAACAAGATGATAGCACAGCAATTTCGAAACCGTTGAAGTTCCCAAATCAAACCTAAATTTTGAAATTAAGCGAAATTTATGAGAGTGTGTTTGTTTTTTTTATCTCGACATTATACATATTTTTAGAATCAGGAGCTCAAATGGAATCGATTCTTCTACTTTTTTATGCGACCTACTTGGTAAGCGTCATTTTTCTATTGATAAGTTGCTAAAAACAACTTAACGGTTAAACTTTTTTAATAGAGACAGGCTTTATGCATATGTTCATTTTTATAACATTTTTAAATTATTAACCTGCAGTTAACAGAAAAATGAATTTAAAAACGGTAGAAAAAAGGTTAAAAGATTGATTTATGTAAAAGGTATGAAATTATAAGGTAGAAAAAAATGAAAGATTGAAACTGTCAGGCGTAGTGATGGTTTAGTAGGTATTCAGCTCTGCGAGACTCCTAAGGTGTGAAGAATTAAAGGCACAGCGCGAAAAGGCTTTATTCAATAAGCTCTTACTAGGAAAAAGAGGAAGGGGTATTTCGACAAGCGATTGGATTTTAGACCTCACAGATGGAAAGAAAGAGGAAGGCACTTACATCAACCCATCCATCACCGGTGAAACTTATGAAATAAAAACCTTATTTTATATATTAACCGCTGAAAGATGGTTTACTTAAGAAACAACTTAATCTTGACTTTGAAAGAGAGCAGCTCTAAAGATTTTTAAACACAATTTTATTATACATATAGAAGGTATATATATATATATATTATATATATATATATTATATATATTATATATATTATATATATATATATATAATATATATATATATATATATATATATATATATATATATATATATATCATATATCTCTTTGTGTGTGTGTGTGTGTGTGAGTTTGTGACTAATTAGACTAAATGACTTAATCAAACATGACCTTCACCGTTTCTGTGGCTAATAAACAAATTTTTGCTTAAATTGTGGCCCTGAGCCCTCTTACTGTCTGCATATTCTTCAGCTTAAATTAAACTATTTTATATTAATTTTAATAAATGAAATAGAAAAGCGTAGTTGCATATTTGTGAGCTTGAGTTTTTCGAATCAGAATATTTTAATAAGTTCAGTAGTCAGTCGGTATATTTTAGAATGTGCAGTAATACTGTCTGTGTCTATATAATTAATTTGATAATTATTAAATACCCTAAGTATTTCTATTAGCTAGTCTATTTTTACTCATTTTATTGTTGGGAGTAGAAGTCCAAGAACGGGATGGTAATTGAAGACTTTATGTGGCAACGTTTCGTTTCGGCCAAGCTGGCTGTTATGCCTTAAAAAGAATCACAGGTTGGATTTGGGAAGCACTAGGTTGATCGTTTAGAAGAAAATTCTTCTTTTATAATCCTATTCACGGTCTTTTAACATTAAACATATTTATTTAGCTTACAATGGCCTACAAAATGACTTTATTTCCATGTATATAGGGTAAACTTAGCAACTTTTATCCTAATTCGATGTCGGTTGCAATCGAGTTCTAATTATTTTAATAGTGCATTATTTTTCAATTGTTGCTAGTCAATTAAGTATTTTCATCATCTTACTTATCCAAAAGTAATATACTCGTTTTCATGACTCAAATGTCATTGTAGAATAGCTACCATACCCTTAGATAGAATAACTCTGATGACTTCGGAACCGTTTTGGTCGTCCGCAGAATTCCATGATTTTACTAACCTTAAGGTAGTAAAATCATGTTATTTTAGTTTGGCTAAGCTGTAATAAAAATCGCTCCAATCGTCTTAAAACCTTCTAAAACTGATAATTTAGACAAATTTTCGGTTTCGGATTTTTAGGATGATAACAAAGCATTTACAATAAATCAACGTTAGTAGGTGTGGAAATGTAATAAATACATCTTGGCATCTTTGACAATTAGTAACGTTCCAGTGCTTATTTATAATGATTGTATTGACATCTAAAGCTAAGCAGTTAAACTAGTTTGGAATTCGATACAAATATGGAATGTTTAATATGAAATTCGGAACAAAAGATATTTATATCAAATATCGAGCGTTAAATAGTTCAAGTATTCAGTAATAACAGTCAAAGGCTTCAACCTTTAAATCGAAAAGCCTTAAAGACATGAAAATAGTTGAATGATTAAATTTTACCTAACGTACTCAGGTTGAAGCTGTACAATAAGGGACTTATTGTGCAGGATCTTTAAGGACTATTGCTTTTGTTTATTTGTTTTTTAACCTAGATTTATGTCTATTTTATTCTACTTTCACATATTTTTTTTCTTCTCTCTTCCTCTATAACCAATCGCATAACCCATTGTTATTAATATCTGTCATACCCCACACACAGGTCCTTGAGGACCTGCTGGGGATATGGACCTTGAGGGATTGCTGCAGATTATATTATGTTTTATTTTATGTAATTAATATTGGCAATAAAGTGTTTTTTGAATTGAAAAATTGAAATTTATAATTTGTTTAATCATCCGTTATTAAGAAATTAAAAATGTTTTCAAAAGTTTATCACTAAACCAAGATAGGAAAAGGGTTTAGGTAAATATGGTCTGATCCTGTTTGCTTGGTGCCCAGTATGAGTAGACAAGTTAATAGGATAGGGTGGCTGTATGTAAACAAAGTAAACTAGTTAAAGACTAGTTTATATTCCGCAGGGTGTTAAACCTCTACCGTCCCATCCTATTAGCTAGGTAGCACTGATTTCTCTTATCTCTCTCTCCAACAATCTAACTGTGTCACACCATATTTCATTTTAAAACTTATGTCCTTTTAAAAATTGTATTTTTACTTAACTTGCTTATTTGTCGGAAAACTTAGAGAGATAATACGGGCCTTCGGCCCGTAGCCGCTACGCGGCTCGGCGCTTCGCGCCTCGTCGCTCACGGCGTCGGCCCACCGGGCCGCTTCGCGGCTCGGGGGCCTCCCTGTGGCCGCTTCGCGGCCACATTGTTGTTGGTTTGTATTATGTGTTGTTCTTGTTACATGCATTTTTGCCATGTATCTAGCGATTTTCACCCTTTCCACACAGGCCGTTCGCGGGCCTGAGAGGCTTTTCACAAATTTGATTTTGCTAATTGAGATTTTATTCATACTCTATTATTATAGTATGCTAATATTAAAATTAAGAAGCATTATGTGTGCCGGCAATCGCGCAACAATCATCACGGAATTCATTCTAGCTACACAAATTTAAAGTCAGACAGCTTTAACTTTCACAGAGTTTTATTGGTATAAGTATCGATACGAAGAAGGAACAACTGTAACATAAAACGTCCCGTTTTCGCGAACAATAATCGAACAAGAACCCGTAAAAACCCGTTTGAACCCAGGTTAGAACCGTAAATAATATTTACCGTCTAAACTAATAAATTGAAACGAATCGAAAAACTAGAATAAATACGTCAAACATAATTCTTTCCTGACAGTGTTGTCCAAAATTACAAAACAAACAAATTTTAGATAAAATACAACTAGGGCGGGCCGCGAGAACTATAAATAAAATATATTCATGATTTTTTAAACAAAAATACCGTCACTTAGGATTGTCCGATTGAGCTGAAACCGTGCAATCGTTTTAGAATGACTTCGACCATATAAAGACTACTTCGAGGTTCTTCCGCTTTACGGGCCTGCTTTGCTCGCGTGGTTTAGTGGAAGCCATTTTTGCCCTGTCTCTCTGGGACAGTAGGCTTACCAAGATGGAGCAAGAGGTAGAGGCCCTCTTTTATACTATATCACCACCCTTCTAACACTACTGAACCCAACAATATCGTACGATTCTTTGACCTAGACGTATATATATACAAGATTATATATATATGTATACGTTTGCGCCATTTGTGGTGTTCGATTGAGCTGAAATCGGTCTTAATCGACTCAGCTAGCCGTTTACTTTAATACGAGATACCTTGTTTTAAAGCCATTTCAAGTTTCAAAAAAAATTTTTTTCATGACGTCATAACTTTGGTTGATGACCATATTGTTTTTATAAACAATAGGCCTCGTAACTCCTCGACATCTCGCGATTTGCAAAGTTTCGTTTCAATTTGAGAACGCCTTCGAGAGTTATCGTTCGCCATACGAAAGGTAGACTCTTACATAAGATCTATATATATATATATATATATATATATATATATATAATATATATAATAATATATATATATTATATATATATATATATATATAATATATATATTAACTTTTTCGGACATATTTTTTGTTATCAGGAAGTCAATAGGAACGATTCCGCTCACTCCCTCACTTCCGTCATCCGAACAACCTCATAAGCGTCATTTTCATAATGAAAATTCGCTAAAATGGAGTTTTTTAATTTAGTTTCAACCTAGGTAAGATTGTAGAGGAATAAGGGAACCACTTTTTCAAATCCTATACTTTTTCAGTCCATTTGGAGCTTTTGTTACCGAACTTGAATTTTATCTGAAGAATATCCAGATTAAATTAGTATTTATCTGTAACACGTTTGGAACCGACTTGTCTTCCTGGTTCACCGTTCTCCTAATACACCTTGGAGAAGTTAAAAAGCACAACCCTACACCTAGCAATGGTTGCCTCTCTCATACCATCTATGCAAACACATTCAAGTGTCTTCTTTTTGTTACAGCTTGTGGTCAAGTCGAACTAGGAGTACAGGCCATGTTCGGACCCTGGGAACCCGTGCTGGGTGCTCATGTACAATCAATGTGTGAAGCTCTAGATTTACCTCATATTGAGGCCAGATTAGACCAAGACACGGCATACAGAGAATTCTCAGTCAATCTCTACCCGTCACAACAGCATCTAAATAACGCTGTTAAAGATCTCATAATGTTTTTAAATTGGACCAAAGTCGCTATTATATATGAAGAAGACTATGGTAAGCATTTCATTAATTATATTTCATAATTTTTTTTAATTTTAACTTTAATCGTTTTCTTAAAATTAACTTTTAATTGATCTAACGTTAAATTTTACACTTTTTGTAAATGTTAAAAATCATGATATCCATCCAAATATCAACTGATTGTGACTAATTATAATTGGAACTTAAAATACTTTAAAGCCTTTTGTTATAATGTAACTTGTTTTTGAACACCATCACTAATGAATTATTAAATAAACTAAAACAGTAAGTGGCTTTTAAAACAATTGAATTTCAAATTACAGGACAGTTTCTTTCATATTAGTCTGTACAAGGTATAGCATACTTATTCCTTCGTAAACGTAAACGTCGCAGGAAACATTTAATGGATTTCATGAGTACAATCTCTCATCAGTGTAAATTGCTTTGTTAAAATTTAAAAAAAAACTTTAGTTTACTGACCTGATAAAGTTTCTACCTTTCTTACTAATTGGGGTTAGTCATCTAGTTCCTTATTTCAACTAACTTGAAAGAATTGAAGCCACAAAAAATGTATATGGCTAAGTAATTTTAACTAACCTATAGGCAATCATCAGTGCCTATAGTAGTAGTTCAATATTTAAAAATATTGGACTTTTAAAAATACAACCCTAAATTGTTCGGGATCGATTTATGGGCTAAATTCTTTTATTTCTTTCGTTACCAAAAGTTTTATTGAATTCTAAGAAAATTTCGACGAAATTTTTACGTGTAACTAAAGGCCTAAATAGTTTGCGAAATTATCTTAATTTTATGGTTATCATGATTTTTATTATATTTATATATATTAAAATAATTTATGTTACATAGAAAACTTAATTACTAAACATAAAAAATATATTTATAAAACGATGCTTCTTTGACAATGTAATAAATTTGATTGGTTTTTACTAATTAGCATTAAAATATTAAGCAGTTTATGATTGCTGGTTATGATTATACAAAATAATTGTATAAACCATTTTAACTGGATGCCATCTATAAATGATACTACATCTAACTAATAATAATAGAACCAGTCTAATTTTTAGAACCAAAATAACATAGTTATAACCCAAAATCCATTTAGTTAAAACCTCTTTTATCTATACATTTTTCATATGGGCAACGTTTTAATGACATATGAAGTCTTGCCTGCTAATGCTACGTTTTATACAATAAAAATCCGAAAATATTCGTATTCAGGAAATGTCAAAATTTGCAAACTCAATTACTTGTTTACGAGGTTATTTTTAGCTAATTACTATTCTTAAATTATGATTCATTCAAATTTAAAAGATTTGATGCTTTGAAAAGAATAAATACTATTTCAAATGATGGTCCTCTACAAGAAAGACATGAATCATGACCAATTTTATAAAATATTTTTTCAAATGTGGGAAAGTGAGCAATTTCAATTTAATAACATATTGCTTTATGTTCCTTATATAAATAAATTAAAATTAAAAATTTAAGTAAAGAGAAAATATAATTAAGTAGAAAGAAGGACACGCGGGTTTTAAGATTAAACAATAAAATTAGTTGTTGATTTAAATAATGTCCTACCTATAAAAGAAATTAAAACATCTGCAACCCGCAAAGCTTTATAAGCAATTATTTTACGTTTGATTAAATTTATGTTCTAATGCAATAGAACTAATTCTAATTAAAGTTGAACTAATTCAACTTTAGTATTTTATTCATACTGTCATAAAATAAAATTTTATTTACTCCAAAGAATTAATCTTTTACTCCAAAGAATTAAGCTAAGCTATGTTTAAATAATAAAGTTAAATAAAAGTGTTTGAAAAGCAGAAAATTGTATAAGTTATGTCTGAAGCCTGAATGTCTACAATGCCCTGGTTTAGCAGTTGTCTTGTATAAACTGTACAAAAGTAATATAAACTTCATCCCATTTATCAAATAGGTGATAAATGGGATAAATGTTGTGGAATACAGCTTGTTTTATTGGCAAGCTAAAACAAGTAAATTTTTAAGAATGACGGTAATTGCTTTTCAGGAGAGGAAATATTTTAAAAAATTGTTAATAATAAAAAAAACAGAGCGACTACAAAGAACATTACCTGATTAAAAGTAGGACTTAGCCTTATCATAAAATATTGAAGATTTAAAAATTAATGAATTAAATTAAATAAAGACAAAATAAATTACATAAGCATCTATCACAACATTAAGTCTTGATGGTCAATCTCAATCTGAGATTGAGTACCTTTCTTAAAATTGCGTATAAATAATGCAAAAATCATATAAAAATTTATATAAAAGAAAAATTTATAAATTATACACTGCTGTTCATCAAAACATTAAAAAAACTCTTAAATAATTGCTTTTGAATGTTTCCCTTCAAAGAAAAAAAAATTAAAACACAAAATTATTCACTTAATTACATCTCACTGGGCAGGTCAGCAGTGAGTTATAGATTTTATTATTTTTAATTGATTTTATTTATTGTTAGATGTGTTAAAGTCTGTAAGAAATACAGACTTACTTTAAAAATTTAATAAGATGGATAGAAAATAATTACACAAGAAACAAAAATAATACGACAGAAAATAAATGATAAAAATATAAATATTTAAACAGCAATCAAATAACCTAAGAGTTAATTGCAAGTGTCAAGAATGGAAAAAATAATTAAAAAATATTGTGAAAAACAATCAGCTACGTATCACAGAAAAGTCGATAAAATATTTTTGATTCCAATTATAAATTTGCTTTATTCATTTTGTTTTATTTTTTAATTTGAATATCATCACCTTCATTTTTGAATTGGCAAAAAATTAATCAAATAATTAATAAAAAAGTTTTAGTTATTATAAATTTAGGAATAAAATTTAATTTATTTATAATATTTTATTAAACATAAACAAGGTATTATTAAACTAGGTATTTATACCTAGGCTTAGGCTTACACTCATCATAATGTATCCAAGTTATTTTCTACAAAAAATATTTTATTTCAACTTGGAATAAGAATACTTTAATATTGTTTAATAAATTTGTTCATATGCCAAAATCAAAGTAAATATTATTAAAATAAACAACAGCATAATTTATAAATTATTTTTCGTTCAAATACATTTGTAAATTTGATTTATAATACCAAAATGTTTGGATAAATTGTTTAGTATATAATAAAGGTATGAAGAAATGAATCCAAACAGACGTAATATTACATACATTTTTAAAAATGTTCTTTTTGTGCTAAAATAAGTTATAACTTGAATATAAATGTTGTTAATACTAAAATAATAATTTTCTAGATTACCAGGAGGCATAAACTTTATTATTTATTTTTTAAAAAGTAGCTGTTAAAAAAAAATACGAAAAATAAGTGATGTGCCTAAAGCCGTTATAAGAGAGCTAAACAAGCCATTACAGTTTGACCTAAATATTAATTCGCCAGTCAGAATTTATTTTCGAAATATTATTTTTAAATTTTGAATGAATTCAATTTATTTAATTAAACATAATATAAAGCGAGTGGAAAATGTAAAATATTCGACACTTCATATTAATATTAAAAATTGTTAAGTAATTAGTTTTCTATGTTATTTAAGTTATTTTGTTTAATGATTTCTTTCCAAAATGTGTTATTTGATCCATACAAACCAGTAGATCACACACAACACTACTCAAAAACCTTTTGTTTTACTGAACAAAACACTGTATGAAATCACTGTTCATTTTAATTGTAACCAAAAATTAAAACCTATGGTCCTTTTTTGACAGCAAAGACTATCAGTGCCAAAGGTCAGAGCATTTTATTTTTTTATTTTAATTTTTCACATTAATTAAATATTTGAGTTTTGTAATTTTTATTTCTTCAACGCTTTGTAGATAGCTTTATGTTTTTCAGTCATAAATTTTATTTAGTGTTTTAAATTTCATTTTGTAAATTATATATTTCCTTGGGAAAAGTTATTTGTTGATAATCAATTATGTTGTATGTTTGTTTAATATCTTATCTCATACAGTAGGAATAATTACTTTTATTATTTTCCTAATTGTTAATTTACTTTAATTAATTAGATTATTCTTTAGTATTTATCAAACATATATTTACACTGAAAATTGTACATTATGACTGCCTCAGTTATTGTTTAATAACTGTATAGCTATAATGTATATATAACTGTAGAGTTAATAAGTGCATAGTCATTGCGTCAACTAACTGTTCTTAATTATTTATTACTGCTTATAATTATTTATAGGGTGTTTCATATAAAGTGCCCACCAAAGAAGCAGGTGATAGTACTCCTCAAGGGAAACAAAAGTGTCCTATAATAATAATAATAATAGTAAGGTAATAATAAGTGTCCCAAGGTAATAATATCATTTAGCCCACCAAATTTAATAAATTCAGGGAGTAACCTTTAACTTCTATGCTTATACATTTGCTACTGCCATTATACTTGGTTTTTTTCAATTCTTTCACAATTATAAAACAATGAAAATTAAATAGGCCGAATGTATTAGGCATGAATACGAGATGATACGTAGGTATAAATATTTCACTTAGACAATCCAAGTTAGCGCTTTTAGTTACCCCTGTAGTTATAAAAATTATAAAAAACTTAGTGTTAATGTTAGTGTTTATAATATAAAAACCCTTTTTGATTTTTAAAATTATTTTATAATAATTGTAACTTTTGCAATAAATATACATTTTGAAGGCATTATGAAATACCTTCTTTAAGGTTGGGCTCTGTATTCTTTACACATTCTAAATTATTAAAAATTATTTTAATTATTACATAAATGTAAATACAATCTTTATTTTACTACTTCTTTCATTAGTTTTCTCTATTTTATAATCATTTTCCTTTTTTTTTTGCTTTTAACAATATCATAATTTATTTTATTAATGCTTCATTTTATTTCTTATTTTCTCTAATCATTCTCTTTTATTCAATACTTCTTTACATTATCAGTAAAAATTATTAAAATCTACACTTTTTTTCACTAATTATTTATAGATTTTTATTTTCATACTTCTTCAATTTCTTTAGTACAACAACATTATATAATTTTTCTATATTAGATATTATAATATTGACTTATTAATTCCTTCAAAACCCTCTCTTGTGTAATATATTAATTAATTGTATTGTATAACAGATATTGTTTTTGTATTGTGTATTAAAAGTATAAAATTGTGTATTTAATATTTATTTATAAGTAATGATACTTTGAAGCATGTTAGTAACTATAAATATTTGTTTTATAATTTTTATTTACTTGTTTCATTTAAACTGTTTACTAGGTTTATTACAATTTCTATTGTTATATTTATTATGTTTATTGAAACGTTTCTTAAGTACTATAATGAACATATGTTACGTAATTTTGGCTGCTAAAGGTTTTTTTTAACACTTCAGCAACCAAACAGTTTACGCAGCCAGTAAACAGTTTAACATGTGTAATTTATTTGACAACTTTTAAATATTCCAGCACAACATACTTCAATTAAACTTTGCACCCAACTAATTAATTATATAAATAAGTGTTCTTCTTTAAATATTTAAATTATATATTAACGTTGCACAAAATTTGTATATAATGTAAATGTATGAGTTCGCACTATTTACCATTAAGTAAAGTAAAAATGATTCAACCAATAACAACACCATAATCTCTCCACAAAACCTTTATTAAAACCAGAGCCGGCATTCGACCTCACGATCATCATCAGTGCCGGCGGATTCATATAGCGGACTAAAAATTCGGACTAGGACTCTCCTTCTCCAATTCTGCGGCACTAATGATGATCGAAAGGGCAAAAGCCGGCTCTGGTTTTAATAAAGGTTTTTTGTGGAGGGATTCTGGTGTTGTTTTTGGTTAGCTGTGTTTACTCCACTGCTCAGTATTCTGTTAATAAAAATAATTTATTTATTAATATGATTTATGGTTTATTTATTATTGTAAATGTATAAATTTACACTATCTAATTTATAAGTTAAGCAAAAAATGATTCATTTCAATAGATTTAATATTCATTTTTATTACCCTCTATATTAAACATAAAAAAATAATAGGACATAAATAAATAATTAAAAGTTTAAGTGGAAAATGGTAATAAAAATGCAAAAGAGGTTGACTCGCTTTTATAAGTTTTCAAGTTTTTAATGTTGAAAACCTACTTGAAAGTACATACTAAACTTTTAATTTAGTTTAGTATGGTTTTGAAGATCTAAAATAAAACTAATAGGATCTGGGAAAACTCTCTACTAGTAAAACCGTCCTCTAAGCAAAACTGAAAACTTCAAAACAAGGGTAGGATAACTACCGCTTTTCACTTTTCCTCATTTATGCTGCAGGTGTATAGGAAAAGTATTGTGTTTGATACAAAATACGAAAAGGATGATACACCTGAACCGTCCGTTTCATGTGTCTTTCATATCTCTTGAACACTTTACAAATTTGTGTTTTTTTATCATCGTAGCTTCCAGTGTTCATGTTACAGAGTTGAACCTATAATCATTTAACATATTAATTATAACACGATTATCATAAACGAAATCAAATCTAGCTTGGCGAATACAACCCGAAATAGTTTGAGTTTAAGTACGATTTGGTGAATACGGGCCTTTATTGCAAAGTACATAAAGTTGTATTTATTACGGCTGGTAATACAATTT
The DNA here is from genome assembly GCA_018340805.1 of Microvelia longipes. Classification (NCBI taxonomy): domain Eukaryota; kingdom Metazoa; phylum Arthropoda; class Insecta; order Hemiptera; family Veliidae; genus Microvelia; species Microvelia longipes. The sequence continues at coordinate 4,270,710 of JACMZG010000002.1, forward strand.
TAGTATGATCAGTTGTGATAAACAGCAGCGAGTGCGGCCAGATGTTCGATAGGTAAACGCTGGGAATAATAGAAAATTGTTGTTATTTTCAGGACAAGCAAAGCGAGTCTAAAGTTATGCAAACAATATAAATGAAAATATAATGATTTCTAAACTCTGTCGAGTAAAGCTAGTCAAATCCGATAGAGTATGACGAAAGGCTTTAAGGTACCCTGAAGTTGATTGTGTATGTTTCAGCACCTGAAGATCCTTAAAGGAGAAAAATAGAGTCTGCGTATTTATGTTAATTTTTTTGGTTACACATTTTACAGGGTATAATTATGTAATAATAATTGTACCCTGTAACAACCCTGTTGTACCCTGGATACAAGATAGCTTAAAAAAGTAGTAACAAAAGAATAAGCAATCGACTTTGAGGAACACCCAATGTGCCGTGTTAAAAACTATTATTTAAAATATTTACAAATCTGAGAATGTTTAATAGTATATTGTGTTAAAAACTGTAACGAGGGTCTTTTTTACCTTAGCGGCTCTATTCACTGTCGAGTACAGCGAGACTAAAAGTAGCCGAGGTAAAAAAAGCCATTCCCAGTCGTGTAGCATATGCTATTTTTCGGGTGTAATATCAGTAAACATCTATTTAGACGAAAAATAGTATAATTTATGAAAGTTTGCCGGCAAACTTCTTTCAATCACCTCGTTAGCTTAAAATTTCAATTCTGGGGGCGTATTTTCAATTTTTGAATCACTATCCATAGTTATTAAACACTTGATGATAAATAATCAATGACTCACTTTCCGCAAATAACAAAAACGTTCGATTATTTAATTGATTAACCAAAAGAAGTGAAAAGAGCTAGAAAGGTAATATTATAACCATGTAATAAACTACAAGTGCCCACCTAGTGCGAATTTGAAAAACTTCAACAGCGACAGTGAAAACTCTTTTACAGGCAACGAAAATAAACAACTACAAAACTTTCTCAGACGGTAAACAACTAATTTTACCTACTTTTTTGAGGATGTAAAGTGCCTACTTTACAGCACCCCAAAATAAAAATATTTTTGATGCTAGGTTAAGTTTAAACACAACTGTAGATAGTTCAGTTTACTTATACAGTGCTTGTTTTAAACAACTTCTGATACAAAAAAGTTTTAGATTTTTAGTTCTTTATTTGGCTATTTTGTGTCACTTATAAGCCAAATAAAATTATTAATGAAAAAAATCAATCATGCATAGTGTCTCTTACAGACTTGAACTGCTTGCTAATAATTATCTGGATTATAGCCATGACATGTCATTCAGGATTTCTACAAAAAATCAAAGCGTTCTGGCAGAAAATAGTCCTCAAGTAAATAGACGGGAAACATGCCAAAAATAGTCTTTCCTTGAAGCTGTCATACAACGAAGGATGTTATTACACTCTTTTCACTTCGAAAATATGCGAGTATTATCTATTATTCATTCAATTTTTCCACCTTTTTTAAAAAATAAATAGGAGTTTATATGAGCTTAAAAAATATATTTTTAAGAGAATATTTTATGTAACATCAACATCCAGGAAAAAAACTCATGAAACTAAATGGGATTTAGTACTTAAATAATAATATAAGATTTAATGCTCGTTTTATTTATTTTTATATATAAGTAATATTTTATTTTTTATTGTCTCGTGTTTGCTTTTCATTACGTATTAATGGATTTGTTATTTTTATAACTTTTCTCTAATAATATTAATACATAATTCTTTTATCGATAACACTAGATTATTTTTATATATAATTTGATACTTAATTACTAAAATTTGTCATTTAATATTTTTACTTTTCCTCATTTGTACCGTAGGTATATAGGGTATAGGTATATAGGTTTTTTTGTTTTCGAAAAAATCTGAAACCAGGATGACACCGGATTCGGATCACCGGACACCGGATCATTCGTTTCAGGTTTTTTAAGACCTTCTGTGTTGTTTTCTCAAAGTTGTCTGTCTTTATGCGTGTGTGTGTTATCATCGTAATTCCCAGGGTATTTATGCTAGAGAGTTGAACCTTTGTACAAATATCAGTCTATAGGTGTAGTTGTGCTTCACCTATAGAAATTTTTTCATGACGTCATAATGACTCAACAAAATTTCAAACAATCATGAAACGCGGAAAAATGTTGTTATAAGTTTGAGATTTACCACGCATGTGGCCATATATATGACAAATATATGTGCCAAGTTTCAACTCATTATCAACATTAGTTTAATTTTTATCAAATGATATGGGTACGAGTTTTTTAAAAAATGCAAAAATTGGAAAATAATTGAGCTGTAATTAGGTACAATTGTATACCTTTGTAAACACAAAAATCCAGGATTTTTATTAGGTCATATAAGTTAAGCTGCATCGAGCATGGTCAGAGGTCTTTGGTGGGAGACCGCAGGGAATCAAATGGATGCATTTCCTATCCGAGGACGAGCGAAGCGAGTCCGAAGAGGTGCGCAGTTTCCGATAACATAAGAAAAAGTTCCGTGGTACACGTACCCGATTTTGTTTAACTTTATAAAAAAAAATCAGTTAAAAGGAAATTTTTTAGCAATAACTACATTTTGCTGGGTCTAAAAACTAATACGAGAAATTTTTTTTTGAAGAAGAAAAGTTTTTGTCACACTAATGATGATCTCCGGGGTTCATAACTGTTTTTGAATTACATATAAACTTTTGAGAGAATCCATTACAATATGCGCTTTAAATATAAACTTAAGAGTAACTGTAACATACATTTTTCTTACACATTGCATCAAGTGAGTGTTTTTCTAACCATGAGCACACCCATTATAGCAAAATAAAGAAGTTAAAAATACAAATATTAATCATAATTAAAAATCAAGTTTTTTAAATTAAAAAAAAAACAGTAAGAAATTATTTAAATTATATACACAGGTTGAATAAAAGGCGAATATAAAGCTGAAATAGGGACTTAAGGGAAAGCAGAGGGCCTAAGGGCAACCCTAGGGCAGGGTCAAATGATTCTACAGCTCGTTTTGCATGCTTAATTGACTTAGTAATGAATGTTTAAAAAGTAATTCTGGAAAAAAAGCACCAAAACGGAATAATAATTACTTTTTTCTCCAAAATTTATTCAAGTAATTAAATAGGCGAATTTCATTTACTTATAAAAACAAAGAATGTGACCGAGATTTTTGTAATTTTATTTCCGCACTTTTTTTTTAAAAAAAAGCTTAACATTTATTTAATATAAAAATAATGTAATTTAAATTACGATGAATCAATTAAATTAAAGAAATAACGAATTAAGTGTAACATGGAGATAAAATATGTAAAAAGTATATTCATAACTAATTACTGCTGCTATCTATATCATTTAAAAAAAAATCAACAGTAATTTTCTATTCAACTTATTATAAATTGCGTATTCAAAAAAAATTATTCAAGTATTTAAGATTATCTAAAAATTATCGGGTACGGGGTACCTCAAAACTTTTCCCAATCAAATCGGACTCGCTAGGCTCATCCTCCTGCTTCGCTCGTCATAGGAATATACCATTCGCCACATTTATATTGCAGCATGTCTTTGGACTCGCTGCGCTCGTTTTTAAAGAGTAAATACATCCGTTTCAATCTCAGTGGTCACCCATACAGTACTGACCACGCTCGATGCAACTTAACTTTTATGATCCAACCAAAATCATAGCTATCCTTGTCGTATTAAAACGAAACTTAGTGCACCTATTTATTACGTAAAGGTACTAAATTTCAACTCAATTGGATTACTTACCGATTTTTTAATTTTAAAAAAACCTATACAAGCCATTTGATAAAAATTGTACTAATACTGATAATGAAATGAAACTTAGCACGTATGTTAGTTTTTTACATGGCCACACTCGCGCCATATCGCTATCCGCTCAAATGATTTTCCCGCGTTTTATTATTTTTAGAAATTTTTGTTAAGTCATTATTGTGACGTCATAAAATGATTTTTCTGAATAGCACAACTACAGCTGTAGACTGGTTTTAGTACAAAGTTTCAACTTTCTAGCATTAAATACACTAGGAGCTACGATGATAACTGACACACACACACACATACAGACAATTTTGTGAAAACCTCTCAGGATGTCTTAAAAACGCCTGAAACGGATAAGTCCGGTGACGTCCCTGTTTCGGATTTTTCCCAACACAATACTTTTCCTCATATATACCTACGGTATATATGAGGAAAAGTCTAGAGTACCTCGGAATTTTTTCACACTGCATAGGATTCGCTACGCTAGTCCTCACTATTTCCAAATATAATCACAAGCGACTGAAGTAAAAAAATCAAAATTCTAAAGGTAAACCACTAAACCTATAAAGGTAAGCTATAACCAATGATAAAGGCATAGCTTTGAATAACCAACAAAATAATTATGCGCATTACCATTGAAAATACAGAAAAAATGAGTTACAAGAAATGCTCAGAATTAAGTAAGTGCTTAAAGTTACAAAGTATAAACTAGATTATAAGCAAGAAACGAATTGCTAAGTACGAAAACACAATTCCAAAGAAAAATTTACACGGCGTGCTGACCACTGTGCCAGAAAGTTAACTATTGCTATCATTACATTAAAATATTATTAGGTATCTATTATTTCACATGGTGTTATGTACTACTAATCCTAATCAATATTAGTAAACGCTTTTTCACAACATGGTTTATAACAAGTTGTTGAATAATTTTTGTAAATTAAGTTGGATAGAGCACGAATTCATTAAAGCTTAGAGCGTCCATTAGGAAACAATGACATTAGTCCAGCTTGATTGAATCAAATCAATGATGCATTAAATGCATAATAAATATATGCAACTAAGGGTGCTACATGATACGTAACGTCAAGCCACTACAATATCAGTAAGAGAAAATAGATGATATATCAGTTTTAGTAAGTAGATTATTTATTAATGACTCGTATTAAATGATAAGAGTTTAAAAAAATCAATTCATAATATTCTTTTAAAGAAACTAAATTATTAAGAATTCTCCTAGGAACAACCACGGTTAATAACTAACTCCAATTAGAAAAAATTAGTAAAACAATGTCTATATACCCAAGTTAACTTTACTATAAGGGTAAGTTACGACAATCATCAAGCTCTGTTTAAATTTATATACTAGGCAATATATATATATATATATATATATAATATATAATATATATATATATATATATATATATACATACCTACATATATATATAATATATATATATATATATATATATATATTATATATATATATATATATATATATTGAGCGTCAATTTTTATGATTGTCAACAGAGTCAAAGAATTAAATTTACGTTTCATGTGCATAAAAGCTTTTAAACAATAGATAATTGACTATATTTATAACAAGTTATTTAGAAATTTAATACTCAATTATAAGTAGCATTATTTCAGGACATTGCGACGTTCCAAAACTTATAGATTTTCTTAGTCTTAAAACCTAGAATCTAAGACGCCTTAAAAAAGTTATTTTGCTATAATTTTCCCCTAGATTTTATCAGTAAATGAAACGATAAAAAGAAGGGTAAATAGAAAAACAAAAATTTGGGAACTAAAAAAAAATAATCATAAAAATAAATTAATAAAAAAGGTGAACTATTAAAAGTTATTTAAAGAGTAATTACAGTACATAATCTTATATTTGATCTCAAACATCCTATAGGGCTCTAGCGTCTTTTCTTTTTATTTATCTTTTATTATGGTATTATTTTCTATTCTTTTATAAGTCTTAAAAGCCCTCTTTTGTATTAATGGTCCCATTAAAAAATAAATTTAATAAAATTAAAAAAACTACTAAGATTGAAAATCTTAAATTCCCAAGATAATGGAAATCGACACTCCGTATTTTGTTTATCTAAAATGGTGCTGAAACATTAGGTGTCCCATTCTGGCGGATGCGTTGCTTGCTGGACCTTTAAAAGGTAGCAAAACTAACTAAATTTTTTTTTATTTAAAAGGTTGTGTTATTTATTATAAGATGACAAATTGATTAGTTAGGAGTAAATTATTTCCCCTTGCTAAGTTTAGAATCGTTTATATGAGAATAATAAAAGAAAAGAAGTCTCTCCACAAAACAAAAATTTATTGGCAAAGCGCTTTCAACCTAACTAGAGGCCATCATCAGTTTAAAACCTAACAAACATGTTACAATAGAATAAATAAAAGCGAAAAAAATAAAAATACAATAAATAAAACTAAATAAATAAAAAAATATAAACATAAATAAAGCATAAAGAATAAAATACATGGGAGATAAAATATGTGCGTATTAGCTTACTTTGTTACAACTCTTTTTAAGCACGAAAGCAATACGCTGAGAAATTCAGTAGTGTTCTATCCCCTACTTAGGCCCTCTTTCTCAGCGTAATGCTTCCGTGCTTAAAAAGATGTTCAAAAAAACATGTTCTAAAACGTTAAGGACTCTTTTAAGCAAACTAAAAGACCTGAAGCAGCATTTACATGGTACAATGTGGCATATGCCAAGCTGAATACTTAGGCCAAACTGAAATATAATTACGAGGGCAAATGAGCATAAATCAAGGGCCAACAGCAAATGATACCAACATTAATTATCTGAAAACCATTTTGATGGGCCCGTTAAAGTTGGTTGTCTTCATTTTGTAAATAAAGGTCGCAAGATGGCTTTTTTAGATAAATTAGAAATTGAAAGAAGTCGTTACAGAGTTGGCGATCTGAACATAAATGAGAGAGGGGAATCTACGCCCTTACTGAGAGCTATTCTACAAGCGCCGTCGCCTCCTACTGTCAGTCTGACTCTAATACCTAGTAAGAAAACATAGACTCACTTCTCTACTTCTTTAACATCTCAACCGTAATTTTTCATTTATCATTTTATTTTATTCATTATTTGATTTCGTTATTATTTATTTATTTTTTATTTATATTTTTCCTTTTAATTACAATTTTATACGTACATATTGTATCTCCCATGTATCTTATTCTTTATGCTTAATTTATGTTTATATTTAATTTATTTAGTTTTATTTATTGTATTTTTAGTTTTTTCGCTTTTATTTATTCTATTGTAACTTGTTTGTTAGGTTTGCACTGATGATGGCCTCTAGTTAGGTTGAAAGCGCTTTGCCAATAAAGTTTTGTTTTGTGGAGAGACTCCTTTTCTTTTATTATTTATAATGGACTCCATTCACGCTCATTCTACTAGTTTAAATGAGAGTTTTCCTATCAGATATTTCCTTATTCCCTTACCTCGACAAGGCTGGCTAATTAGGCAGTCTAATAGTTATTTCTAAAGGTACATCAACATTCAAAATTATATTAAATTGTTAGTTTAAATGCATGCCAATAATTTAAATTCTTAACCGTTCTTTCACAAGGTCAAATTTTGGTTTCAAAATCACGCTTCACCTTATTTAAGTATAAATAAGTTATAAGTATCGTTAGAAAGCCAAAAAATTTTTCAGTAACAAATTTACTTTATTATTATATGATTTTGTATTTGTTTAAACCAACAATAGTCTCTATTTTCTGAAAAATAAAAAATTACATAAAATTTGTCTCTCGATAACTTTTTCAAGAGTTATTTGTGGTAAAAAAATTGGTTTTGAGTTGTTACCATTTCTACCTTTTATAAGTTATTTATAAATCGCTGGCAGCCATTTTTAAAAATTAGGTTCCATCGTAACTATTGAATTTTTGAAAGTAGACGGTTCACTTATTATTCTATAATTGGTAGAAGAAATTGTAGTTTATAGAGACATTTATTATTTTAACGATACAAAAAGATAAAAATAGGACAATACATAATTTTCTAACAGTAAAAAAATAAATAATGAATGGATTTGTTGTAATAATATACTTTCATTAATTGATCATTGATCTTTTTTTTAAAAAAAGTTCTTTATTAGCGAAAGTATACAATATTTATTGTTGTGTAAACCGGAACCATATTTTATTTATTTTATTAATTTAAGGTAATTTGTGCCTCTTTATTTTTATTTTATTTATTTATTTGTTATTCTTGTGGTATAAATTTTGATTCTTTTTTTGGGGTGTGAGGGGGTTTGTTTGGGTTAAGGATAATTCTATATTTTTTGGTTTGAGTATTTTATTTTTTATATTATTATTATTTTTTCTATATTTTTTTTTTAATATTGTCAAAAGTTATTTTTGATGGTGTTTTGAATAGGTTTATATTGTAAAGGTAATTTGCAGAAGTTTCCAAAAGGGTTGCCTATGCAGTCTGTAGACTGAATTTTGATGATACAACCTGGCATTTGCCTGTCAAATTTAGGAAAACCACGGAAAAACCTTAATCAGGTTAATCGGACACGCGGGTCCTGGGTGTAAAGGTTATGTTATTATTTTTTACGTCTGAGGGTTTAACGGTTAAGGTTTGATATCTTGATTTTTTGAGGCTAAGGGGAATATTAAATTTTATATACGAATTTAAGTGTATTTATTATATTTTTAAATTTTGAGAAAAGCAGAGTCTTGATTTTTTCAGAAGTCTTGAGTTTTGATCTTTAAACACTTAATTTGAAATCAATTCAAAAGAAAAACGAAAGAAATGAAAATAAAATGATTGATTAATGTTGAATTGATCGAAACAATAATTAGTTTTACATAAATAAAGAAGGATTTAAATTAATTATTTAAAATGTTCGATGAAATGGCTGTTATGTAAAGCCTGGCAATTTGCCTGACTCCTATAACTGTCACTTCAGTTACAGTTATAGTCAAGTTAACTGTCAAGTCCAATTACAGCTCTTGTCAAGAAATCTCTTAAGTCTTCACAATAGTTATTTTATTTTGTGCCCCGTATACTTTATATTTTAAGGTTTAAAAGCGTTTCAAATTAGACCTTGTGGGAAACGGAAAAGAATTAAACCCTGGTCAATACTTTTTTGTAGCACTTAAGGTATATAATCACCCTATATCGCCAATTTGCCATTTTTAATCACCGCCAAAGTTGATATTCTTTAAAGAGTTTAAAGTTGCCAAGCGAAGAGTTAGATCAGATAAAAACTGTTTAATACTTAAGTAGTAGTTATAGTGGTAAGTAATAATACTTTTATGACATACTTCCCTGGGAATTATTTTCAATATTGTTTCCTGCTTGACGAAAATTATTATACTTAGAAATGACCGTATTTATAGTATGTCAACAGTAACTCTCATTCAATAGAAATAATGTGGTCTTTAAAATGATTCTCATAGGATTATTTTAAAGTCCAACGATCTTTGAATCATTATATATATATATATATATATTATATTATATATTATATATATATATATATATTATATATATATGTGTGTGTGTGTGTGTGTGTGTGTTTGTGTGTGTGTGCCATGATTGCACTTTCTCTAAAATCTTTATTTAACTTGCGGTAAACTAATATTTTGTTATTTCTTTTTTATTTGTTTTTAAAGTTTTAATTTATATATATTTATTTTTATTTTTGATGATGAAACTATTGTCCCAAGAATATATTACCTAATAATATTTAGATAATGTTTTTCTTCATATTTTCTACCTTTATGTTGTTTTTATAAAACTGAATAACCTTAACCATGTTTCTTAGTTTTAAAAACACATTATTTATGTTTCATTATGCTATGTTTTTATTTATTTTTCTTATCAGGAACTAATTTTGTTTAACATAAATAAGCTCATTTATTTAATTATTTTTTATTTTAATATTTATTTGTCGGAAAGACATAATTCATTAGTACCGTCCATTAAATTTTGGTGAATCAAATTATTTTGATTTTTACTTTTGTATTGTTTGGTATAGATAATGTTTGAAGTATTATTTGCAGGTCTGTTCAGGTTGCAAGAACTAGTTAAATCAGCGCCTGGGTCCAGATCAGAACTATACATTAGGCAAGCCAGGCACGACACCTATAGACAAGTTCTCAAAGAAATTAGACAAAAAGATATTTTTAAATTAATTGTAGATACTAATCCAGCCAATATGAATCACTTCTTTAGAGCGGTAAGATATTTTAGTTTTTATCTTAAAAATAACTTTGAAATGCATGGGTTCTCAAAGTGTGGCACGTGTTCCACTAATGGTACGCAAAAAGCTTCAAGTGGTACCCAAAAATAACCGATACCTTCTGTAAAAACAAAATATTAATTATGGAAAAAAGAATAAAAGTAGCTTTGTATTTTTAGCGAATTTCCAATTTTATAATTTGAAAGAGGAGTATTTTCGGGTACTTTTCATTATTATTCATAATTATTATTAATTAGATATCATTTGCAATTAAATTTTATTGTATACTATGAAGAAATAATTTTCCTTTTCTGGCTCTGTCTCATAGGTGATTTAGACAGTTTATCGGTCTATAAGCCCCAGCCAACACATAGACACAAAGCTTAGGACTCCCTTTATTTTTATGTATGTAGTCATAGTATTTTAAAATTCATATCTAGAAGTTTTATGTTTGGAATGAAAATATCGTTAAAAGTTCAGGATCATTCGACTTTTTGCTGTAACAATATTTAAGGACATGATGTGTCATTGTTTGAAGCAATTCACACTCAAACAGGAGTTGAGATTTTCGACGCTTCTTTAGGTTTTGGTTCTAGGTTCCAATTCGCGTTTGATCTAATTTGATTTTAAATCTTAATAGTAATTGAAATGCCCTGAGAGTTAAAAAAGCTATTTTTCTGTCATGTAACTCGGTTTCTAAGAAAAATATTAAAAGAATAAATAATGCACTGTCTAGAAAATTATACATTTATTCCCGAGGTGAAACCGAGAGTATCAATAGTTATTAACTTCCGAGGTGTGACCAAAAGATATCGTTATTGCCGGGGTAATAAAGACGATTAACTTCTCCTTTCATTTAAAGTGATACTTAAAAAATTTTATCTCTATAAGAAAACCTAAATACAAAAATCTCCAAAAAAAGTATATCTACAGCTTAAGAATTCGTTTTAGGCAAAAAGAAATCGTATAAATCAATAAAAATAATCTTCTTATGATAAGTGGGCCTTCATATTTATGATAAGGACACCATAAAAAGTATTTATTTAGTTTTGTATTTTATATTTTTATGCATGAACCCGTTGAGTCATTTTAGCGTTTCCACTCTACGGAATACCACTGTACTAATAACCCTAATGATGATAAAGTTTAAGCCAATGATACTAATACTTAGAGGGAGGATATAACAGCTCTTATAGCTATAGCAGCACTTAGCTTGGTACAATAACTATACATTGGTGAAGTCATTTTTTTATTTTCCTTAATAATTAAAATTTCACGTAAATCGTACATTATTTTTCAACTAATCTGTCTTAAATTAAGTATAAAGACTTTAAAATAAGTTTTAATTATTATCTATCATATATAGTCCGGAAGCCCACGACTTATTTTCTACCTCATAAAAGGCATAAATTTGGTGGCCCTCAAGAATATTTTTGAGGGTTATTAGTCCATTACAAAATACTTAGTCTGTCACCGAATGTGGGGGCCGTTTAACAGCAGTCACGCCTCAAAAACTAAAAAAATGCCGCATGGAAAATACCTATATATTTTTACAATGGGCATTGAAACAAACTGAAATCATCAGGTCTGTCGCGATCTATGGGGATGTTTTTAAAACAGGGGGTTAAAATGTTTAATAAATGCCAAAAATTACTTCATAAACCGCATGAAAAAGAACTAAATATCCTTACTAACTAAAACCACCAAGGTCTATCGCAATCTATAGAGCCGTTTTGAAAACAGACCATGGCTGAAGTTCTGGAAAAATTCCAAAATATAGCTAATTTAACTATTTTTGACAAGTGAAATGTGCTTGAAGTAGTATAAGTCGGTCATTTTTAAAAGTAATGAAACAAAAAAGCTCCAAACTAAAGGTGGTAAACTGGAATACCAAAATTTTCCTTAGTTTTATTTATTTTATTCAAGATTGAATAAAAGTGCTTTGAAGATTACTTGATTACTTTGCGATCGATTTTCAATTATATATGATCAAATTAATCATTTTAGATCATTTAGATCATTATAGATATAAAGATATCTATGAAGTTGGAAAACGGTATCTTTTATATTTTTTATACAATTAATAAAAGCGAAAAAACTCGTGTGAACATCTCAATTTTACTCTTGGCCTTGCGAAAATCATGTTTTTAACCAGGATTATTCGGTCAATTTTTACGGTGATTTCAAATTAATATAATGAACTATCATATAAATACTATTATGTAACTAGGCTGTAAATGAGATTTGAATGCTGCGATAATTTGTTCACTGACAAGGGGAAAGAGTCAATAATTAATCCCCCCCCCCAAATAACATTTTTTTAGCAATAAAATCGTTCTTCACTGAAATTTTTCAATCAATCAATAGCATTCTACTAATGCAACGGCATTATTTTTATATTTTACTATTAATTATTGTTAATTATTATCATTCACTAAAATAAGTTCTAAATTTAATTTTGTATGAGCCAAATCAGTTCACTAATTGTCATTTATGAATTATAAACTTAAAAAAGAGAGAAAAATGATTAACTTTTTATTACAAAAGAGACATGCATTAGACCTTTATTAAGTTGACCTCACAAATCTATTTCATACGAACCCGACCCCCAAACCTGTAAAAAGAAACCTATTTCAAAATTTATTTGAGGTTATGAGGTAAAGAAAAATTTTCCACCATATATATTAGAGGTAATAGGGAGGTTCTTCTTTGGGTTATCTTGGTATAAAACATATAAGTACTATGTTTTGGTTGAAACCCCTTACATTTTAAAGTTAACTTTACATCCATTTAACCTTCTTTAATAGTAAAAAGGTCAGAATGGGTTATGTAATGGTTTATCAATGTTATTATCACCTAAAGAACAAACCTTTATGGTTGTAGCTTCTGGGTAAAACAGAAAAAGGGAGGATTATATACTAAACTACACATTTTAAACGAGGAAACTAACATTGCACTGGATAAGAATACGCCCATAACAAAAAAATGTTTGTCGAGATAAAAACAAGATTAAAATAATGATTTTACTTAAGTAAAACTCATATAGATTATAACTTAAAAACGTTTTACTCAACCTAGCGTAATGCTCGATAAAACCGTACACAGCTGATGGAATAAATAATTCTATTATTTAAAACTGTGCATTTTCCATACTAAAAATAAAGGGTGTTACTTGAAAGCATCATTATATTCATTCAATATAATATATGTCATTATATTATATTATAAGTTAAGTATAAAATACCTAATACCCAAAAAAATCGGGTACTAGGTTTTTTTCAAAAAAAAATCCTCGTCTCGCTTCGCTCAACATCAGGATATGGAATCACATAAATTATATTGTAGGACGTATTCGGACTCGCATTACTCCTTTTAGGCAGTAATGCAAACATTTTATTTCCAATGGTCAACCATCAGGTACTGACCTTGCTTGTCGCTACTTAACAATATTGATGCGACAAAAATATTTAATATACTAGCCGCATGATAAATCAATTTAGTACACCTATTAAATATAAAATAAAGTCACTTGTGTCAAACAGGGTTACAAATAAATCTAGGGATTCTAATATGCGTGCTACATTTCAAATCGGCCTAAAAAAATTCTGTTAAAACATTTCTCAGCAATTTATACAATTTTTGCTAAGTTATTAATGACAGTTAATGACAAAATAAAAAAGAGTTTACAGATAGCAAAACTAGAGGAAAAGATCGATTTTATATACATACTCTTGTATAAACATACTAAGAGCTATAATGATAAGAGATAAAAACAAACAGACAACTTGGATAAAACAACTCAGAAGGTCACAAAAACATCTGGAATAGATTATTTAGTTTACTGCGGTTTCGGATTTTTTAGTACGAACACAATATTTTACTCATAACAATAAGTAAAAACGAACGGCACATTTCTAATTAAAACAAAATATTGTTTTATTCGGATTAGAATGAATTATATATTTTAAGATCAATAATAACATGTAATATAAATTAAAGGTGCTGGAGTTTTCCCAGAGCTTATACTATATTTTCCTTAAAGAAAAAGTTGATGTAAACTTTCATGAGAAGACGTTAGTTAAACGCGCCTATTATAGATTAGTAATGGTATAATCTAAAGAACAAACTTCTATGGTGGTGGCATCTGTGTGAAATTAGAAAGTTAGAGAAACCAAGTTAAAACAGTTTTTGTAACAATAAAGTATTTAATTGACAGGTGGGTGAATTACTTTAAAAATATAGGTTAAGATTATCTATAGAAGTAAAAGATAGGTTTCTGAATTTAAAAAAAAATCTTAATAAATACAAGAATATCAACCTCTAGAACTATATAGTACAGGATTTGAACTTACAAAACCCTCCATAGCTTAAACAACCTTTGTACCCTAATCCGGTTAAGTGCACCTGAATTTAGAAAAACAACTTTTCTCTCAGTTACTATCTTTATAAAAGCGAGTGGAAAAGCCGAAGAAATAAAAAGTAAAAAGACCTAAAGAAGAGAGAAATAAAGGATTTCAGTTGTACAGGGGAACCACTCAATCCCCCTTTATCCAGCGATTAAGGAGCCTATAACACCATTCCAATCACGTCCATTTCTCAACCCTGAATTTTTTCTAAAGGCTATTTCTTTTTCTCAATCCAAAGATATTAAAAATTTAAAATTTCCTTCTTTTTTTCTTTTCTTTTCCGCATCTTTATTTTTCTTTTTAATAAATAATTTGATGTTGGAAAAAAACCTTGAGGGTAAAATGAATAATATCAATAAGAAATAATCAATCTTTCAATAATATAGAATTTTCTTATATTTCTTTACGCTTTTTTTTAATAATAAAATATAAAGTGTAAGAATATTGTAGATTTATTACTTTAATATTAACGGACGTGAGAAAAAGAATTTTTTACGTTTCTTAATAATAGGATAAGACATTAGGTACTTTGGAGAAGGCTGGTTATTAAAGGGTTAAGAACCTTGCTTGTTTGCCTCCATCCACTTCTAAGCTATCTACCATCTTTTAACCGGAAAATTTGCATTTTTAACTTGGTGATACAATTATTTTATTTTTAGATAAAATATTGTATCTTCTTGTTTCACGCGTAATCTATTTACACTGTTAATCAATTAATGTAAACTCAGATGCGGGAATCTTTGCGTTTTCCCATTTCATTAGGAAAAGTACAATTGTTCTAAATGGTTCAGAGATAATACCTTAACGCTTTACCAAGAACTTATTATACAATTTAAAGCCATAAATGTCTTTATTGCAAAATGTAGTGAAAGAAGCGAATCATGTTCAACATCAATGTAATAAAAAAAAAATCAAATTTTTAACACGTAAACTTATCTTTATAAAGTTTTTAGAAGTTATCAACTTATCTTTTTAAATTTCTATTTATATTTATAATATTTATTATTAGTCAAGTTTTATCTTTAAACATTTAAGTTAACTTTTTACTTTTTAAAAACAAATTCTTAAGAATAATGAATTCAATCATATTTTAAGTAGTTGTTATACTTCAAACTCTTAAATTTAGGAAATGTTGACAAGCTTTTTTTAAAAAATATACTCTCCTAAAAACTTTTCAGAGGATGTTGCGCAGTATAGGATTTTTTGTTGGATTTGCTTTTATTTGGTGTCGGAATAAGGTGGCGTTGTCGAGAATAGATGCCAACCTGGTAACGAGCCAAACAACTCACTTTCATCCTATACGAAGAAAATATTCGCTAAAAAGGAAACTTCTCCTCTTATAGTTTCGAAAAGAAAATAGATGTTGGATGTCAGTATGAGTTTTCCTGAAGGTTCATAGAATACTCACTTGTTCAGTCTCCAAAAAACTTTTTCATTCCTTCACAGACACCAAAAAGTACAACATAAAAAACGGAAACAGTACAAAACTTTTAAATTAAAACATCCTAATACTAATCAGTCGAGACTGTTGCTAAAACTACACTCCCAGATGTTACTGGACACTAAAAAAACTTCCCTAAAAGGACACAGGGCTTCACCCTGAACCTTTTATCCAATTCCACTCATCCCCAATTGAAGAGTCCCTTTGATGTTTCAAATTAGAGAGAGAAAGTTTGGTTTTGAATCCATCGAGTAACTAGATAATACAAGAGCATGCCCCTTAAAATCCTTGTTTTTCCTCAGCATTAATTGAGACTAGTCAAACCTCGTTATTCAGTTAAACCTTTAGGAAAACCTAAACTAGGGTTTTACCTAAAAACTGATACAATACAGTGTCACTTACCATTATTAGGACTATAACAAAGCAAAAATATCGGGTTAAAATATCAACACCTAACAAGATCATTTACAAATAAACTAATAGATAAAGTTACTGCAAATTATACAATTCTCAAAATAACCCAAGAGAGATGAGAATTAAAACCTTAGAAGACCTTTTAGTTAACGGACTTAAAAGACCGTCTCTACCAAAAGTCTGTCAAATATTTGATTTGTAAGACTCATCTATCGTCGCCCTCCTTTTTCAAGAAATATTATGTTTTCATTTTATAAGTTTTTTCTTCTAAGTTTCGATGAGATAGATTGGATAAAATAATTCTCCTAAAGCCAATATTAATCATTATTGATAATATAAATAAGGTTTTTTTGTAATCAAGTTCTCTATTGGCGAAAGCATACAAAATTCATTTTGTGTAAACCGGAGACTTATTATATTTACTAATTTGGGGGTAGTTATAATACGACACACGGCTAAAATCATTTGACACCCCGCCAAAAATCTGTGAGGGAAAGAATTCTATTGGCTCAGACCGACCCCGCTCTTTCCCCTCCACTTTATGCCAACCTCGGTATAAAAAAATACCTTTTTCGTAAATAAAATCATAAAAAAGGCAACACTGGTTGTAAATATTTGTAACCTCGCGTCGCTTTTATTTCCCTCATTGTGCATATTTATCTGTTCCGAGTTCGTTTTCGTTTCCATTCCAATCTGTTTAATTCATCCAATTATAGCAGAGTTGTAATATGATTTGAGTGCCTATATTTGACGCATGGACATTGATGTATTCTTCAAGCATTTCTTGCTATTAGAGTACAGCGCAGGGTCTGGGGCCTGTCAACCAAAAGACAGCATTTTTTTCGAAAATGCCAATGTCTTTCAATAGATGACATTCTTGACTTTTTAAGTCATGAAGCATATTGTGTATATTATTTTTATAATATGAAACAATACGCATTCATTATAGAAACATAACACAAAAAAAGCAGTTTTATTTTGGAAAAAAGTAATTATAGCTGACGATTTATTAAATCGTCAACTTTTATCATAGAACTATTATGAACCATTGCATTACGTAAATCAAAAACTTTAACTTCACTTAATTCATACTTCCCGAACAAATTTAATGCAACACTTAGGTAAATTATAAGATACAACGATATTCCTACTTAAAAGTAAATAATAAATTTTAAAAAATAAAAAAATACGATATCAAATAAAAAAAATCATAAAATTCAAAACATAACCTGAACTTTCAGGTTGCCAGAGTAGGGATTTTTTTTGTTACTATAAAGAAGGGATTTTTTTATTTAAAAATGAGGGTTGAAAGCATTGAGATTTTGGCGGGGTGTCAATTGATTTTAGCCGTGTGTTGTACTATAATTCCTTTTTATTGTTTTTATTTTTTTCGTATGAATTTTGTTTATTTTTAGCGTATGGGAAGGTTTGTTAGCTTTAAAGACATTTTTTGGATATTTTATTTTTATTTTTTTAATAATTATCATGAATAAGTATCATATAATTATATGACAATAATTATAATATATATTATATGATAATAATTATAATATAATTATATGATAATAATTAATAGTATATTATATGATAATAATTATAATATAATTATATCATAATAATTATGATAATATGATAATTATTATAATCATAATTATCATGAATAAGTATCATAATAATAATTATAATAATATGATAATTATTATAAACATAATTATCATGAATAAATATTTAAAGATGTTAACTTGTTGTTACAGGTCTTGCAACTGCAAATGAATGATTATAGATACCACTACATGTTTACTACTTTTGTAAGTATAATTGTCTGAATCGTTTTATTTTTCTATATTTACATTTCGAATTAGAAATCAGCCAGTAGCCAGCTATAGACACTGTCTAGTTATACCAACCCTAAGATAACTTACCTTTCACGCTATTGTCTGGTACTGGCCAAAAATATAGATGAGGCTAGTGGATACAGATGTTTAGTGGAAAATTTCATATGAATCAAGTTTTAAAATGAATAAGTTAAGTTAGTTTAAGTATTGATACCTACATTCCTACAGTACTGGTAAGTTCCAGTACTAGCGGTACCTGTACAGTAGCTAACATTTGACTAATTTTACAAAACTTATTAAAAGAAGAAAAAGCAAAAAAGAAAATAAAAAGGAAAACGAATTTAAAATTCGTTTTCCTTATGAAAACGAATATATATGACTTTTCTGAGCATTAATGTAAAAAAATGGGACATTAAAATTATTAAAATGGAAATATTTCTGGTTCTACATAAAATACTTATACGTCAGGGCTTTATAAATTTCCTTATTTCTATAGTAGGTTCATAGAAAAAGTATTGCGTTTACAATAAAAGTCCGAAATCGACATTTTCTCTGAATTTTTCCGTTTCAGGTGTTTTAAGTCTTTTTTCTTTGGGTTTTACTAAGTTGACAGTCTTCTTGTAAGAGTGTTTGTTATAATCTTAGCTCCTAGATTCTTTTGTATAGTGTTTATACAAAAGTTTTGAAACTTAAAATAATTTGAAACTTACACAAAAAAAATATCGTTAGACCTAATTGTCCTTTTCAGAAAATTGCTTTTTATGGCACTACAACTGTCATTTATAACCGTAGAAATTGTTTTTTTCCACCTTTCCTTATACATATAAAGAAAATAATGAAATATATTGCAAACGTCTAAGTTTTTTTCAAGACATGTTTCAAGATTAATATATCCAAAAGTAGGCCGCCACCGTGGCCGAGGTCGTTAAGGCGTCTTTACACTGACCTTTGACACCCACGGAGGTCTGGGGTTCGCATCCCAGGTTATGCTCTCAGTTTATACAAGATTATTGATTAGATAAATCATCGCCAGCTTTAGAATACACTTTGAGCGTGACGGTTGCTAATACCACCCGAGGTGGTTCCCGCAGGGGTTATCCCTGATGAGCCGCAAGGCTCTAAACGGCATTATTATTATATATATTATATCCAAAACTATATATTGGCTAAGTAAACACACACACAAATATGTATGAGTATGTATGTGTGTATATATATATACACACACACACACACACACACATATATATATATATATATATATATATATATATATATATATTATATATATATATATATATATATGTATGTATCTTATGATTTACAAAAGGTATTTTCTCGTAGTTAGGAACCTCTGAAACGGATTTGTGACACACTTTAGGTTCAATTCGTAACATGCTACCTACTTTATTATTACATTTGTGTAAAAAAAATTCTAAGAAAAGAAAATAATCATTTTAAACTAATTTTAAAATAATAAAGAATGATATCTTTAAATTATTTTTGTATTTATATAATTTAAAAAAAATAAATAAACAATGATTTGTATAATAAAAGAGAAAGCATGGCTAAAATTGAACATAGTTTAGATAAGTACATCTTTAAAAACAATAATAGATTACTTTTTATTCTTGTAGCTTTGACTTTTAGACTTCTTTTTAGTCTTTAGCTCACGTTATATATATATATATATATATATATATATATATATATATATATATATATATATATATATATATATAATATATATATATATATATATTATAAATTCTGTAATACTTAATAATGCCAATGACTATTCCAAAAATCCATATATATCTATACATAAATTCCATATATCTTAGGAGTATTAAAATAAAAATTATTCTCTGTATTATAATTACCAGTATTATAAAACAGGGTAAAGAATATGAAATAGTATAAAGGTTATTGTGACTAAGATTAAACCTCTTCCACATCAATTTATTACAAATATGTATGTAAAATTGGCATTTGAAAATGTAATAGTTTATTTGTTACTGTTTAATGTATTCATAATAGTTTGAGTAGACAATAGGGTGGGTTTTGGAACAGACATATTAGCTTGTTACGAAAGCCCTTTGGATCATGTCCAATGGGTAGAAGCTTGGCTTTGCAATATTCTGTATTTCTCTCTTTAATATATAGCATGTGATATGCCGGCATGTTTGTAACCCTATAAGCCTAATGGCCAAGTTAGAGGCACCCTACTCTTTTGCTCCCATTTCAACTCCCCTAGTTTTATGCTGTCGTATTTATATCTGGAAATTGATACGCATTACCGTGTTTATAGTACGTGAGTATTGCCTTACATCTATTTACAAGAGCAGTGAAAAAATTTGCCTCAATATTTGCTCTTTTACCCCTTTAATAGCTCTTATAATACCGTTATATTTATATAGCTTATAAAAAAAGCTTACTAAAATGAATTTCTCTTTTTGTCAAAAAATAAAAAAAAAATTGATTGAACAATCTATTAAAACTCTTCTCTTGTTTGAATAAATAAATGGCCAATAAATAAGTGCATGAAAAACAAAGTTCATGTATAAATAAAAAACTTCACAATAAAAATAACTAAATAGAGACAAACATACAATAGTAAATTTAATTTAATTAAATCAAAGTAAATCAGATACTGCTACCAAATATGTTATACTACTTTTATAACATAAATAATTTTATAATAGTTTCACAATAATTTTAACAGAATTCAATTTACATTTTTAAAAATTGATTTCTAATAAATTTATTGTTTTATATTATAAAATATTAAAAATTTACAAACCTGGAAGAAGTTACGGCACGTACACGATTCTATTGTCATAGTGCTGACCAAGCTACCTACAACAAAATAACAAGAATAGAATGTCAAAGAGTTAGATCAGCTTAGGAACATTTTATAATTTTTCTTACATATTTATAACTAACTTGTATATACAGCGAAGTTACATGTTAGCTTTAAAAATACATAAAATCGAGTACTGGGTACCTCGGAACTATCTGATTACATCGGATTCGCTACGCTCATCCTCCTGATGAGCGTAGACTGCTTCAGACTGCTTCAGACTCGATTCGCAGGTCCTCAGAAATACATTTCCCAAATTTATTCTGCAACATGCCTTCGGACTCGCTTCGCTCGTCTTCAGATAGTATATGCATCTGTATTATTCTCAGCGGTCACCCACACAGCACTGGTCACGGTCAATGCTCCTTAATTTCTATGATCCAACAAAAATCTAGAAGTACTTGTCGTATTGAAACGAAACTTATTGAACTTATTTATTAGGTAATGGTACACACTTGTACCGAATTTCAACTCAATCGGATCATTTTCCAATTTATTACGATTTTTTTAAAAAACGTACACAAGTCATTCAATAAAAATTAAATTAATGGTAATAATGAGATGAAACTTGACACACATATATGTCTTATACATACTCACATGAATTCCAAATTTCAATCCGATCGCATTATTTTTCAGCGTTTTATGATTTTTCGAAATTTTTGCTGAGTCATAAATGAGGAAAAGTAAAAAGAGAATTCACTTGCATTATGCGTGGCACATAATTTACTTAAGTGTTTGTAAGATTTCCTGATTGGCTCACAACAAGGTGTCTGTGTACTATGTGTATGCGTCTGCTATTATCGTAAAGTATGTTCAGGCTAAAGAGTCAAAACTTAAAAGAAACATTATGTTTATTTGCGCTTTCCAGAAAACATTATGACATCATTAACCACCATTAATAAAGATATTAATTATTATTGAATGAATTATAAAATATAAATTAGGCGAATTTTATTTTCTAAAAGCAAGCAATAATAAAATAAATAAATATAATAATTAAAATATATTTTTTTATTTCTTTTGACCCTTGCGGGAATGTGAAAATCGTCAAAATTACATAATATTATAAATAATAATACATATGAAAAAAAATACCATTTAGAACTACTACTACTACTATGTATAAATTGTATACTGCATCACGCATTTATTCAATGATTAAATATTAATAAAATAAATAAATAGCTAATAATAAGAAAAAATTAAAATAAGAAACAAAATCAAAAAATAATTTTATAAGGTTGTTATAATGTTTTACTAAATTGATAAATAAAGACAAAATTGTTTAAAAAAGTTCCAGAACCATATAATAAAATAACTAAAATTCAAAAATTAAAGTTTTTAATTGTTGTGTCACTTAAAAATTCATTGTAACCGTAAAAGGATTTATGAAGTAAATTTTTTTTTAGTTTTAGTTTAAAGCGGGTTTTGTCGGTCAGTGCAGAGATTTCTGTTGGTAGTTTGTTGTATAATACTTGGCCAAGATATAAAGGAGAGCTTTTAAAAATTGACAACTTGTTATTTGTTATAGCAAAGCAGGATCGTAATGATAATGAGCTCTGCGAATTCTATAAGAATAGGTATAGTGTTCCTAAGTACCCCATATCTAATTCATCCTGCACCCATGTGTAACGCAGATCATAGGAATAGTATTTTGTTTTGTACTGAAAATTCTGGCGCGGTGGTCCGCATGTCGGCGAATTTCCTTTGGATGCGTGTTTCCGTGCTTTTTTACATTATATAAGTTTACAACTAAAATAAATAATTCCGGCGCGGTGGTCCGCTGTCGGGCGAATTTCATTTAGAATGCGTGTTTCCGTGCTAAACAACCCATTTCTTGCTTATGCAAGAACCATGCCCATTGCGTGGTTCCGGTTCATGCTTTAGAACCTAAGCAGTTACTCAATTGTCAAGCACTGCTCGTAACTCATTTTGTCTGTATTTTCCAAAGAAATGCGCATAATCATCCAGTTGTTGTACAAAACTATGCCTCTAAAATTAGAAGTACGCACTATTATTTGCACTAGTTTAAAGATTAGTTACTTATCTTTAAGCTTAGTCAGTTATCTTAAAGGTTTTTAGCGCATTTCCTTTGGAAAATACAGACAAAATGAGTTACGAGCAGTGCTCGTAAATAAAATAAAGTGGTCGTATCGTCTTCGGACCGGTTTCATTCGATTCAGCGCCCAAATTTACATAGAAAACGACACCCTACTCGAAATTTATTTTTTATCGACCTAAATTTTGGTTTTTGGTAATTTACAACGATTTTTAGGTCACTTAGAGTGGTCGTATCGACTTCGGACCGGTTTCATTCGATTCAGCGTCTCAAAAAACATAAATATTGACCTTTTTCGCGGCAAAAAATATTAACCCTGAATTTTGCTGATTTTTTGAAAATTTCGCTGACTCAGCAAACCGGGTTAATGACGTCACAAAAACCTGGTTTTTCAATAGGGTTCGTGTCCTCCCAAAGGTTGATTTTTTGCACCAAGTTTGGTTAAAAAATATTAATCCGTTCGAAAGATAGAGTGTTTACAAGAAAGTGTCTAGATATATATATATATATATATAATATATATATATATATATATATATATATATATATATATATATATTATATATATATATATATATATATATATATATATATATATATATATATATATATATATATATATATATATATATATATATTATATATATATATATATATATATATATATAAAGTCTCGCGAAAATTTTTTTTCGTCATTAGGGACCTCTGAAACGGATTTGTGTCGTGGTCCGAGGTTTGAATTCCGCCATGACGCCTATCCCATTAGCGAATTTTTTCCCAAAGGAAATTCGCTAAAATCCGAAGTCTAGGTTTTTAGGTATATAAAGTTCTAGTTGTGATTTTCGGATTATATTTTATGACGTTATTATTGTCATTGATGACTCGGCGAAAATCTCAACGGAAAAATAATCGCATCGAATTGGAATTTAGCTCGCATCTAGATTATTATTTGTTCCTATATAAAACCAACAAAAGTTCTAAATTTAATTTCTACTATCAACCTTACTTCAATTTTCATCATATACAATAAATACGCTTATTTAAAGAACTGCTAATCATGGAACGAGGCTTGTCTACCTATAGGTGTAAAAAAGTAAATTGGTATAATAAATTGTATACATTTTACTTTAAATAAAAAATATATAAACCGGTAATAGCAACATTTATATATTGCAAAACATTTATGGATATACAGAGTATACCCCTGGGTTTTGTCGCCACATTTTACGTGAATGGGTGGTTGCTTAGGACAAAACTGAATAGTTTATATTTTTGCTTGGAGTTTGGATGAGTGCTTCAAGATTGAAAATATACTAGAGTATAATATAGGTGATAAGCATTGTCTTAGAATGAGAGAGCGAGTCTATAATATAAGTAACATATTCAATCATTTACTATATTCAATAAGTTTTTTATTTTACTTTTTTATTTCTTGGATAGAATGTTTTTCTTTTTTATCCTTACATTAAATTAATTGATTATCGCCTATATAATTACAATTGTATCTTCAATTACCTTTTTATTTAGTAGTTTTTGTTGAATTTTTATTTAAATTCTTTTGTCAAATTTTATTATTGTTGCGTTTTGTAAATATTTTTGTAATAATACCAATAGTTATTGCCGTCTGTTAATAAATAAATAAATAATAAGAGGAAAAGTTCTGAGGTAACCCCTCTGAGTTACATGGTCACTTTTATTTATAACAGCGATAAAATGTCTGAAAAAAGTGACTGCTAAAATAGGGAAATATCTGTTGAAGATTACATCAATGCAAATCCTAAAAACAAGTTAGTGCTTCACTTCCAACCTATTCAAAAAATTTCAAGTAAGGACCTTAAATGCAAATTTCCAACAAGACTTGGTTTTATTTCCTACTACTGATTTACGACTACGTTAAAATTAAAAGACAAAGGACTCAGCTAGAGAATGAGGTCCTCCGGGAGAAGAACCGGAGTTGAAAAGCGGTTTGAATCCTGTAATTAGCCCAAAGAAACTGTTTCTTGTTCAACTAAAGATTGCTCGGAAAGACCGAACCTATCTAACTGTATTCACTATCTTAACAAGGGACTCTGAAGCCTTTTATACATTTCATTCAATAATTCAATAGATAAAACCTTAGTTTCTCAACTATCTGTAAAGTTAGAGTTTATTTGAAAAGCAACAGACTTTTATTATATTGTTAACTTCTTAATGAACAATAAGTAATATTAATATAGCTTTGTTTCTTAAGCATTTGCTATTAATAAGATATTCGTGTGCTTCATACAACGCTTAGAGGTCTTTCAATCAATAGTTGGTCTGTGTTCATTAAACATTGTGATGTAATTGGTTATTGTATGAGATGTTTGTTATGATTTTACGATCAAAATGTTTTGGTAATGACAGCTTTATTTAAAATGATACATTTTATTTTATATTCTACTGTATAAATATTTTATAATTGTAGTGAAAATAAATTTTCACACAGCACATTTAGAAGTTATTAATTTTTGAATAGATAAATAAATTATCTCTCCACTAAAAAGTAGGTTAATAAATTTACTCGAGAGTTGAACACACTAGAATGTATGGAAAATTAACATCTTAAGAATTGCTATCATATAAAAAGATTTTTTGAGGTGAACTGCAAGTTTTTGTTCCTTCAATAAAGTTTAACTAAATAAAAAATTAAAAAAATTAATGTTTTTGAATATAGAAATAATAATATTAAGGTTTTTTAAAGAAAATATTATCAAATATAGATGTTTTTTAGTATAAAATGAAAAGTGTTGGATAATGTATAAAATAATAAGAATAATTAAAAGTGTAGTAAATAAGAATTTAGTTTAAATGTCGGTAATTAGGTCAGCTTGATGGAGGATAGGAGTATTTGCACATTTTGTTCGTCGTTCTTAAGAATTTCAGCATGTTATAGTACGACACACGGCTAAAAGCAATTGACAGCGCGCCAAAAATCTGTGAGGGAAAGAATTCAATTGGTTCAGACCGACCCCGCTCTTTCCCCCTCCGCCTCATGCCAACCTCGGTATAAAAAAATACCTTTTTCGTAAATAAAATCATAAAAAGGCAACACTGGTTGTAAATATTTGTAACCTCGCGTCGCTTTTATTGTGCTCATTGATCTGTTTGGTTTCGTTTCGTTTCATTCCAATCTGTTCAATTCATCCAATTATTGCGAAGTTGTAATATGAGTGCCTATATTTGACGCTTGGTCATTGGCGTATTCTTTAAGCATTTCTTGCTATTTGAGTACAGCGCAGATTCTGTGCTCTCTCAACCAAAAGACAGCATTTTTTTTTTTTTGAAAATGCCATATCTTTCAATAGATGACAGTCTTGACTTTTTTAAGTCTTGAATGCATATTGTGTCATATTATTTTTATAATATGAAACAATACGCATTCAATTATACAAAATTGACACAAAAAAGCAGTTTGTTTTGGAAAAAAGTAATTATAGCTGACAATTTATTTAAATCGTCAAACTTTTATCAAAGAACTATTATGATCCATTGCATTACGTAATTAACAACTTTAACTCCACTTAATTCATACTTCCCGAACAAATTTAAAGCAACACTTAGTTGGATTTTTATAAGATACAACAATATTTCTTCTTAAAAAGTAAATAAATAATGTTTAAAAATAAAAAAATACGATATCAAATAATAAAAACAAATAATAAAAGTCAAAACATAACCTGACTTTCTGTGTTGCCAGAGTAGGGAATTTTTTTTTTGTTACATAAAAGAAGGGATTTTTTTTATTAAAAAAAGAGGGTTGAAAGCATTGAGATTTTGGCGGGCTGTCAATTGATTTTAGCCGTGTGTCGTATTATAGTTGGTAACTAATTTTGCTTATGAAGTGCTTCTAACTAGTGCCAGTCCCATAAAATATTATGACGGTCAGATTTTGACCGCATCTTGAACAATGAGGTATGTCTTGTTTTGTTACGAGATATCCATGGTTCAGTCTAGTGTGCCCAATACGTAGGCGTGTCAGCAAAATTTCTTCGTGTCTATAGTTCCTGAAACTTTTCTGCCAGTTGGATAATATCGGTTTAATAAATCTTAGTTTTTCGTTAGTACTATTCCTCCAGGCATTCTGCCATTGTCTTTGTAAGACTTCTTTGGTGTTTCATTCAATGTCTTTACTAGCGACCAATGATTCTGTTGGAACTCCATTAAGTAAAGCTGTTTTGGTCAGCTAATCTGAGTTTTAGTTTTCCTTGATAGTTACAAATTAATAGTCTGTCGTTTAGCACCCAACATGAGAATAATTTCCCGGGATGGTAGTCAAACCAAGAACTAATATAATATAAATAACTGCTCCGTGGAGTAATCCAAGAATAGATAAATAAATAGTCTTTTCACTAAAAAGTATGTGAAGTGTGAGAGTATGTGATAGTGTACTCTAAGTAACTCTAGTAACATCTGCCGCATCCGGCAATCATCAGTCTACAAAAAGCCAAAAAAATACAACAAACTTAAAATAACTAAAAATCAAAAAGTCTAACATTAAGCTAAAGGAAAAAAACAAAACAAGAACAAAGTTAAAACAAATGAATCGGCGAGAAGTCAGAAACACGTACCGTTCTCTGGAGTGCTAAGAACGATCGTTAGTAACGATCACTTTCCAATCTTTATAGCGCACTGACAAACGAGGGATTCCTACATGGTTAGGGCGTACTTCCCTCTCTTGAAGTCAATATCTCAGTGCTATAGCCTTTGAACCTTCTTCTTTAACATTAATGGAGGCACCATTCTCAATATCTTTGAGAATTTCTTAATATTCGTAATTCGTAATATACAAAATTACGAATTCATTACGTAATTCGGATAATCCTTGAAATAAGTTTTTCAAACGTATACGTTTCTGGAGACGTCTATCAACTACCTAGATGTTAGTATAAAACGAGACAATAGGGTTTTGTCTTATTAAGTTTTTCAAAAAATTTACTGCAACTGACGTAGTCATACCAGCAGACTCTAATCCCTCGGGGCAGCATACATTTGAGGCGTTTCATTCTCTTATACATAGGCTAGACATATTATCCTACACTTTTCATTTCATACTTAAAAACATCTATATTTGATAATATTTTCTTAAAAAAACCTTAATATAATTATTTCTATATCCAAAAACATCAAATTTTTTAATTCCTTATTTAGTTAAACTTCAATGAAGGAACATAAACTTGCAGTTAACCTCAAAAAAATCTCTTTATATGATGGCAATTCTTAAGATGTTAATTTTCCATACACTCTGGTTTATTCTCTTTTTCATTTTTACCACTCCAAAACAACCAATATAAATTCGTTATAATTAAGTTCATAATTTAGGTTGTAAATTTAAATTTAAAGGACATTACTCTTTTAAAGATATAAAAATGTTACATATTGAACACAAATGTTATGTTTCTCTCTAATTTAACACTCAACAACTGCTTTTAATCTCTGATTGCAGGACATGGAGACGTTTGATCTAGAAGATTTTAAATACAACTCAGTCAACATGACAGCGTATAGACTCGTTGATGTGGGAGATTCGCGAGTTGATGAAGTTCTCCGACAGATGGAGCGCTTTCAGCCTATAGGTCATGCAATTCTAAATCGATCAGGAGTTATACAGGTAATGCTTCATATTAATGGATCTTAGTAAAAATAACTAAGTTTAAACTTTTCTTATTTTTAATGATTTGTATTATCTTTCTAACCAAACCCAAATTGATAGCCTTTGCCGTTTCCGTCATTTTCTCATGCATTATTCCAAATTCGATTATTCTGATTCATTACCTTTGTCATTTATTAATTGTGTCAATTAATTATGATTTAATTCATACATTTTAATAAGAGCGTGTAATCTAATTTAAAAACGTACTGAATTACTTTATAGTATAAAAATTAAAGAGCCCAATAAAACATCTTTCAAGTAAAATTGCAAATAATCATGACCTATTGTCCTGAAAATCAGAACAGAATACTAGATGAAATGAAAGTATTTATGTACAATTTTTTGTATTTATATACAAAAATAGATGCTACATGCTTAAACAATTAACTTTTGAACAGTTTTTGTATGTTTTTATGGCAATATCATATTTGTTAAAGAGACCTCTTACATTGATTACTTTGTACAGATAGGCTAGACATTTTACCATAAAATACTTAACACAGTATCCAGTAAATTATATTGATATATTACTGGCAAAACCTATTGGATTACTTTTTATCTTGCTTCCTTTAACAATTTGGAGGGTCAACTTTACTCAAAACCCACTAGAAATTATATAAAAGCAAAATATTTGAACATCGCATATCACCAACAAACATACGGGGTACGCGGTATACGCTATTTGACAAATTAATAACAATAGGCTATCAAATTCCTTCGCCCCATATTTATTTGACAAAGGAATATTGCCCACGTTACCAGAATGTTTGTTGGTGATTTAAGATGTACAGGTTTCTTTACTTTTATTCATTTCTAGTCAGTGATAAGTGAAGCTTTTTTTTTCTAAAATTGTTAATGGAAGCAAGACAAAGGTTATCCAAAAAGTTTTACAGTAATTAATCAATGGGATCCACTGGATACTGTATGAAGTATTTTACCCATATTCCTTCCTATAAATTATCATTTTTTCCACTGCCTATTTTCTAGGCGTTTAACATACAATTTAGGACAAGGTACAAAATTGGCAATGCTGCCAAGGAGGTTAGTAGTACATTACTAGAAGATGAAAAGTACACAAATCTCTTAGTATAATAATGACCAGATTTTCATCTAAAAAAGTTTAATATAGTACTCTAAAAGTTACTACCTGAAAAAATATTTACTTTACTCATATAGCAATTCAAGTTTTATCAGGAAATTTCAACTTGTCGAAAAATATATTATTCTAACTCATAAAACAAATATAAAACCGAAACAATTTACAATACTTTATTTCGTTCTTATAAAAGTTATATAATATGAAAACGTCTTGTTAAAATTTCATGCACGTCTAAAACTTGAGGTTTTCAAGAAAACAGCACATCTCGAAAAACCTACATTTAAAAAGGAGAATTGCCAACATTTGTACAGCCTAAATTTATAACGTTAGTCCCCCCCCCCCTCTGCCTCCGCTAACCCAGCAAACTACTTAAGAAGTTATTATTGTTTTTAGAAACAAAGCCATTTTAGACTTTTTACTTTGTTTTAAAAAGTCCTAAACCCGGATCTTTTTAACATTAATTTTCAGC
>JACMZG010000002.1:4306007-4330187 GCA_018340805.1 Microvelia longipes
AATGTACTATCTATTACAACTGTTTAGATACAAATCATGAAAACTAGGATGTCTCTCTTCAAAAATAGTTATTTATGCAACAAGGGATGAAAGTAAGTTTTACAGCTCAAGTTAAAGTTTCGTCCTAAGGCAGCGCCAAAGGAGGAAACTTCATTAGCTCACGAGGCCCGTAGGCCGAGGGAGATAAACTAGTTAGTTCCCGAGGCTTGCCGAGGGAGATAAACTAGTTAGTTCCCGAGGCTTGCCGAGGGAGTTAACTAACATTGTGGCTCCCGAGGCTTGACGAGGTAGATAATACGAGAGCTGAAACTTGTTGCATATTAAATTTTATCTACGACTATAGAACTAATACTAACAACTATTAATATATTCTTCAGCTCCTTAATTGTTATTGTGTTAGTTTAGTTTATTCTTACCATGTCAATTACTCTGATGAAGAGAAAATAAAGCCACTATCTTCACATTATTTTATTGTAAGCTGTCAATAGAATAATGTGTAATAATATATTTGTAATTTAAACATTATCGTGTGTATATTGTATATTCTACCCGTAGTACCAACATAACATCGAAAAAAATCCTAAAAATTTCCTAAAATTCCTAAAAATTTTACTAAAAAATTCTGTCAAGTTGGCAACACTTTCATTTTTTCTCCCTATGAAGTAAAAGTACATTTACAGTGTGAGATAACAAGACTGTAAGTAGAACTTACAATACAAGGAGTAGATAAATATAACTTTATTGGCACAGCGCTTTCAACCTTCAAAGAGACCATCATCAGTGCAAAACCGTTAATATGTTAAAAAGGAAGAAAAACGAGTCTATGTTTTTTACGTGATATCATAGTCAATAAAGTTTTGTTTGTTGTGGAAATACTTAGTAGTTTTCATTATTTGTGATGAACTCTATTTAAGCTCATTCTAATAATTTAGATAAAAGTTTACTAGAAGCAAATAGGTATATAATAACTTGTCTAGTTGTGATTTGAATTTATACTAGATAAGTTAGGCAAGATAGGATTTATGAATAATTATTATGAGAGCTATCTGGGATTGGAGTTGAGTATGAATACTTAAATCCCACATACATATACCTATAACGTTATTAATGACCAAGTATGATAGTAAATATATTCTTGAATTAATAATATACTTCAGATAAGTTGAATGTTTATGGACTTTCAGTAATATGTATTTTAAATTAGACCATAATTATAATTGATTTATCACAGGAAGTATTTATTTATGTATAATAAAAATTAACGCATTTTCATATTATTTATTTAAAGGTACCATAAGCTTTGGTATTATGTACATATTTAATTGATTGCAAATATGAAGATATCTCAAACTAAACCGATACTCTGACTAGATTGCTGTGTTAGATTAAGATCGGCGTACTTTCATTTGATAAGGAGAAAAAATAATCAAAAATTAAAGTTAAATTAAGTTAAAATTAAAGTGAAAATTTCATTAGTTCTCCGAGTTATCAGCTTCTACAAGATATGCCACTTGTTGGCTTATATAGTGTAAAAATATTAATTAAAATTAGTAGATCAAAATAAGTAATATTAAACACTAATTTTGATAGTTTTAATATTATTTTATCTTTTTCGATGCTTAACATAATATATAAGCAAATTAAAGTTACATGGTTGTTTCCGGAGTCACAGGGTACCTCGGAACTATTCCTCAACACATCGGATTCGCTACGCTCATCTTCCCTACTCTGCACTCGCTTCGCTCGTCTTCAGAGTATAGAATTTGCCAAATTTGTACTGCAAATCGTCTTTTGTCTTGATTCGCTTGTCCTCAGATAGTAATTACATTAGTTTTATACCAAATGTTCACCCTTCCAGAAACTGACATCGGAGAATACTACTTAACTTTTATGGTTCAGCAAAAACCATAGATATACTTAAATTAAAATGAAACTTATTATACTTGTAATTAATTTCAGCTCAATAACATTATTTTCTGATTTTTTAAATAACCTATACAAGTCATTCAATAAAAATTAAACAAGTGCTGATAATGTGATGAAACTTGGCACATATGTTGTTCTTATTGCTACATGCGTGCCATATTATCTCATACGGTAATAAAAAGTTTCCGCGATTTAGGAATTTTTAAAATTATAGCTGACTCATCCTTGCGGGTTAATGACATCATAAAAAATATTTACAACACCTAAAGATTCATTTGTGTACTAAGTTTTAACTCTCTAGCATAAATACACTCATTGATACGATGATAACAGACACACGAAAACATACACACCCAGACACACACATACACACATCTTTGTGAATACCACCCACGAGGTCTTAAAAGTACCTGAAACGGTAATTCCAGTGGCATCCTGGTTTTGGTTTTATAAGGAAAAGTAGACAAAATTTTAGGTAACGGACGAAAATCAAACATCTGGCTGTAAACAACCTCGTAACTTTGATTTGTTATTTATTATGTTTGCCTTACTAAAATTACAATCAATAATTTAAAATAAGGGTTCTAATAATGTTTTTTAGGATAACAAGTCATAATTTTGGACGTACAATAGAAATCCATATTTTCTCATATTTTTTTTGTCGGAATTAATAATAACTTTTTTAGTTTCATCTCATACAATGATTTGTATGATTTACAATGCATCAAATATATTTTTAAAATCAATTTCTAAATATTTATTTTTTAAATCTAATTTTGCGATGAGAGCTCTCATCTCATCTAGAACCCTACAGTAGATGTTGGACAGAGCTAGGCGAGAGCTTCGTCTTTCTCTAGTCAGATTAAAGATAAAGAAAATAAATAAATAAGATATAAATAAAAACATATTAACTACACAAAAGTTCTTTATTTTTTTATATATAATAATTAACTAAACTTTTGACTAAAAATTAGTCATCATCAGAGTTTATCATAATATAAAATAAAAAAACACAATTTACAAACTACTTCATATTGCACCTTTGTATGGTTTGTTAAGCTTTAAAAAACCGTTAAAAACTGTTACATTGAAGAATGTAACAGTTTTTTTTTTAATTCTTCAATGTAACAGTTTTTAACGGTTTTTAAACATAGCTTACCAAACCATACCAAGGTGCAATATGAAGCAGTTTGTAAATTGTGTTTTTTTTATTTTATATAATTATAAAGTCTGATTATGACTAATTTTTAGTCGAAAGCTTAGTTAATTATTATATATTAAAAAAATATAGGACTTTATGTAATTAATCTGTTTTCCACAAGTCCACAAAAAAAAGAAATATTGCTCCTTATTTGGTTAATAGCGGATTATGTCAGCACACAAATGCAACGTTAGCCTGGCCATCTGGACTAGTTTTCTAGTTTGCAACCTGTATAGCATTACCAAGTTCTGTAAAATTCTATCTAATATTAATATAAATTTTATTCTATCGACTATAAGCTCTCGATTTTTGCACCGGAGATTCGGGGTCCACAGCCTAGGCTATACACTCAATTTTTTAGGAATACTATTTGTTATAAGAGATTTGGCTAAAGCATGCAAAGCATAGTAGCTGCAAACTTTTTTTTTTTTTTTAAACTACCTGAGATGGAAAAGCAGAGTAAATACTCTGATTGGTAGAAAGGATCTTGAGTGGAAATTAATGTTGTTTTTTATACTTAATGTTCTATATATTAATACTTAATTCTATGGAATGGATAAAATTACTTTAGAATAATTTTCAAGTCAATAAATTTTAAATTACTTTAGAGTATAGTTGAGAAAATTATAAAGTGAAAAAGGAAGTCTAAAGGGTGGACTTTTAACGGGCTGAATAAGGCGGGATCGACCTCTGACCTCTTTTACACGGTGTTAATACTAAATGAAAATATCCTGTAATCTGAAACCTTGTTATTATGAAGCATATCACCCACACCCTCCCACCCCCTTTATTACACTAATTAATTTCAGAAAGTTTTTTTTTATTTTCATCAATTTTGAAATAAAAGATACCTTTTAGCAATGAAAGGAACAAAGAAAAGAGTCTCTCCACAAAACAATAAATTTCTTCAAAGCACTTTCAACCTACATGTCGATGTCGGTGAGCCGTAATAGAGCCGTGAGTCTATCACGGCTCACCGACATCGTTGAGTCGAAAAAGAAGAGGAAGAATTTTACTAATTCTATTTAGTTTTTACGTTTATAATGTCTTTCTTTTAGCTGTTTTCTTATTATTATCCCAGGCACTGATGATGGTCTCATGTAGGTTGAAAGCGCTTTGAATGAATTAATAGTTTTGTGGAGGGACTCTTTTTTTCGTTCCTTTAATTATGAACAACTCCACTGGTGCTCATTCAAAATCATGCCTTTTAGCAAGTTTTCTTTTTAAAAACTTTGATAATAAGATGCCTCGTGTGGTGGTCCCTAACCAAGAAAAAGTTCGTTTTGCGTCGCGAACGCAAAACGTACGAAATATGTACGTATTTAATAACATACGAAATCCGTATCCCTCACGAAACGGATTTCGGACACACCCCTGGACGCCCCCATCCTACAACACAAGTCATCTTATTCGCAATTTTTCAAAGATAATTTGTTACAAGTTTTCAGTACAACTGGAACGAAATTTTTGTTAATACATTTTTTGAAGCAAATATTCTCAAAGACAAACTGTGGAGAAATTGCAGATGGTTTTCTTATCTAGGATTTTCATTTAAAACTTAACTGTTACCATTAAATTTCTATAACAAATTTCAATTTAATTCTTTAAGGACATTTTAAAATTATTTAAAACAACTAAGTCCTTAAGTAAAATCTATTTTATTTGTAGAATTATTTAACTTAAAACCGAAGTCTCAAAACGTGTTGAAGTTATTTAATCTTTTAAATACTACTCTAGAAAATTTCCTTCAAAAACATTTAAATTAAGTTTACATCTATTGGAACTAGGGACGGCAGTAAAGCAAAAGAGGAACCCAATAGAGCCGTTGTGGAGCTGTAAAATGCTAATGTATTGGCAAGATCTTTTCTCGTATTTCTCTAGCACTAAGTACTTTTGTGTTAAGTTATGAAATAAAGTTAATCCAAGAAAATTATATGTTTATCAATAATAGAGTTAAGACTAATTTTACATGTCACGCGTTATATACATAAATAATTTCCTCTCTGGTCCCATTTATTTGACTTTTGGTGCCATTTATATTGACTTAATGGTTCTCTTTTTGACAAGGGTTGTATTAATTTTTAATTGTTTTTAAAAAGAATTATTATTCATTAAAAGAGCTGTCTGTGATGTTTATTCTTCTTAAGAAGAACACTCCCGTAAAGGATCTAAGTGCCAAGGAAATTATTTATACCGGAAACAAAACGGTAGTGATAATAAAGAGGTAGGAGTGATAGACCACCAGAAAGTACGCCACGATGTAACCTGTGTCTTAGCTGCCTTCGTGGTCGAGGTGAGGTCGTTAGAGCGTTCCTTGAGTTTTTACACTTTGAATCCAATTCTTTTTATACACTACACCTTTGACTCCACGGAGATCTAAGGTTCGGATCACAGGTTATGCTCTAAGCTTGTGTAAGATTATTGTTTAAATAAATTATCGTAAACTTTACAATACGTTTGAGCGTAACGGTTGCCTCTACCATCCGATCAGGGATAAACCCTGATGCGAGAACCACCCGTAGGGTTAATCTAAACGGGAATTATTATTATATTAATATGTATCTGTCTTAATCTATGGATGATCCGTGGCTAGACAACTAAAACTAATTCCTACAACTTGCAACAACACCTTGCAACAGCTTGCTCTATAGTAAGAATAAGCTGTTTAACCATATTAGTCAGAACTCTTCTCGTAAGGTCTTAAGTTCTGCATCAATTATAGTAATAAATTATTTTTAATTTATTTAAAGACACTGCTAGGGACTGAAATAACAACATCTTACTTCTTTAAACGACTATATTTCGCCTGACCTCAGGCATACTCATTTAATATAGTCATTTAAAGGCGTAAGAAGTTGTTATTTCATCCAGTGTTTTTAAATAAATTAAAAACTATATACAATAGTGACGAATACTAATAATATTAAGTAATAAATGATGGTCTGATTGTTTACAATCTTAGAATAAGACAATTATAGAAGAAGCATGTGACCGTGAACACAATGTAATTCCACTGATAACACGAAAGCCAGTTGACTGGTGGTCTTAAGTAGGGGTACCACTCTAACAACAAAATATTATTTGATAAATGTGTTGTAAATGTCCACAAATGAAAAAAGATCTTAAGTAACGAATTAAAAAATAACTTAAAACCCTTGCTATGTACTTAATAAAATCGGTCTTAGCAAAAGTGTAGGGGAATACGAGCATTTAAATTTAGTTGACGAGGACTACGTTTAACATAATTTTAATTAAACACGTTAAAATACGAAAATACGATTTAAAATTGTAATGCGACGATATAATATATATATATATATATATATATATATTATATATATATATATATATATATATTATATATATTATATATCATAATATATATATATTTATGATATATATATTTAATATATTTATATAATAATATTATATATATATATATATATATAATATATATATATATATATATATATATATATATATATATATATATATATAATATATTTATGTTTGTGTGTGTGTGTTGTTAGTATTTTATGAATAATCGCTCAATAGTTAATAATAATAGAACGTAATAATTCAGCAACCGGAAGTATTGCCAACTTTGTTATAAGAAAATTGTATCTTGTTAAGGTGGCAGCATTACTTAAGACCACCAGTAAACCAGCTTTGATGTTATCAGTAATGCTCCCTCTATATATAGTATTATTCTTCGTTTACAATTCACATCTACTTAATTTATATTCACCCACAATTGAAACAGTTTTATTAATATAAGTAACAACGCCTAAAGTTAACTGTTATTCTTGGTAACTAAACAAGAATCCAATGAAATAGAAATTAGCTGATTTGAAATTCAACTCGAGTTTTAAAATAACACAAGAAGCAGTTCAAATAAGCTTTTTTGGAAAGAGTAGTTCCCAACGAAAATTTTCCTATAAAGACAAACTAAAAAGATAGCAATAAAAGAAGCTTTACTGACACCCAAAAATCCTTAAAACCAAATTCCTGAAGGTGAAGAAAGTTTAAACCGAAGAAACTTTAACAGAAGATAAGGGTAAGTTCTAATAAAAGAGAAAGAGTAAATAAGTGAATTTCTAACCAGAATGAAATAAAGTCATTAAAGGTTGCTTTCTAGCTGTTGCTTAAGCAGTTCTAAAAGAGCTTTAGCTCTTGTTTGGCTCTATTGTCATGCAAATGTAGCTCTTTCCATAAAAACCTTATAAAAGCTAAGTTTATTAAGTCAGTACTTCCGCAACTCATATCTTAGGGCTTAAGATGACGAAAAACTTTAACATTTTCCATAATAAAGATAAGTTTTAAAAAGAAAAAGCGGTTGTTCAATAAAAGTTAAATTTTCTTAGACCGGATAATCCGTAAAGTTAACATTACAGTGAAGCTTTCTTTTGCAGAGCAGTTATCCTAAAATTCAAAACCTAAAAAAATAAATATAAATAAACACTTTCTATATTTTTGAATGTGCCAGAATTATAAGGCGCGGTCGAATATCCACGGCCTTCTAGAACATTGGATCACCAACAAACTTTTTTTAAAACTTTTTTTTTCAAAATTTTCAGTAATTAGCCGGATTTGTGATAAATAAAGCCTATTTCCGTAATCTGCACGCTCTTTTGGTTAATCTCAAAGAGTATTTACATTCACTCAACGATTTATTTTTAATCTAACTTGGTACATACATAACTACTGTTAGACGTCAATGTTATCTACCTGATTTGTGTTATATTTTGACATGTCATATTTGTTTTCAACAATACAATTACATTTAACATTTTCAACAATATAATTACTTTTACTCATTTACACCGTGGATATATAGGAGAAGTATTGTGTTTGCAAAAAAAAACCGGCATCAAAAGCGGAATTATCCGTTTCAGGTGTTTTAAAGGTCTCCTACATTGTTTTCGCAAAGTTGTCTGTCTGTATGTGACTCAATAAATGACTCAGCAAAAATTCCGACGAATTATAAAACGCGGGAAAATGAGATTTAGATCGGATTGAGATTTAGCACGCATGTAGCCATAAGATATGTGCCACGTGTCATCTCATTATCAGCATTAATTCAATTTTTATCAAATTACTTGTGTACGTTTTTAAAAAAAATTGTAAAACTTTGAAAAACAATTTAACTGAGTTGAAATTTAGTAAAAGTATATATCTTAATAAATAAGTACACTAAGTGTCGTTTCAATGCAACAAGTATATCCATGATTTTTGTTGAATCATAATTGTTAAGCAGTATTGAGCGTGGTCTGTGCTGCATAGGTTACCGCTGAAAATAAAACGGATGCTTTTACCATCTAAGGACGAGCGAAGGGAGTGCAAAGGCATGCTGCAGTATAAATTTGGCGAATTGTATATTCTGAGGACGAGCGAAGCGAGTCCGAAGCAGGGAGGATGAGCGTAGTGTATCCGATGTGATTAGGAAAAGTTCCGAGGTACCCCGTACCCCCAAGATTTTTTTATTAATCATGTTAATAATTTTTAATAATTAAACAAATTTATATCGTCACAGGAAGCAAAATGAGCTAGTATCACATTGAAGTATCTTAATTGGTTTATAGAATATTACCTTTAGGGCTCTATTCTTAAAACTCTAATATACTTAATAAAGGAATTCAGTGATGTTTATTTGAGAATTGAAGTGAATTCTCAATACTGAGAAGTGAATTTTTCAATTGAAGTATACAAATATCGAGGCAATTCTTAACGGTAGATACCTCAAAGAAAATCATTTCCCAATAAATTTGTTTTCAAATGTACTGTATTATATTCTTTTAAAACAAAGAAGGAAGAGAAAGGTTTTCAATTTCCGCCTACAATTTAGCATTATAAAGTTTATTATTATTATTATTTTTATATTTCCATACTATATTTCCCTTTCCTTCAATTTTTTTTAAGTTTGGGGTTTCAAAATTAGAGGAAGACCTTGAGAAGAAAAAAAAAATAAGTTTCCGTCCGCCGTGTAAAATTTCAATTTCAAAAAAACAAAAAAAAAAGTTTTCAGTCACTTTTTAATAAGTTTTTATATTTGATTTCTTTTTTCTCAGACTTGTGTTAAAATATAAAGTTTTATTTTTATTAGTATGAATGAATTTTTATTCTTTTTCTTGCATTATAATATACAAGAGTTAAGTAATGTAAAAGTTCCTTAAAATAGAATTTTTTTAAAGAAAAAATGATACACTACTTATATAAAATTAATAATAAATCTTTTGAATTTGTGTTTGTCTCCAGACTTGCAATATAATTAATTTTTTAATATATCACTTAAACCCTAACATCAATTATATTTAAAAAGTTTCTTTTTGTGGACTAATAAAAAATATATATAAATAAAATCAGGTTAATTACACAAAAGTCCTTTATTGTTTAATATATAATAACTAAGCTTTCGACTAAAAATTAGTCATCATCAGAGTTTAAAAAAATATAAAATAAAAATACAATTTTACAAACTACTTCATATTGCACCTTGGTATTGAAACCAAGGCGCAATATGAAGTACTTTGAAAAATTGTATTTTCATTTTATATTTTATATTTTTTTAAACTCTGATGATGACTAATTTTTAGTCGAAAGCTTAGTTATTATATATTAAACAATAAAGGACTTTTGTGTAATTAACCTGTTTTTATTTATATCAATTATATTATAAAAATCTTAAAAATTTGAAATAAATTTAATAATTTTCCTTTTTCATACCGTAGTTAAATGAGAAAAAGTTTGTTAGCACTACAAATCATTAGATAACAACTGAACTAATGCTGATCATGAGAACAAACTCATTTCTTGTTCATATATAGGACTGTAAGCGTGTTCAGTTTAAGATTGATCCGAGTTTATGACATCTTGGATGTATTTATTGGTCACAATGAAGGTTAAAGACTTCATAGAATAGTTATTTATGTCATAAGGCTGAGAAGTGTGTCTTTATGTCACGGCAATTAGATTTACCGACGAGCGAAGCGAGTCGGGAAAAATTGCCAAGACATATAGACATTCTCAGCCGGATGGCATACACTTTTTTTTGAGGTAGCACTCATTAAATAAAACAATTAAAAAAAATCAAAAAATAGCACTCATTAAACTGCGCTATATACTTAATTGAAAAAAAAAACAAACGTCCAATTATTATTAACTCCATATTATCGTCGTCATTAAATTCATCCATAGCTTCACACTTTTACTCAAAAATGTAAAAGCTTTACAAATAAACACATAAAAATTGTCAATAAGTACACCTTTTAAAAACGAAAAAAAATTAGTCTACGAACAAAAACAGAAACAAAATGAACGTTTTTAAAGAAAACTCATGAAGGTTTAACACAGATTATTTTTTGAACACGCTACATTACAGTAATGGCGGCAACATATGAATTATTTTTACGTCCTAGGAGTTTTTTTTACATTCATTATTGTCCTCGGAGGTGAAAAGTACTAAATAACCTCCTATAACAATAATGATTGGCTTCTCATCCTAAAAACGGTTCAATAAAGTGCTCAATTACGTACTACCTCAAAAAAAAAGATATTTTCTAGCCAGCACCATGAAGCCAAAAGGATAATTTTTGCACTTTATTTTAAGTCTGTGGCATAAACACTTTGGGAGATGTATCTGTTCCTTAAGGGGGGAAGGGCTCTTAAGTAATAGGTAAGAAAAATCATTGAAGTTTTTGTTTCACTATTAAGTTTGTAAAACTTCCACATTATTGCACAAATAGTATAAACTATAGGTTTTAGTTCTACAAATATTAGAGAGACACAATTATTTATTTATAAATTGGGACTATTGACTTATTAGATTCTGTACTATTAATTTAATTAAAATTAAATAAAACTTGAGGCATATGCATATGCCTAATGGCTGCGTCATTATGGCCAGTTCATGACGTCATTGTCATCAAACATTTTTCCCTGTCATAAGATTATGATATCCTCTTATAAAAGAACAAAAATAACATTGACTAAAAACATTTTTTCTCGCGGATTAGAAAAAAAGCTTAAACAAAAACCTTTTCAAATTATTTATAGTTTCAATTTTAATAAAAAGAATAAAAAACATTTTTTTTTTAAAGAAAAATCAGGTTAATGTTAAATTTAGAATAAAAGAGCAAAGATAATAATGACAAATGTTTGGGGAGGGTTTCTTTTATACTTAGGTATGACTAGATAGTAAAGAGGATTTTCCTGTGGTTCCCCTCTAATACAGATAGATGCCGGCGTGCCTTACAAGGTTCCACAGATAGAGTATTACTAACAAAATTTATCATACTATACTGTTTAAAAGTGGCTCTGTGGCCCAACACCGTAATCTCTAAGGTAAGCCTTTTCCTCCCTCATCTGTGAAAAACCACCGACGTCATAAATTTTTTTTGCAGAAAAAATATTATGAAAAGCAAAAAAAAGTATTATATGACATCTAGTTATGAAGACTATGAGCTTGCGATTCTTCAAAATTGTCTTTTTTGTAGCTTCATTTATTTTTGTCAGGCTATTTATGCCTTAAGAAATAAGTTGGTTACTACGTGTGAGGATTATTAAATTAGAATTAATTTCTACTGCTGATTCCTTCCACAAACTACTAATTAGAATTAATTTCTACTACTGATTCCTCATACAAACTACAACTTATGGAAATATTTCCTTTATATAATATAAAAAATTATAATAGCAACAAACTTCTTTAAAACTAAAATATAAACCTGTATTCTAAATTCAAGATAAAAAAGTAATAAATAAAAGAAAATAATTAATGGAAAGATAAAATATATAGGCTTAATAGAAAATATGAGTAAAATAAATTTTATGGAAATATAAATATATAGAAGCCGTTTTTTTAACTGTATGTGTTTTTTCAATGTTTTTTTTTTTTTTTTTTTTTTTTTTTTTTTTTAAGAAGTATGTGTGCTTGTCGTGGAAATGCCTTAACTCTTCACTTCAAGGCATTAGCCTTGCGCCGCAAAGAGGTTTGTGGCGAAGCATTGCCACGAAGATTGTTTTCAATTCATTTCTTGATCGATTTCGGTGAATTTTGATTGAAAAAAAGCCATTAAGTCGCGCGAAGCAGTGAGGGATCGGAGCGGATAATAAACCAAAGGCCTTTTGTTTTAATAAAACACGATGGGTAAAAAGAAAAACTAATAAAAATTACTTCTTAAAGCTACGAGTAAAGTAATTTAAAGCTAAGAATAAAACCCACAATATTATTGATTTCACCTCAAGCCCCGTCCTAATATTTTCCCAGGCCCATAATAAAAAAAATAAGGTTATTTTCTCTTTAAAACAGGAATTTAATAAAAACTGAAGCAAGCACATTGGTCGAGTTATAATACCTTTCGTTATTATATTTTATTTATAAAAATTTAATCATCTAAATTTAAGTTAATGTTTAATACCTTCTTTAGAAATGAGCATAAAAAACTGGATAAATGGATAATCAATATTAAATATACCCTTCGATATCGAATTCGAAGTCAAGGTCTTTAGGTGTATTTGACGATTTTCTATTCCTTAAAATAAAGAGACAATCACTTTTTGTCTATTAGGGTCAATCCATTTCAAATGATCCAGAGATGTTGCTAAAAAAAATTATATTTTTTTCTGTGTTGGTCCTACCCATAGGTAGTCCAAAACGCCCAGTATTATTGTTTTACACAGCGTCCTTCATTTTCAAAAATCCCTTTCAGGTTCCCGAGACACCCAAATTTTGCGTTTTTTCCTGTTTTTGAGGCTTAATATTTCGGCTTTGGTTCAACCTAGCATAATAAATCAGGTCTCGTTTGAAAGTGTCCTCTATAGGGTTCACATAAGAACCAATAAGCAAGCTTATTTGAGCGAATAAGCAAAATAGGCGGAGAAAAATACAAACACAAATGACACGAAGAAACAAATGTCATCTTTTTCTTGGTTGTGTTATCATCCAACATGATAACACAACCAACATATTAGGTGCTGCAACATGGATGAAAAAAAGCGTGTGCCACATCTTTATTCTTTACAATGATTTTCTTTTCTATGATAAGAGATAGGGAAACACTAAAAGAATTAAATTGAAGAAAGCAAATTTTACAAGATAAATACAAAATTATTTTTTTCTAACAAAAGTAATTATAAAGATATTAAATTATTAAAAGTAATGGTTCCAATTAAAAATAAATTGATTTAATATTGAACACTCATTTCTTACTCCTTTTTTTACTTTAATCATTGGAATTTTTTAAAGATAATTTAATTAATTTAGCTTCCTGGGTGGATAAAAATATTCACCAGAGGGCGACTGGAAATGCTGGCTTTTGCATTAATTATTTCAGTACCATTAAATATCCTAAAACCCGGAATAATTGCTTAAAAACTTGAGGTTTTTTAGAAAGCGTTTCGTTCCAATGGAAATGGCTTTTACAGATTTTTAATAATCTGTAAATGTTGAAGTAATTTTAAAACTTAATGTTATTTAAAGGTTAATCTATTTCGTTTTATTAAATGTTTATTTAAATTTAATTAAAGATTATATTTAAAATAAAACCCGGCTCTCTAATTTTTTAAAACCAATATTTCATCAGTTTTGTTTAAAAGCTTAATTAATTATGAATTAATAAGAGAAAGTATACAAGTAAACTTGGATTAGAAAATTTATTAATGAATAAAATATCCTTTTTTAAATTGGAAAGTTTCTTCAA
Source organism: Microvelia longipes (assembly GCA_018340805.1). Taxonomy (NCBI): domain Eukaryota; kingdom Metazoa; phylum Arthropoda; class Insecta; order Hemiptera; family Veliidae; genus Microvelia; species Microvelia longipes. The sequence continues at coordinate 4,319,832 of JACMZG010000002.1, forward strand.
ATGTTAACTTCATCTAATTAGTTAAGAAATTGGACCTGTAATGTTTGTACCAACAGTTTGCCTTTTTTTATAATGTAGCGGCTTGTTGATCGCTGGAAAAAGTTATTTTTCACGCTAGCATATTTTCATTTCTATTTCATATCATAGACTTAGTTATGATATCAATTAAATTAACGAAGACTTCAGTCCTTTTTATATATTATATAGACTATTTGCTATATAAAAATTTATATAGCAAATAGTTGGAAAGTTTCAACCAAGAGTTTGTGATAATTGCACATGTTGTAATAAATAAAACTCTATAATTAAAAACTTGTTTTAATTATACTTTGTCTATTATCACAATAAAATATAAATAATCAGACGCGTTACGGGAAGTATCACATCATCAGTGTATATAAAAACTTGAAACCGGAAAAAAGTACTCGGGAAAAAATACATAAAAAAATTACACGGAAAAAATACTATGGAAAAAATACACAGAAAAAATACACGGAAAATATTACACGAAAAAAATACACCGGGACAAATTGGATAGAAAATATTCAGAATAAGTACACAATAAACTTTTAATGCTAACAATTTACTGGATATTTAGATTAAATCTAAAAATCAGGTACGGGGTACTTTGGAACATCTCCTCATCACATCGAATTCGCTATTCCCTATTACCTATTCGCTATTACCTTTTATTCCCAGCAGTCACCTATCCAGGCAGTGAACACGCTCGACGCTGCTTAACTCCAACAAAAATCATGGATGTACTTGTATTGAAACAAAACTTGGTGCACTTATTTATTTGGACCAAATTTCAGCTCAATTAGATTCCTTGCCGATTTTTTACAACTTTTTAAAAAGCGCGTACGATGATAACACATAAAATACCCACACACACACACACAGTATACAGACAGTCGACTTTGTAAAAACTACTCAGGATTACTTAAAAACCTAAAACGGATAATTCCATTGACACCTTGGTTTCGGACTTCTTTGCAAAAACAATAATTTTTCTAAATAAATAAAATAAAATGCCCGTTTTAGGGCCTTTTATCGGCCCATCAGGGTATTCACCCTGCGGGAACAACCTCAGGTGGGTTGCATCTACTACACTCTAAGAATTAATTAAAGTTGGCGAAATATTTTTTTGATACAAATACTATTAATAAAATCTTGGAGCATAGCCCGGGCTGCGAACCCCGGTCCTCCGGTGCCGAAATCGAACGCCTTTACGATCACGGCCACGGAGGCAAACCCGTAGTTATTTCTAAATAACTGCGGTATAAATAAGATGAAGTAAAAAAGTTATTTTTAATGCAAATATATAACAATTATATTTAGTTAGTGGTAATTTTAGTAGGAGTTTGCCAAATTGCATTACGATAAGAAATTCTTTATTATTTTTCAAATATCATAGAAATAAAATAAACAAATATTTAAATCCGAACAAAAGTGGGATAGTCAGACGTTTAACCCTTTTTCTTAACCTATCCTTTTAAGAGGTAGTTAGCTCAAACTGAAGAAATAGATAAAGTAGTTTTGTAATGCTAATGTCTGTCAAAGGAGAAGTTATAGCCATAGCTAGAGTTCTACAGGGAACGTGTTGCTTCATATTGCTTAGTCTAACAAACCGAGTGATTCACAGAAACTAACGCCCACCATACATTTCCTTTATTTTCCATACAATCTAATGTCTGTGGTAGATTGATAACTTGTAGTACGAGCTCTCGACGGGATATCTTGGGGAAAAAACGAACCAAACACGACGTGTAGAGAGGAAACGTGAGACGAATTTTTCACCTAGATATAAGAAGAGGAAGAATTTTCTCTTATAAAGAAGATGATTTTCTCTAGTACGGTTCAAGCCAGCTGCGCTTTGAATACGAGAATCTTTCCTCACACATATCTACTACCAAAATACATATTCACATGACACGAACTACTCACACAAACAAATGCAATTCTACTTACTTGTCCACTATGCTATGAATACATGAAATACACTCGTACAAGTACATAAAAATATATGCCACCGAAAAAAGCAGGTGCAATTCTTAAAAACAAATAGGTACATATATATTTGCCTTCTAATAAACATCTTATACGAAACATTTATGCGAATTAATTAGCTGTAAAAACGTAAAAAAGTCCAATACATTAAAAATTATAGACAAAAAAATGCATCCATATAATCATAAACACATAACATACATACAATTATGTATTCATAGAAGGCACATAACATAAAAGAAAACAGAAATTATGATCTGAATTAACTCGTATTTTATCGTATTTCCTTAAATCTACATGCATATAACATTAAATATAACATTATAAGACTTTAAATATAACATTAAAAGACATAGACATGTGTAATAGTATTAACCATACATAAAACTATACACTTATTATTACACATAACATGCATACTCTATCTACATGCATAAATATAACATTAAAACTTATAGACATACTAAGCACTAACCATAGTAGTCCAAGAGCCGAACCTAAAAAATTGTGATTCATTTCTTACTACTTCAAACCAATATTTTCTGAAAATATACCTTAAATTATGAAGGAAAAACATAGTCTGCCTATCCAGAGTAGAGCCTTTCATATGATTGCGCATGCTCAAAATTTTATAAAATCAAACTAATTTCAGTTTTCTTTTAATAAGTGGTTCCCTGTGGGTCGTGTGCAAGTTATAATCTGATATAATGCTGATCTAGTATCTTAAGATCTAACACCTCAGCTAGAATAAGTTATAAATATGAGTACTTTGGTTAAACACGTTGTATTTGTTCTTAATATTTCATTGTGACAACTTGTTAAGTGTATTAATAAAGTTTAGTATTTTTTAAAAAGTGACTAAGTGTAATTAATACCAAAACTGGCGCAGTCTGTAGGACTGGTTAATTGGTTGTGTAATTATCGTAAGTAATCGATTGATTTCCAATCAATTTTGATTTCAATCATTAATAACCAGACGAACTTAAATCCAGTGAAGTGTTAAAACTTTTACCCGACAGTTAATCGCTAATTGTTGTACCAAGAAGAACAGAACATATAGGACAGCATCGCCGAAAATTCTGGAACTTCTTTAGATGTTAGAAGATGTTAACCTCAATCGCAGTAGCTTAGCAGTCATCTACATCTTAGTATTAGTAGTAGTTTCGTAAGTCATAAAATTTTATTGAAACAAAAAAATATTGAATAGAGTGCATATTGTTTTAGATATATAAAATTCATAAAACAAAGAATAATTAATAAAACTTAATTAACAAAAGATATTAGACAAACATCGCTAATATCTCTGAGTTAATATAATAAATAAATAATAATATAATAAAATAATACATAATAGTATAGATAAAATTATTGTATAAATACAATAAATATTGATAGGTATTTATGAACGATCTATCAGATCTATTTAGTGGATTTAATTTAAATATTGAAGATCAATTAATAATTATAATAATTTAAACCAGGCATCTAATTTATCAGGAACTAATACTGCAACCATGCCTGTCGATTATCAATTACTTAAACTGTATCTTGATTCCATCCCACCATATGATGGTAATCCTCACACTTTAACAGTATTTTTGAATAATGCCAATAATTTAATTGCTCAATTTGTTACGACTGATAACGCTGTTATAAATAATTTTATTTTGAGAGCTTTGTTGGGAAAGCTAAAAGATCGAGCTCTTATTCTCGTAGGATCTCGGACTGAGCTTAACTCTTGGGACGAAATAAAAGACTTATTATTAAAATCCTTTGGTGACCAAAGAAATCTTGAGTGCCTTATTCAAGATTTACTTGTCCTAAGACCAAAAGGATGAAACACCATATAAAATTGGTGTGAAAGGTGCCAAGATGCCAGGAGTTTAATAAACTCAAAAAAAACTCAATGGACGATAGATGCTGCAGAGAAATTAATTAGAATGAAAAGTTATAGTGATTTAGCTTTAAGAACTTATATTAGAGGACTTCCTCCTGCTCTGCAAACTAATATAAGACTTAGAGACCCCGATTCCCTTGAAAAAGCCATGAGTCTGGTGATAGAAGAAAATAATTTTCTCTATGCATCAAGACAATGTAATACACTTAACTTTTCTTCCTATACTCCTTTACCCAGGATAACACCCTCAAGTAATCAACCAGCGTTCAACACTAACCGCCCTATAAACAAAACGCATATGCCTAGAATACCTTTCCAATACCCTAACCTTCCCGGTCCTTCATATTATAATAATCAAAGATATCAACATCATCAGGTACGGCCAAATTTCCCGAACAATGCACAAAATATACAAAGACCTACCCAGCATAAACCCGCAAAATTTTCAACCTAGGCCCATGTCCCAAAATATTAACTTGAGACAACATCATAATGCATATAACCCTCAAAATAAACCATCAAATCAGTTTACCCCAACTCCTATGGATATTTCCACTAATACTAGACTCTTTACGCAGAACATTACTGGCTTGCCAGACAATACTGAAACTCCTTTAACGTACAACGACTATGACAATTACTATTATCAAGGAGAATATTCAGGATACGACACGATAACGTTTGATGATAATTCCTCGTACGAAAATGACCAAAATAACTTAGAAAATAATTTTCAAAATTTATGTTTAGACCCAGTAGTCATTCAAAGCCCTGAAAATTCAATTTTAACATCTCAAAATTCTAGTAATACGGATAATTCTTTTTTCCGGGAATCAGCCTCTCAGGAGAAGAAGAGTTAATAAAGGTTAATTGCTATCTGGAAGACCTACCATACATTAATATTCCAGAATTAAACGCAAAATTTTTAATAGACACCGGCAGTGCAAAAAGCCTTTTAAAACCAGAAATAGCCCAGAAATTTTACCCAACTTGCATTTTTAAAAAGAAATTCAAAATTCAAACCGCTCACGACACATCAATACACGACGATATTGCTGAAATTCCTATATTTCCATCCTTAGAATTACCAAACCAGAACCACACATTTTTCTTATTTAATTTTGATGACAATTTTGACGGAATAATTGGGATTGATTTAATAAAAAAATTAAATGCTAGTATAGATATGGCAAAGCAATACTTGATTACACCTAGGACAAAAATACCTATAATATATGGTAATAATGTGCCTGCATTAATGACCTACTCAATCCCGCCTAATATACAAAAAATTATTAAGATACCGGTTAATACAAAATCTGGCCTAGGAATCCTGCCACATTTAAAGATTAAAGAAGGCGTGATAATGCCGGAAGCTTTAGTTAAAATAGATAACTTCTACGCTATAACAAGTATATTTAATTATAATGACAAAACCGAAGTATTAGAACTCATAAAACCCCTAATAGTAGATTTAATCAAAGACGAAGACACAGAACTTTTACCCAAAATAGGTTGTTAATATCAAGATCAATGATAACGACGAACAACAAAAAATGAATCTCCAGAAGCTTAGATTATCTCATTGTAATCAAGAAGAAAAAATAGCAATAGAAAACCTTTGTTATAAATACCGAGATATATTTTATTGCGAGGGACACCACTTACATTTACTAACGCAATCAAACATGAGATAAAACTAACTGACGATACACCGATCCACTCAAAACTCTATAGATACCCTCCTATTCATAAACAAGAGGTAGAACAACAAATTAATAAAATGTTAGAACAAGGTATCATTAGACATAGTAATTCCCCTTACTCTTCTCCAATTTGGGTAGTTCCCAAAAAATTGGACGCCTCCGGGGCTAAAAAGTGGAGAATTGTGGTTGATTATCGGGCTCTTAACTTAAAAACGATCGATTTTAAATACCCGATCCCACAGGTCCATGACATTTTAGACAGATTAGGGAGAGCCATGTATTTTACTACACTAGACCTTGCTAGCGGCTTCATGCAGGTAGAGATTAATCCCGAAGACATTCCTAAAACTGCCTTTTCAACTGACAGTGAACACTTCGAATTCTTAAGAATGCCTTTTGGTCTTAAAAATGCCCCTTCCACTTTCCAAAAAATTATGAACAACGTATTGGCAGGACTAATCAATCGAATATGTATGGTATACATCGATGATATCATCATATTTTCGACTAATCTAACAGAACACATAAAAAACTTAGAATTAGTTTTCGAACGACTTAGAAAGTACAACTTAAAAATACAATTAGACAAATCCGAATTTATTCAGACAGAAGTTAAATTTTTAGGCCCACATAGTAACCCCACACGGTGTTAAAGCAGATCCGGAAAAAATAAAGGCCATCAAAAAGTTTCCAATCCCAAAAACACCACGTGAAATAAAAAGCTTTCTTGGACTTTTAGGATATTATAGAAAATTTATACCGAACTTCAGCAAAATAACAAAACCCTTGACGCAATGTCTTAAAAAACAATAGAATTGACTTAAAAGACTCAGCTTACATAAACTGCTTTGAAACTTGTAAAAACCTGCTGACTAATGACCCCATACTACAATACCCTGACTTTAATAAAGATTTATCATAACAACAGATGCAAGCGACTTTGCTATCGGTGCAGTCTTATCACAAGGCAACATTCCAAACGATAAGCCCGTGGCTTACGCTTCTAGGACTTTAAACGAATCCGAATGCAAATACAGCACTATAGAGAAGGAATGTTTAAGTATTGTTTACGCTTGTAAGACTTTTAGACATTATATTTTTGGTAGGAAATTTAAAATTTACACAGACCACAGACCACTAACTTGGTTGTTTAACCTGAAAGAACCGAACTCGAAACTAGTAAGATGGAGACTACGCCTTGAAGAGTATGACTATGAAATAATTTATAAGAAAGGTTCTCAAAACACAAATGCAGACTGTTTATCTAGAATTAAAATCAACGCTATCGATAACGAATCTATCGCGGACACAGCTGACAGCACTCATAATAACGTTGGAGACAGTAACTTTAACGCCGCTGAATATCTAAGAACATTTTGCGAAAACCTAAATGAACACCTTGACGATGATAACGAAGACAATAGCCAACAAATTACCAATGAACTAAGCAATACTCAAAACGAACAACCTAATAACTCTATGATGTCAGTAGACGAAAATAGCGAAGCCTTAGAAACACAACATACTTGCGAAGACAGAACCAATGAGGGCATACAAATATTAGACGATATAATTAATGATAAAAATAACCAAATTATCATCCAACCGAATGTCTACCCTAAATTGGACGTGAAAATAGAAAATATTGACGGGAAAAACCTGACCAAAATAAAAATTCCTTGGGATAATAACGAACAAATAATTACAGAGTTCCTGAAACAATATACAGCCCCAGGTACCACGTACTATCTATATTTTTTAGACGAAACTATTTTTAAAGACTTCTGTAAAATACATCTGAAGACGTTCTCTGTTGACGGACCGAAACTTATAAAATGTACAAAATTATTAAATAATGTAATAGACGAAGAAGAAAGAATAACTCTAGTTAATGATTACCATTGCGGTAAAACCAACCATAGGGAATAAACGAAACTCTCTCAGCTTTGAAAAGAAGATATTATTGGAAAGGAATGAAACGGCTGATAACAGACATAATCAACAATTGCGAAACTTGTAAAAAAGCTAAATACGCGAGGAAAAGACCTTATGTTCCTATGATGTTAACAGAAACGGCGTCAAAACCTTTTGAACTAGTGCATTGTGATACGTTTATATACGATGGTAAAATTTACCTCACTCTGGTAGACGCTTTTAGTAAATTTGCCCAAGCATATGTGTTGAAAGTAAAAGTGCTATTCACATAAGCCAAGCATTCATAAAGTACTTTTCGTGTTTCGGAATACCAAAACGATTTGTTCTAGATAACGGTTCTGAATTTAATAATTTGTGGTTAAAGACCTTTTAAAACTTCACAAAATAACCGTTCATTTTACTACGCCCAACCATCATGAGGGAAACGGAATGATAGAGAAATTTCACAGTACCATTATCGAACATTTAAGACTTATCAAAGAATCAAATCCGGATACAAACGGAGATCTAATGAACTATGCACTTATTGCTTACAATGGTTCTATTTGCTCGACAACTAATTTTACACCATTAGAACTAGTTTACGGGCACACAGACCTAAGAGATCCACATGAACTATTTTTACCTCAATCATTTTATTCAAACTATGTGGAAGAACATAAGAAAAAGTTGAAAACGTTTATAAAGAGGTTAGAGATAAGCTAATCGCAGATAAAACTAGATTAGCTAAGAAAAAAACACACAAGAGAAACAAAATCCAAATTTTTATATTGGCCAAACTGTTTTTAAAGTGAACCCAAAACGTAGAAATAAGAAAAGTAACAGATTCTTAGGACCATACGAAATAGTTAATCTATTAAGCCGGAATAGAGTACAAATTAGAAATAAAAATAATAATAAGACACTAATAGTCCATATTAACGAATTAAGAAAACCTGATGTTTCAGACAAACCAAGGGACGAACAGTTAGAACAGACGTAAAGGACAACCCAGGACTATTACCTTTAAAATTAGGACAAGCTAAACTAGTGACGGACAAATGGAAATTCGTTCAGGTGTATGATATTCAACAAGTTATAGATGAATTCCAAATCCTAGTCAAATCATTCCATGACGTCAAAAGACTTACTGAAGGAACTGTTTACATAAACAATAATGACAATTTATTTAAACTTATAAATTCATTAATTCAAAGAATAGAAGATCAAATTAGTCAATTAAATCCTTTAACTAAAACTAGGAATAAAAGAGGGTTAATTAATGGATTAGGAACAATAATAAAATCAATCACAGGTAACTTAGATCATTCAGACGCAGTTAAATACGATCAACAGATAACTGACCTCTCTAATAACCAAGATAAAATAAAGTATGCGTTATCACTTCAAATGACATTATTTGAAAACACTACACAAGAATTTCAAAAAGGTATAAAAACAATATATAGAAACCAGCTGGTTCTGGAAACACAAATTAAGCACATTGTTAACGACAGAATGAATAAGTCACTCTGTCATCATTTCGGTTATCAGACTATTATGCAACAGATATTAAATGGCTTCCAAGCCATCTATGACTCATTAGAACGGATTGAAGTAGCTGTTTCCTTTGCAAAAATTAATACATTGCATAACTCTATGGTAAATCCACATTTACTGTTATCAAAAATAAGTAACATATCAAAGATCCTTGATCACTCTTCTTCTTTCCCTTTCGAACCCACTATAGGAAATATTCTACAGTTTGAAAAAATAATATCAATAAAAGGTTATAGTAAACAAAATAAAATTATATTTATATTCGAAATACCTAGTCCAAAATAATCCTTATCATTATTATAAACTCTTTCCTACCCCAATAAAAAAGCCTAACCACTATGAATCTATAATACCTTCATCCAATTACCTACTTCTTAACGACAATAACTACATTCAATTTAATTCCCATGACAATTGTCGTGAAATCTCATCAAACCATTTCATTTGTTGTGACTTGTTCCTCGTAAATTAAACAAAGAAAACGATATTTGCGAGATTAATTTAATACAACATACACCGACACGTAACTGTGTAGTATCTAAAATGAATATTAAAAGTGTTTTAGTCAATAAACTAGACGAAAGAAAATGGTTAGTAATAGTTCCTAATAAAATAGTAGTTGTAGAGAAATGTCCAAATAATAAAGAATCTTATTTTTTAGAAGGGACTTTAGTTTTAGATATAGAAGAAAATTGTCAAGTAGATGTAGAAAATTATGTATTAAAGTCTTATCCTAATTCTTATAATAATTTAATAGATAGTATACATCTAAACTTGCCCACAATAAATGTCTCTTATAACTCAGATCAAATGAGTATTATAAATGAACAAACATTAGAACCTGTAAATCTAAAAATTAGCCAAATCAGTGATAAAATAAATTATCAAAAAACTGTGTTATCTAGTTTGTCAACTGGCATAAACTTCAACAGAGTAGATGTATACACATTAATTTTATATGTAATTGTAATTTTAGCTGTTATATCAATATGTTTGTACTTTTTGTATTTTAAAATGCGTTTAACCAAAACTAAACTTAATAGACATAATAATCAACTCCAAGATCCTTCAACACTTTCAGGATCAGGACTTGCCTCTAAGACGGGAGGAGTTATAATCTGATATAATGCTGATCTAGTATCTTAAGGATCTAACACCTCAGCTAGAATAAGTTATAAATATGAGTACTTTGGTTAAACACGTTGTATTTGTTCTTAATATTTCATTGTGACAACTTGTTAAGTGTATTAATAAAGTTTAGTATTTTTT